>JAQFJA010000025.1:4746400-4761507 GCA_029874485.1 Naso brachycentron | reverse complement strand
TTCTGTCTGCTGTGGAGGACTTCTCACCACCACCATCACCAAATCCAGCCGATTTTAGTGACTCAGACAGGGATGAAGGGGAGGAAGAGGGGAGCAGAAATATTTGAGAAAGAAAGAATTGGACGCAAAATTAATATATGCCCCTGAGTGTGGGATGAGTCATCAATATTTTTAAAACATTTTCAAGGAAATGCTTAACTGTAAAATAAAAATAATCAAAACTATGAAACTACTTTTTGGCCATTGCTGGGCCATGTACTGTCATACAGGCAAGGATAAGAGCAACACATACTGTATCTGATTTTTTTTTTTTTTTAAATCGATCTTCATTTCATGGGGACTTTAACGTTGGCTACAGCTACATATTGGATAAACAGTTGAAACTGCTGAAAGTAACGGGTAAATGCCTGGAAAAATAGCTAAAGGTCATTGATATAATAGCTCAAAATACCGGATAAATAGGTTATTTTAATGTTTTAGCTTCTGCGACTACAAGTGCAAATGCAAACCAACCTCATCCTTCTAAACAAATAAGGATTTACTTAAACTAAACAGGGGTTGGTGATTGTGGTATGGTGAACAACAGCTGTTGTTACTGTAGACAAACCAAGATGGTTTCAATGAGTTTTATTTTAATTTTTGTTGTTGTTTTAAGTGTTAAGACAATTAAGCTTGAGACAAGATGGGCCTGTGCTAACTGGCTAGCATGATAGCTTCAGTATATATTTGCAAAATGAAAACATAAAGATCTTTGACACTATAGTCTGTCAGAACTGTAAGTTCACATTCTTTTAAAACTTTTCTTTTAAATTTACCAGTTTAAACATAAATTATAGCCCTATGTTACACATTTGTCCTTAAAAGTAGCTTCCCTTTAAGTTTGTGTAGAGGTCATGCTTTTTTAGTTTTGAAATTTACTTTAATGGTGGTTAATAGGCTTTAAGTTTCTAATGCAAAAGGGCTGTCAGAGTTTCACATCATTTCATCATGGTGCTTAAACGTGGAAATATCAATACCGGGCCTAGGAGCAACGACTCCCAATTCTCATTGGTGAAGGACAGGATTTCATGGTCAAAATCAAAGTATTTCCTCTTGCAGCACAGGGAGAGATGGTAGAGCACTAAATGAGCCAAATCCACCCTGCATTTTAAAGAAAAGCAAGTAAGAATTAGAGCAGAATGAACAGGTTCAACAGAAAACAATCTTCTAAACAAATTTTACAAATCTCTAAATATTTTTCAAACTTTAGGAGTCTTGTTTGATATACCAAATTTTAATTACATATAGCATTATCTGTCTGTGCTCCGTTATTATGTGGAATAGCACTGATGAGCACAATTAAATTTTCTCTCCAACAGAATGTCCTGAATATTAACTTGACTACAAGAAGAGAAGCAAAAGCTTTAACTCCTGATGTTTTATCTATTACTCTCAAATAACCACTATGTGAAATCACAGTGATTTTTCTCTGCAAACATGTCAGTACATCACCAGGTCATGGGTAGTCTTTGGATCGTCTCTGGTCCCTTTGTACATACTGAGCACTGGAACTGATAAAACCTATAAAGACACAGAAAAAAGATCAGAAGGCATCATGTGACTGTAAAGTATCATTTATTCTAAATTCATTACTTTTCTTAGTTCCAAAAACATATTTAATATTATATTTTGTCTTTCCTAAGTGGAATATTAATCCTTTGTTGTTATCCTCATTTGCACAATTTGTGCATCACTGTCACCTTTTGAAGCATATTAACTCTGTGAAAACTATTTTTGTCCAAATTAAGCAGCCTGTATTTCCTACTTTGCAAATTTGCTTTTCATTTGGTCCAAAATAATCGTATGCAATGTATTTTTTCCCCTTTAATTCCCTTGCTGTCTCTCTTCTCTTGACATTGTATCATGTGAGTCAAAATAGGAGCTAAAATTAAAGAGGCAGATGTGTCTGTTTCACTCGATTCTGTTCTGGGTGACCCTGAAACTCAGCTCATATCACAACTACATTATGTGCATATGTGCATTTGTCCCTCTATATGCATATGTTCACTGAAGGTCAGTGGGAAAGATGAAGAGCAGACTCAGTATGACAGCAGCACATGCTTACTATTCCAACTGTGAACTCAGTCTTCACTCTTCCTCCATCACCTGCTCAGCAGATGTTGTACCAATCCGTCCTCACTTTCCCCAACTGTCAATCTAAATCTAATCCCTCCTTTTTTTCCTCCCTCAGACTCGGTGTCAGGGTGGGTGTGGAACTCAGTCGGCTAACACAGATGGTTAATGACAATAATAACTCAATGGATGGATACATTTTATTACACGCATGAGATGCGGCCTATCAGCGCGCGAATCCTCCCAACATCATATCTGAAGTGCTACCAGAGAGGTGATATGTCTGCTCTGCTGTCTGTCTGTCCTTTTGCACTGAATGTGTGAGGAGCTTCGTGTCCTTGTTAACACAAGTCAGTGAGTACATTAACATGTGCACTGATGATTTAGGTTTCAGCTAATTAAGGCAATTCTCCGGCAAGTGAAGCTGTCATGTCGACGTCTTTATCTGATTATTTTAATCAGACTGAAATGTACTGCTGCGTTAACTAATATATTAGTCAAATGAAAGAAAATTTATCAACATGTGTGATAACCAATTAAAAGCTTGTTATTCATCAAGTAAAAGTTCAAAACATTCACTGGTTGCAGCTTTTCAACTGTGTTAATTTTCTCTTACACGATCATAAATTAAACATCTTTGGGTTTAGAATGTTGCACACTGACGACATTAAGAAAATCTGATGGGTGTTATTTCACTATTTTTTTTTATATTTTGTAGACTGACTGATATAATAATTTAATCAAACAAATGGGCAGCAGATAATGTGAAAATTAAAACAATCATTAGTTGCAGCACGAGTGATTTTGTAACCACAGTATGAGTAACAAAGCCCTGGTAGGCAGACATGGAAAGAGGCAAATTAATTTACTTGCGTTACTGTAATTGAGTATTTTTCTGTGTATTTGTACTTTTTTTAAGCAGTTTTTAAAATATTATTTATTAATTTTACTTAAGCAGGTTTCGTCTGAAGTATTGTCACATCCATAACTGAGTAAAGAAAAAAAGTAGGCCTAAACAAAAAACGAAAAGGAAAAAAATCCAGTTGCAGTGAATGTTGGCCAGGAGAACAAACTGGTACTAAATCACATCGACAGTCAATAAAACTATCCAATCACAAACCAGCTAACTGAAACCCTGACATTTAGAGTGAAAAAAAAACAAAAAATGCTGCAGCAGCCACAGGTTTGGAGAGGTGAGGTGAACGTCGCTGCACAGCGCAGGAGCCACGAGTTCATTCAGAGATGCAGATTTATTTGGTGCAGCAACAGCAGGAGGAGAGCGAGAGGGACAGCCAGCCATGATCCCAAAATACAACAACAAATATTTTCACGAGTGTGACACCTCCACTGCCACAGCTCCTTCCTATGGGAACACCGAGTACACTTGTTTTTAAAAATTCCCAGTTAGATTCATTCATTCACTTTATTGTTTATCAGAGAAAGAAGAGAAATTCATTAAACATCAATGGTTAAAAATGAACTAGCAACTAGTACTGTGAGTAATTTTTTAAAACAGTATTTTGTACTTTTACTTAAGTACTTTTTTAACACATTTACTTGTAATCAAGTAACGTTTCAGCAATGCAACAACACTTGTAGTTGAGTAAAAATTTTTAGTACCCTTTTCAATCTCTGCTGGTAGGTTTGCTCTGTGTAATCTTATTATTGCAGCCAACCAAGTAAACAATATGAGGAAAGAAAAATAAGAACTAGAGTTAACCCCATCACAAACTGTCCAGATTTAACAACAGTGCAAGTGCAATTTTTTGGTAAATTTGATGAAAACTTTACAGTGAGAAAAATGCTAACTTCACTTTAGAGACTATTTTTGCAGAAGAGCACAGAGGACTGACTGAGAGCTTCATCACATGGTGTAACAACAATCACCTGAGGCTCAATATCAGCAAAACCAATGAGCCTGTGGTGAACTAAAATGCTTGAAAAGTGAAGCTACAAATTACAAAATATGGACACTTCATACAAATCTTCACCCCGGCAGCTCAAAGTATTTATACAATTCCGAGAATTTCAAGGTAGACACCGATGATTAGTGTCACCAATTCTGTATCTGACCAAACATGAAATATAGTCACAATCTTCCCCGCTGCTCTTAAGTTTTGGTGTTGAATAAAGACCAGAAAGGTGTTTCTACAGAACATAATTTAATCTTTTAATCCTAATAAATACTAAATACTATACTACTACAAAACTAAAAGACTACATTAGAAGAAATTTCCTCAAGACGCTGTTGAGATATTGTGTTAACAAGCATGGGACTGACGGACAGAGACAACCTGAAAACATGATGCCTCCAGCCAGGGCTGCACGATTATTTGGACTGATATTAGGAATGCAATATGATTTGTTGAATTAGAGAGAAAAATCATTTTTACATATTTGGCTCTAATTTTCATTGAAAAACAAACCAAAAAAAAAAGATTTTTGCAGAAATCTGTACCAAACAAAGATGTTCTCTTAAGTCTGTAGCATATGATTTGTGAGCCATGACAACTCTGCAGCACCACAATTTTTTAATTAAATTGTATTTTGACACACACATTTCTCCTGGAACAAATATGCGCCACCTGCAATTTAAAAACTGCTGTAGTCAATATCCTGATTTCGGTTAAATTTCCATTAATTGCTAAGTTCAACCTCCTGCCATGGCTGTTGTTGACAGAGAGGTATAAAAATAGATCAGCGTGAACAGAAAAGTCATTTGTCCCACATGAAAACATCTGAATATGAAGACTAGAGAGTGTTCTGCAGTAAGGCTTGGAAACATACCTGTCTCCATACAGTAATGGCTTGGTAAGACACTGTGTGCAGGCCTCGTGGAACCACTGACCACAGCTTCCACACTGCAACATCTTCAGGTTCCACCTGCAGTCCGACATGAAAACATCAAGAGACTTTAAACACGCAAATGAGTGAACGTGTCCTACACCTGTCACCAGACGTGTTTGTATTTATGCATAATTGAGGAGAGTCTGAGTGCTGGTGACTGCAGCTGCCACTTCACGTTTTCTAAGCTGAAATGTGTCTTCAGGTGTAAACTCCCACGGGGTCCTTCGACTCATACGAATGTGGCAGTTGGGAGAGTAAGCAAAGTTGCATTCAAATAGTTTGGTGCACCTTATTTTGATTGACAGCTTACCTGACAGTATCTGATTTGATGCAGTAAACATCACTTGCGCATCATTCCAACAAAGTCAAAATAAGCTCAAACTGCTTGTGCTGTTTGACACATGTCTGATATGCTGCATGCAATTTGCAAACAACCCACAAGATGACTTGGATGAGATCACGCTCTCTGAGAAAATGCCTGCAGTCACAGGGCAAACATTAACGACACATCCAAACTTAAACTGGCCTCTGCAGTGTCACTCACTCTCCAGGTCCGGCACAGTAGCAGTAACACTGTTGCTGATTGGTCAGATGCTGCAGGTCCCAGTCTAAAGATGACAGCTGGTAGGGGAGCCGGAGTTTCATAAACTGCATGAGCCGAGCGAAGCGTCCACGTTTGAGGGCCCCGCCTCTCTGAAAACACAAATTTAGGACATAACTGATCTGTCAGTGAGCCTTCAAATCACTGTCGTTTCAGCACAGCAAGAAAGACGGATCACATCGGACGGAGAGAAAGCAATTCATCTTATTTTTTTGTAGGTCAGCTGTGAGAGATGGTGTCCGACACAGCGCAAGCCTGGACAATGAGACGGGGACATTGACCGATTGACAATTAGCAACTGTTTTTTTCATCTCATATCTACAGAAATAGAGCACATGTGATTGATTGACTTTAAATGTACTTGTGTCAACTTGGGCATAATATTTCAGCTTCATAACTATTGATTCTTCATGATTCTTCGGACACAGTGTAGAACATCTATTATTAAACTCAATACTGAGGGCATTAGTTTACTTTTTGCCTGGTATAAACCCATTTTCTGGTGTACACAACAGTATAGTGGCAGAAAAGCCAGATATATTTGACTGAATTTCTCCCATATTACACTGAATGCTTTTTTCCCCAGTGTGTGTGACGGAGAGATTAGCAGCCTGACCTTGGTTGAGACTGCAAAGACACATTGCCGACATATCCACGAATCGCTGTCAGCTTCCGGTTCGATGGTTGGCGTGTGGCACTCTGGATGATAACCTGTAATGGGAGCAGGAGGCAGAGCGTTTAATTTGTGTTTACAAGACAGACAGCCGGAGTGACAATAATGGCAGAGCAGCTCCATGTTTAGAGCTTTTGTGGGTTTGTGGGTTTGTTTCTACAGCACGCAGAACAATTTGCCTTACTATTTGCATTGAGGAAGTAGAGAGCATGTTTGTCTGTTTTTCCTCAAAACAAACTGTCAGTAACCCCGTTTGTCTGACTGAGACGTGAAGAAGACATGATAGTAAAATTTACTGCTCTTTCCTGCTTGTGCATCCTGGTGCTGAATGTTTGTAAAAGTTCTTCCTACATGCACATCATACTTTTAAAGTTTAATGTTGTATGTGCAGACTTTGACACCAGAGGACTGTTTTCACATCCATGTCTGCGCTCACTGTTAAAGCTGGGATAGGCAATTTCCGGAAATCAAGCTAGCTGTAGCATGAGAGCCCTAAAGAAGCAACTCCACTGCCCCCTCCCCTCCCTGTTTTTGCTCCAGCTCATTTTTATTTCGGTTGTTGTCACTCTCTCTTTTACGGCCAGTTTACACAAAACATTCACAATGAGACCAAACAGTTGCAGGGAAAGTTGCAACGGAGTAAACTCATCCGTCTCAGCTTGACTCAGGCCGACTGACAGTGTCACCTGCAACTCAGCTTGTCAAGTCGCCAGAGGCCAGTTTTAGAATGTAAGGCACGTCACCTGTTTTAACAGCCAATCAGCTCGTAGGGACATCGCCTGTCCCTAAAAAGCACAGCATAGAACAGCCAGTAGGAACGCGCTCTCTCTAAAATGAGCATCTATTAGCCCAAAAAGTCTAGTGTTCTTTCAGACCCTCTGAGCTACAAATGGATTAAAGGTTAAAATGGAATCTTTGCCCGATAATGCCAAAAATAAACTTCCAACTCCAAATTTAAAGTGTACACATGACAGCATGTTTGACATTGAGGGTGGAGACTTCTTGTATTCCCAGGAGCTAAGCTGTTTGCATATTTGAAGATTCTACATTTGGTAAAGGTAGAGCAGCTTTATTGTCATTATGCAACGTAACTGCGAGGTTAGAGTGGAGGGTCAGTCCTGAGCCACTGTGACTGAGCGTGCCGCCACACTGGGCCAACCTAACCTAATGTGTCTAACACGCATGTCTTCATGGTGGGAGGAACATGGACAGGGAGAACATGCAAACTCCACACAGAAAGGTCGTACCCCAGCCGGGTATCGAACCCAGGACCTTCTTCATGTTTGGCCACATTTAGACGAGAGCAGCCCTACTACAAACGGAAAAGTCTTTCCTTTGCATCTTTAGAAAATTCCGCAATTACATGAACAACCAAAAGCGCTGTTAGTTTGTGATGACATACCGTCAGAGCTGCCCAAGTTGTTCACTTCCTGTAGCTGCTAAGCCCTATGCAGCCACAAATTAAAGAAACTCAGCCGTAGTTTGACGTCTAAAATTAAGCTACGAACTCTCGAATTTACCTCAGTAGATGTCGTCATATTTAACTTGCTTTGGGTGCACTCTGGAGTGTTTAATCAGAGTTTGGTGGTGGCTGCTGTGGAATGCATTGACTTGCGCTAGCATTAGCATTAGCACAGTCACCGCTGTCATAGGCTTCGCAGTTTGCCCATTTACACAGCTGGACAGAAGGTCGCAGTTTTAAAAGATGACACTCTGGAACCCGGTTTCAAGTGTTTGAGGTTTCAGGGGCACCAGCATGCTGTTGCCATGTGAAAGGAGGCTGAACAGCAACAAAAGTGTTTCATTTGATGTGAAAACTTGCACTGTGTGAACTGGCTCTCAGCTGTGGACCTGGATTCGAACCCAAGACCTTCTTCCTGTAAGAAAACAGTACTAACCACTAAGCCACTGTGCTGCCTGTCAATAAGAGAGAAAGGGTGTTTGATTTTAAATCAACTTTTTCTGTGGAAAAACCAACTCAAACACAAATTATCACTCAGTGCAGAGAAGTTTTATCTCTGAAATTTTGTCTGGATGTCTTAGAAATTTGCTCGGGTGAAAACATCTGATGTCATTCAAGTCGTGGAATGAAAGTTCTGCGTCCATGTCTCATTTTCATTCCTGTCAGGATGCAGGTGCAACAACTCATATCTGTCACCGACGAAACATTGTTTTTCTGTCTTGTTTTCTTAAGAGCAACACTGTTATTTTACCATACGGTGTCAAATCTTCAAGGTCAGCACAAGAGCTGGTGGAGAACCACTGCTTGACAGCATATGATCAGGCGTGCTTCCTTACCGTGGCGACATTTAAGACAATTTATGAGGGGTTCTTTAAGAGGCGGAGCGTCACAAATACAGCAAACTTCTTCCACTCCAGCAGCGACTGAGGCAAACAGAGAAAGACAGAGAGAGGCAGGGGAGGGGAGGAAGTAAATGTGAAAGAGGGAGAGAGAGAGAGCAGTCAACAGCATTAATTTATGTATATTGATTCCCATCCTTGCCACCTCATTGATTTCTGTGTCTCCTGCACCCTTTTTATATTTCACTTCATTTGACGGGGGATATTCAGCCTGGTCCTAACAAGCGTCACACTTCCCCCCTTCACTTGATGTTAGGTAGAGTGGGGGCGCCATTTCCCTGAGGAGTCATTAGTCTGATAAATTCATAAATTGACTCTAATATACCAATTACATCCCAACGTCCCCCGATCAGAACACTGAGAGCAATCAGCATCATAACCTCAGACGTGACTGTAACTGCATTGTCTCTGGAACGACACATCAGAGAAGTGGATGCAGAAGGTGAGAAAAAATGAAAAGTTTTAAGCTCAGGAGGGGAAAAGAATCAGAAAAGTGCTCCTTCAACTCCTCGAGCAAAGTTTCAGAGTAAAAACAAACATCTTGTAGTTGGAGTTCAGCTGAGCTTGTGTGCGTTCAAAAACTCAAACTACAGTAGGAGCGCTTTTTTAACCTAAGAGACACAAAGTGCTCCCAACAGGAAGCCTTTCACTCTTCTATCTGAGGGGGGAGGGAGAGGAAAAGAAGAGTTCTTCTTACACGAGTGGATGTCCTTTCTCAGTACCCAGAACTCTGAGTTGTCCTCAAATCTCACCAGACAACATTGCTTGACTCCATCTACCTGAGAGGGAGATAGCAGGTGAGCGGAATGATTGACAAAACTAAATGGAAGTCTTTTCAAATCCAAAGGAACACACTCACTTCCACGCGCACACACACACGCATGCACTTACTCTTTTCACATTGCCGAGGTACAGCAGTCCGTCACTCCATCGAGCCAACACATCATCTCCTTCACTTACTCCCCCCATCCTGAGGAGAGAGACACAGAGAGGGGAGAGAGGAGAGGGAGCAGGGCTCATGTGAAATGGAAATCCGATTTATTCGCTGAATACTTTGCTGCCATTGCTGACAGAGGGGTTTATGGCCCCGGCGTTTCGGCTGGCTCTTAGACAGGCGGGCATCGGTGCAAAGGGGTTAAATCCCCCCCCACGTCCCCCACCAACACCACCACCACCCTCTTTCATTTAGACCAGAGCATAGCGACAGCCTGTATCCACCACAGTGAAAGATGAGAGTGAGTAGAGCAAGACAAATGATTACTGCACACATGAAACACACACACACACACACACAAAACACTGCATGATGACTGCTGCAATACAGTCTGATTGAATGAGCAAAGATCACTGTGCAGCGACTTGAAGCATCTGCCAGCCACTTTGCTGCTTTCTTCCTCTTCTCCCAACATCTTAAAAACTTGAATAGACGCATGAAATGACTGTGCAGGCATTATCTCTGCACGCGGAGCATTTGTTCCAGTGCATGCACTCAAGTCAAGACAGACGCAGGATAGGCTCCATAACAGTGCACGTAAGCCCTTTGTGAATCAAAGGGAAATCAGGCAAATTGTGCGGGGAAGCTGGCCGGTGAAGGGTACCTGTCAAGTCGAACTCCTTTCCGTCGGGGTCACAGTGATTGCTGAGCAGGCTGGACATGAAATGCTCTCATCTGCCGTGGATCTCCGCTGCCCAATTACTGCCCGCTCGGATGCGCAGCCTGCGTGTTTGCAAAAAGTGGATGATGTGCATGTATGTCCCTGTCTGTGCCAAGCGCCTGTGTGTGTCAGTCAAGCCGTCAGCGAGGAGGAGGAGGAGGAGGAGGAGGGAGAGGAGGAGGAGGTGGAGGTGGTGGGGGGCGACTGACTGACTGTCCGTCCGTCTCTCAGCCTAGTTTGTCTGTCCTCCGCTGTGCCGTTTCGTCATGTCCCCGTCGCTTCGGCTCTCCTATCCCCCCTCTCCGCCACCACTTATTGATGCTGTTAAGGCGGGTTTGTCAGAGCAGCACCGGAATCAAGCCGCCAGAGACGCCATCATCCCTGCCTCGCGCTCTCGACCGACTTGTTGTGACGCAGACATAAAACACCGAGATAGAGTGGGAGGGAGATATTGATAGGGTTGGATTCAGAGGAGGTGAGGAGGAGGAGGAGGAGGGGGGTCCACGGCGAGAGCACCTTCCTGTCTGAGGGACTGACCCTAAATCGTTGTGACAAGGTGGGATTGTGATGTCTGGCAGCAGGAGGGAGGGAAGGAGGGAGGGGTGACGGTGCGCTAAAAGCCAGCGGAAGCAGCGCGCGCAGCGACAGGGGCCAATTAAGTGGCCAATTAATGAGTTTAGTGGTCTCGTTAATTGGTCTCAAACAAGAGGGACCGAGTGTAGGAAACCGGGAAAGGAAAGTTTTCAAACTGAGACGAGAGAGCCGCGCCGGACACATCAATGCTCATCGCCTCTTTATCTAACAAAACGAATTGTCTCATGTGTTCGTCTTGTTTATTTAAAACATTTACCAGGTGATCGGACATTACACCGAAAAAAGAAAAATAACACATCACAGCAGACTTACAGTTAACCCGTAATAACGTCACAGATGAGCATCAAATGAAATCCTATAAAATATATACATATATTTTTTACTTTTTTTAAATAAACAGGCCCACATAAAAAGTTTAACGCTTCACTTAAAGCGTCCATCTATGAACATACTTATAATGCGTTATAGTGCGCCTATAGTGCTGTATAATCATCGTTATAAGCAGGGTTAGGGTAACCCTAAACATAATGACATATAATGCATTATATGTGTGTTCATAATGTGTTATTTATGTTCAGATTGGGGTTATAATGCATTATGGGAACAGGCTTCATGGAAGTGTTGCCAAAAATTCATACTTTTTCTCTTTAGGCCGTCACATTATTCTACCTCGGCAGTTCCTGGCTGGAAAAACTCGAAGTTAACTGCAAAGTGGACAAAGAGTCTCCCCACATCTGCAGGACAGATGTGCTATCCAGCGGGTCACACCCCCCCCCCCCAACAGACATCAAGGTTGTATTTGTGACACGACACGAGTCCGGCTTCGAGTGACAGCCTACATGTCAAATATTTGCCACCAACATTTTCATCCAGTCTGATCAAAAACCAGAACTCACATCGTTGAATGTGCATCACAGAAAACCTCGTTACTGCTTCAGAGAAGGACAAGGACCAGCTGCACATGAGTAGGCCTGTAGCAATGTTTAATCAAGCGTAGCCTAAATTACACTCACACTTAAGTTGACAAAGTAACGTTTTGGCTGAAGGCACATGTATCCATTTCAGGGTGTAATTTGTTTGTATTTCCTTGTTTGTGTCTTTTCTTGTTTGTTTATGTCTTACACATTACTCACACCAGCCAACCGTGAGGTAACAGCGCCGTGCAGTTCAAAATGGCCCCTGGCAGATTGAAAAGTGATAAACTGCCCATTTCCAGCTGTAACCACTGGGGGGCGAGCACGCACAAGCCAGCCCGTCTGTGAGAGCTGTTCAAGGCCGCTCACTCTGTCCTGACTGAGGTGCTGGACGTGCGATATGATGGCAAGGTAAATCTCTCAGGATTTCTCAGAGGTTTGCTGTTTCTAGAGTTTAACTCTTCATATCTGCAAAAACTATTGAAAAGGAGACAGAAAATCACTCTGTGCACTGTGTTCATGTGTAGGAAACGCTTTAAAGCAGTGTAGTGGTGCCTGGAAAAGTGGTTATTCTCTTAATTTATGCCTCCAATTATTTTTAAAGCAGCATGAAAGCTGACAAGCACCATTTTTAAACAGTGTCATCTACTCTTGCATATTTAGTTCATCCAAAAATGGGACAATAGTCGGCCTATTTGTACATCGTCACTTGACTTCTGCTGCTTGACATCAGGGAGTGAGGAGGATCATTATGAAATTTACAACAGCCACAGAAGAAGTGCAGATTTTGTAATCAATACTGGCCCACAGTCAGACCATAATCAGACATTTTAAGTGAACTATTCCTGATTCCTCAGTCCAGGGGTCTTCAGCCTTTACCATCAAAGGAGCCCTAAAAATCTGTCTGGAGCCACAAAACATATTTGTGCCTCATAAAGAAGGTACACAATTTTAAAAGTCTAAAGTAGCTGATCATGATTTTTCATAGGCTGAAATGACAGTTTATTTTTTTCACAGTGGGCTACTTATGCTTAGTAAGTACTTGAACTTTGAACAAACCTATTTGAGCCCTCCTTGTGTTTGAGAAAACTAATAAAGATGAAATAAAGCCTTGTTGTATCCCTTGGGAGAATTTGTCTTAGACATTTGACCGTACACTGGCAGCCCGCTCACACGTGTAAGTAGCCTACTTTGATAATAAATCAAACATATTGCAGCTGCGTAGCATTAAAACAGTAAAAGAAAAAAAATATGTAAACCAGTTTCAGATCAGTTTTGACTAAAGTCAGTTTAAGCTTCAATCCTCAGCCCATGGGCCTGATCATTAAACACAACACGAGCTCACACTAATTCAATTCAATACCAAAATCACAGTTTAAGAGCACAGATACTGTTCCATGTGACGATGCATTTTCACAATCAGAGAATATAAAAAAGACTCTGGGACAGTGTATTTCCTGTTTCTTGGGCTCCCTGCCGGTTTCAGACCTGTCGCTGATTCAAATGATCAGCTCGTTATCGAGCTGATCATTTGAATCAGGTGTGCTGGAGCAAAGACATCTAAAACATGCAAACTAAAAAACACTGCTCTAGCCTTACAGCAATAATAATGTTAGAAAGTATAACCATAATTCATTCCTATGTCACTTTTTGTCAAAGCCACAGAGAGCCACCGCAGAGGGGCCCAGGTTGCAGACCCCCGCCTTAAGTCCATCCACACATGAGAAAAACCTTGCAGGTAGTCCACGCACCTGTGGTTTCTTTTGTAAACAGTCTCTTAGAAGAGCTGACTTGCAGCAGATAGTGTCGGCGCGAGTGTGCAGCATTTGTAAAATTAACACACTTTGTTCAGAGGCAGTTTGCAAATATTACTGGTCTTACACAGGCCCAACGCATGAATGTAAGAAACATATTCAAGATGAGACAAACATCGTGGTGCAGTCAGAGTTTAGCTGATTCTTTAACAGACATTCAGAATGACAGCTGATTTTTTAAAATTAAATATTTCAAAACTGAATTTGACAGTTGGGCTATCATTAGCTGAGCTGTTGGCTAACAACGCCAATGTAGCATTGCAAGGTTGTTTGTAGCTCTGGAAACATATATTTGTTTTAGTAGTTTGCTTCATCTTACCTATTAATGTCATCAATTAAACTCCAAAGGCCACATTTTTTCTATTTGAGGTAAACCAGCAGGGCAGATGGGCCTTTTTCTCCTCAGTATGACGAAGGCATGACCCACCATACTCCACCTTTGACTGGCTTAGCGTTATATTCATACACTAACTCACCAGTCTAAACCTAACCAACCCAAATCAACTGTGATCAATGAGTACAAGAAAAACATTTAGGTTAAAAAAAAAGGCTTGCAGCACACAACTGAAGAAGTTAGAAGTGGCTAAACTCAATGCAGACTGAAAAACATGCGGGTGTACTTCGTATACCTGCATATACCTGCATTGAGACACACAAGTTAAAAAGAGTTGAAGAAATTAGCCTGAACAATACAATTGTTTGTCTTTCAGCAGATCGGTGTTGAGACAAAAACAGAATCTTGCAGGAATGATTAATAGCCTCCTGAGCTCAGTCTGCTCAGGTGTGCTGCATTTCTGATGAGGTCGCAGCTCCACCCTTCATCCTCCTGCAACACACACAGCCATC
The DNA here is from genome assembly GCA_029874485.1 of Naso brachycentron. Lineage (NCBI taxonomy): Eukaryota > Metazoa > Chordata > Actinopteri > Acanthuriformes > Acanthuridae > Naso > Naso brachycentron. Next base: position 4,747,090 of record JAQFJA010000025.1, on the reverse strand, counting down.
AGCAGGGACAGACAGCCCATGAAGCTGCCGCAGCGTGTCCTCATGTGTGGCGTCTCTGTTGTCTGTAGTCCTTGTGTGGCAGCGAGACAAAAACTCTTATCAGTTTCCTTTCATGCACGTGCTCATCATGAGGGTGCACTTTGTTTTGACAGCTTTAGTCTTAAACCTTCAAAGATACTTTGTCAAAGTGATACTTTGTGAGATAAATCTAACATGTAAGTATTTAGCTCACTTCAGTGAATACTACAGTCTTGAATAAAAGTAAAACTCCTGCCAGCCTACTTCTGCTACAAGTAAGATAGTTATTATGCAGAAAATTTGCTCCTGGGTGTCATATTAATATGCAGAATATTATAATAGGCCTTGCAGGATTTTTTTGTTATGCATTTTCTGTTTTGATTTAAAGTTTTTAATAAAGCGTTTACCTCATAAGAGTACATTATATTTAATAATGCCCACCTTTTTAATGCATTAAAGGCTATTCTGCAAAGTAAGAGGTGATTACTCAGCTGTCGGATAAATGTAGAGACATAAAAAAACAACATTTTACTCTCAAATCGTTGATAAGGCTGGTAGTGTGGTGTGCCATGAAAGTTTCCAGGAAAACTGGGATTATGATTCTTAAAAAAATCTAAAATTTAAATAGATTTAAAATAAATTATATTAAGTATTAGTTCTTGAGTTGAGGGT
>JAQFJA010000025.1:4692339-4705809 GCA_029874485.1 Naso brachycentron | reverse complement strand
GGGCTATATATTGGCTATTTGTGTATTTTATGTTTCCCTCAGGTTCCATAAATTTTATGAAATGCAGTAGAATTTGCTGAGGTGTCATCAATGTGAATCAGCAATGGCATGATTTGTCCATTAAAGTCAATGAAAGAAAGTCAATAAACAGCTTTTTTTTTGTTATTTGTGAAGCATTTATTGCTGTTTGGAGAGTTTGATAGCTGAGAGGCAGACAGGTGACATGGGCAAAGAGAAGGACCCGACCGATATGAGATTTTTGTGGCATGCAGATATCAATATTATGAAGCAAGAAATTCCAGTCTCCAATAATAGATATATGTATAATATCAACTGAAAATTCGACTATTTGTTTTTTTGGTAGGTACTGAGTTTCAAATTTTGGGATTGGATGTTTGTACCAGTACAAAATAGTTCATATTAGGACCCGACTGATATGGGATCTTTGGGGCCAATGCCAATACTCATATAAGAAAGCACAAAAAATTCATGCATCCGATATATCAGCTGATATTACAAATATATAATATCAGCTGAATGTGGTATCAAGTACTTGTAACAAAGATATGTAATGGAGGCAGGATATCTTAAATTTTAACAAACTTTATTCCAAACATCAGTGTGATGAACATTAAACACCTTACGTATTAGTTATTAAATAATGCACCACCCTCTGCTGGACAAACTGTGTAATTACATTATTTTAAATCAGGAGTCCAAGCGTTTTTGAAAAACAATATCTGCACATATTGCAGAACATATACGCTGATACTGATATATCTGTAATAGGCCAAAATGGGCCGATGATATCGGCAAACTGATATTTCAGTCAGGTCCTAATAAAAAAGACAGAGGGTGAGACATGCAGCAAAAGTCTCCACCTGGAACTCAACAGGCGACGTTGCAGTTAAGTGGCTGCACAGTGACTGTTTAGCTACCGAGAGGCTCCAGTTAGAAACATTTGGATGTTCATAATATTTGGGATCGAGAATTTGCTGGTCTCAGCTTTTTAGAATCTCAGTTTTTGTTGCTTTACTGAGTTTTTATATCTTTGCAAATTCAGTATTTTTCGGTTTTGGACTGTTGATTTCACAAAACAGGCGATTTGATCAGCATTTTCACAATAATCTGGCATTTTGTTCTCTTCATGATTTTAAGGGGATGATCCTTAGTTTCAACACTAATTTGAAAGTGTTTTATGTGTGTGAACAGCCTGAGTACCTCTCGGACGAGCCTGGCTTGTGACAGTGAAGGCCTTTTTGACTTCCCCTCCCCTGTCAATAATCTGCTGTCAAAACTCACAAAGGTAATATGTTATTATTTGTACCTTTAGGCCAACTTTGAATTTTTTCAGCATGATTTACAGAAACTCTATTCAGGAGTGACCCTTTGTTTTTTGTCCTGTACTTGTATATCAAACCACAAAAACAATCATGTCCTTAATCATCAGCTGCATCATTGTTTCTATTTCAATCGCAGCACATGAGATCTCCGTCTGTGTCCTGTCTGGACGTTGACACGTCTCCCCCAACCAGCGACTCCACCCCTGCCACGCTGACTCCATCCACCCCCACAAAGTCACACCGCCGATCAGCCTCCTGCGGCAACAACCCCCCGAATAACATCCAGGGTTCTGGGCCCGACATGCGAATCATCAGGATTCGGATGGACCTGCAGGATGGAAACCTGTACCGAAGCATTCTGGTACTAATGCAGACCATTTGAGTCTCATTCACAGCAGCAGCGAGGCTGTAGAAAAGACTCTGTGGCAAATTTCCGGCAACATGCTGCACTTACAGCCTCTTCTCTTATCTGCAAGGATCCTGTAATGATAGCCATCAGAATCTGAGCCTCAGGATATGATGGACCCAGGATATCATTAGTGCAAATCAAGCTGTCTCACTGTCATTGTTATTCTCCTCTCTCCCCCTCAGGTTACCAGCAATGACAAGACCCCCACTGTGATCAGCTCTGCCTTAGAAAAGCACAATCAGGACCCCAAACAGGCATCCAGATATGAGCTGATCCAACTTCTGCCTGAAGGAAAAGGTAAAGATGTTTTTTCAGCGTAAAAAAAGAAAAACGAATCCACGAGGCTGTTAATGGCAACACCTGCTTGAAATGTACAGTGTATTTCTGGACCAGTTTTATCATTCTGTGGCGTTTTCATGTCATTCAAATCTTGATATTTGTTTTGATTTTGCATCTCTCTTAAACTGTGCTTAACTTCAGGTTTTTAGATCAGCACAGAGGGAAAAGCACTGAAGCAACACTATGTAACTATGACTGCTCTGTCTGTCTGCAGCCTTTTATTTTGCAGAGCTGTCACCAACAACGACTCGCTGCTGCAGCTGCAGCTTTTGTCTGCAGGCAGCACACATGCTGCTTTCAGGAACCTCCGTGAATCACAGAGTTGAGGCAGAGCAGTCGTAGGACATCAGAGAGAAAACCAGAGGACATTTTCTCCATTAAATATGACCTGATTTTACCAAAATTGCTTTTTGTGCAACATATTAACATTCATTGTTAAGTTTCATTTTTTGAAGGAGTGAGTCGCAGTTACATGGTGTTGCTTTGACATTACCAGTCAGGTAATAAATTTGGTCCAGTGTCTCTGCTTGTCAGCAGAATATCTTAAAACGTTCCTGACAGATTTTGATGAAATTTGGGTTAAAGTAGGACTGTCAGACTATTAACTAAAGGTGCGTGGAAGGAACAAAACAGCAGCATGCGATTAACTCGATAAAAAAAAAATTAACATGTGTAATCACTGCCTTTTAATCAGTCACATTTAACGCGTTAACATTGACAGCCCTCGTTTAAAGTAAAGCCTAACTCAGACTAGCCATTATTATTTCTGAACATTGTAAGATAGAGCATCTTTGTCCATTATTTTTCTTCTCTGCTGCACTTAAATGAATAAACAAATTCTGGCGCATATATCCAATAGCTTGTGCGTGATGCAGAACCAAATCAATTCATACATTTAAACTTCACATTTTCCATCACTAAAGTAACATATTTTATAGATATGTGACCTTAGCTGAGGTATAAATTGGTTTGTAGTTACAGAAAAAGACAAAAAAACATGGCAAACCGTTCAAGTATCTCATGTATTTTCATCTTAAGGGTATTAGTGCACCTTCTGTGGAGAAGCTGTATTAAATTCTGTTGTGCTCATTTGCCTCTCTTCTTTTTCTCTGAACACAGAACTAGTCATCCCTGCCACAGGAAACGTTTTCTACGCCATGACATCATCAAGTGTTGACTTCCTGTTGAGGAGGAAAGGCGGGAACACTCCTTTGAGCTCGCAGCCGATCAGCACAGAGACGAGCGCCACGTATCCCCGGATCAAGGCCAAGGGGAGGAGACTGGTTAAGACTCTATTTTGACACCAGACTTTCTTCAGCACAACTGGTGATGGAATTTCCTCTCAGACCTGACGTGAACACAGGGCGAGCTCACACAGACAGTCAATGTGGCCTTTTCTGTGCGGAACAAACATCTACATGCCTTCCTCCCTGCAGCGCTTCCTCTACTAAAACACCAACACCAAGTCCTCCTTGTGCTTAATCAAGGACTCCACAGCAGGTTCTGTCAAACATTTCAAAAGAACAATGTGAGTTTTCCTCTTTTCCAAATTTAAACCTGGAGGAGGAGCGACGGAAGCTTTTAACTGCTTTTGGTGCTGGCTCTCAAGTCCCCGTCAGGTAGCACTTGATGCATTTTATTCATTCCAACTCAATAAATAGGATCTGTTGAAATTGCTTACGATTGCTTACACCAGGAAATCCCTTGTTGTGTGCCTCTGTTATGACGTTTCCAAAAGATTATATTGGTCAGGATTTTTAGAAGAATTTAGGACAGTGAACAGAGTTTAAACATGCAGAGCCTGTCAGCTGTGGGTCTCTTAAACTGCAAACACAAGGAAGATGTGCAAGTGCATCATAGTAGCAAAACACTGAAGATTTGCATAAGTTTTGTATATATTTATATATTTTGTATGTATGATGTCAATATTGTGTTTACACTGTCAAGGAGCTCCAGGTCCACGTGTCCAGTAACTAATTCATCAAGTACAAAAAGCATCAAGTACCTGCAAGATTTCCACTTTAAGACCAACAGTACTCAACAGACTGTGACAGTCATTATTTCAGCTTAGACTCTTTTGAAGCTTTCGAAATAAAGGCTAAATTAATTAATATTTTTATCAGGGCTGTCATTGTTAACGTGTTAATCGTGACCGATTAAAAGCCACAAATAACATGTTATTACTTTTTAATTGCATGTATCGCGTGCTGCTATTTTGCCTCTTCGACGTAGCCTCTCTAGCAGTTTTCTGCTTCCTGTTGGCAGTAGAAAAACAACAAGACATTTCTGAATGGCTCGTTTTTCCTTTTTGTTATTTTCCTCCCTCCTGAGTTCCAGAAAAAAAGATAGATACCATTATTTTGACTGTGTGTGCAGTAACAATGTAGAGACAGGCACAGCTCATCAACTGCTAATTAGCTTAGCTCAAATACTGGTTGTCAATGGGAAGTGCTAGCCTGCCTTCGCCTAAAGTCATCAGACAACTTTCCAACAAATCTGAACAGTCTTCTGTGCTTGTTGTGACTTGTTCATTTACCACATTACGTTGTTTTTAGATTCAGATTAGCACTTTTTGTCATTTTAGAATCAAATACGCACGGGAAGTAAACCGCAGGGCATGCGCAAAATACTGTGGATGTGCTTGTAAGTAGGTCAACAAAACAAAACATCTGTTGAAAAATTTTAATCACATAAAGAGCTAATCTGAGTCTAAAAATAACATAACATGGAAAAAAAAACAAGTCACAACAAGCACACAGGACCGTTTATTGGAAAGTTTATCTGATGAGTAGGCGTAGGCACGCTAGCACTAGTTAGCAGTGTGTGAGCTCTCTTTTTTTTTTTTTTTTGCCTCTCTTCCTTGTTACTGAACCAGACTTGTGCAAGAGATGTTTTCCAGTTGGCAGTTGATTCCCTAATATAATTTTAAATATGCAATAAAAAAAAAAAAACACAGTTAATCGCTGTTGATTACCGAAATTCAGTGATTAATCGCAATTTTTTAAAAAAATCTATCAACAACCCTAATTTTTATGTTAACAATTAATTACTTTCGGGGTCCCAGAAATCGACTTCATGTTTGATTCTCTCAGCTGTTATCAACTGTGTTCCCAGCAGAAGCTGTTTCTAGCGAACAGGCTCAGATAAACCCTCAGCATGTTAACACAACTGGAACAGCATCCACAAAAAGTTAGCAACCACCTGGTGAAAAAGTCAAACATCTCTCTGCTAAAGAGCAAGAACTTTTCCACAGGAGCTGAGACCAAACTAGACCTGGAAGGAGAGGAATAAGCATTTAATTCGTCTGATGGACAGAAATACAAGGTTACTCGATTAGTACCTGAAAAGGTAAATTCGTTTTGCAGACAGGAGTTTGGCATCCAGAGAGACACAAGATGATATGAAAAACAAAAGCAAGTCAATGAAATATGTAACTCCAGTTTAATTTCTTCTTCTTTAGCTGGATGTAACACATTAGCTGTGACAACTTTAAAAAGGCTGGAAAATGACATGTAGTTAGAAATAGAACGTTTTTGCGACACCTGTTGGTCAAAATCGCTTATTGCAACTTTAAAAACATCTTGTTGCACTTTCACAGCTTGTGGCTTTGCGTCAGTTTATTGCTGTGGAACCAAAACCACGAGGAGGACAGTAAGACAACCCAAAACATCAAAAACCACTATTATTAGACTTACAGGTTTACCAGGTCTGAATTTTCAACAGAGCATAAACTAAACCTAATTTCTGCAGATTTTTAACCTCCTCAGCCGCACTTGCTACGCTGTTGACCTACAGTACAAAACCTCAGCTCTAATTTATTGTTTTGAACTGCCATGTTAACTTCAGTGAAGGTTCAAAGCACAACCTTTTGAAAAAAGTCCAGACTTTGATGAACTCTTGTGACCTCTGGTTTGACCTGCTCGGTGCTGGTGAGGCCTCCCGATTGGCCGAGGCACGAGCACACCAGGGAGAGGATTCTTCCAATGACGTGTGCTGTTACAGATTTATTTTAGTGCCTTTCTCCAAAGGATTCTCCTCCTTCCCATGTTTGCATTAGAATGTATTCAACATACACAGAGGCAGCACAGTCACCTCACATCAAAGCTACTTATGCACTACATACAGGATGTCCTATTTTTGTGGTAATAAATTTACTTTTATATGAATTGCATTGCTCTTGAATAATGTGCTGTAACATACTCCAAGTTCAGTACAGGCAGATATTTTCCATGCTGCTGAGAAGACTATGAAAAGATTTAAAAACGCCTCTAAATGTCAAATATTGACATTTTTATTTTTCTCATGAAAATATAAAAAGGTGAATATACATCAATGACAAAAATATACCTTTGTTTTAGTATTTTATTCAGATTCAAGACAGCCAGCATCTTTATCTTCAAAATCAATCTCAGAATGAATGTATGTTTGTATGTAGAAATGTGATAAAAGTGTAAATTTGAAGGCACATATTGAAAAAAAAAAAGGTCTGGATTTGTCAGAAAAGCACATTTTAAAATCCCACTCGCTCCTACCAAGCCAGTTAATAATACAAAGTATTAAAGCATTCTTCACACCTGAATGTTGTCAGTGTCTGTGGTTTAATACTGTGTGTCTGTTTAATTATTACATTGTGCAATTAATCAGTGGATGTTCATACAGTCAGCCTCTGAAACCTACATAGAGGAACTCATGACAGCTTTATATTTTGCCAATCCTGAGCTTACTCCTTCACTCAGTATCAAGTGTGAGACATCATATGATTCAGGCAAACCTACTCTTTCATGTCACTGCAATGTAAAATCACAATCATGCGTTGCCTTTGTGTGAGCATGCTATATTTGTCTAAAAAAAGAAGAAAACGCTCAGTGAAATAAACTTGTATTTTCGTAGATAACTCCATAGTCAACTGGAGAATTTTTGTTTTTTTTGTGTGGAAAGTTGTATTCAGGTGTTTTGAAGCTCCATGTGAAGTTTGGTGCAAATTCACCTTTTCCTCAGTAAGTTACAGCCATTTATTTGCATATTAACCTGGGTGTTATTTAGTAGGAAATGTGACAACATATACATGTTGGTGCTGTCTTTACACGTTGACCAATATCATGTCTGAAAGTAAACATTAAAGTGTTAGACATCATCGATCATCTCAGACCTAAAATCCTACCTGAACATTGCACAGGCACCATTCAAAGTGCTCCAGAAAGCTGAGAATCTCAGTTTGAACACAATTTAGAGCCATTCTGTAACTTAAAGGGTTCAAAAGTCATTAAATATTTTGTAAACCATACCACAGCATTACACTGATGCCTCACTAGGTTTAGGAGGTGACAGAAACACATTTAAAGTCCATTTTTCAACTAGCAAAGCTCGACACGCTCCCTGAGAACAGACCCACAAAGCAGCTCACTGTGATTCCTACAGAAAGGTTCAAGTTAGCGAAGCAGCACTGATACAGCAACGTCATCCCAACAGTTAAAACAGGACCGAGTGCTTGTAAAGACATTCGAACGGATGATTTCATTGAAAGTAGCACTTTGAGGCTTTTGCACTTCTCAAAATGAACACCACATCCTCTGCTTCCTGTCAGATTCTCTTCCCTCAGCATCGTTCTGTGTGCATTTAGTTTTAAGGGGAGGATGGATCAGCCCTTGTTAGCAACCGATTAGCATTCTGAACAAGTACAACAGTTTTTGTGCTTCGCAGGCCCAACAAAAGATTACCTTCAATCATCTTCTTACTGTGAGCGATCCAGTCCTACATGAACACTTTTCATGCTGGATCAGTTTTGATTATTTCACTTAAGATATTTCTGAATGATTTTTTGTAGAAATGATCATCTGGATATTAAATGCTAAACATGGGTCATTTCAATTTGACATCAACACACTAAAGTACGTACATACATTGTACCCGACATGTTCAAACATCTCTCTAGCCCGATGTTATCAAGCCCCTGCCACGCTGAATCATCAACACTGGATCGTTCCTCCTCCACACGCCTCACACTCCAGAGCTGCCGTCCTGTAAGCCTTCCACACCACCGCGTCCTGCACACACACCGTCCCACCGCCTCGCTTCTCCTCCGCCTCGTTCCTGTTAATGTCCCCCACACACGCCCAGCCTCCTCCGGCCCCGGACCCCGCTGCTTTGGTGCTCACAGCCCACTTTGAGTGGTCCTGGCTGGTTTTGAAGGTGAACGTCTGCCCCGGGTTGATACTTGTGATGTCCAGGACCTTCCAGCCCAGCGAGCAGTCGGAGGGGAGGATGCCCCGCGAGCGGATCCAGAACTGCACCAGGAGGTCTGACTGGAGGGTGGGGGCCACCCAGGAGTGGTACAAGTCTGATGAGACAGAGGAAGTGTGAATGGGAACATGTTTTTGTGCTGGTTGTTTTTTTAATATATATATTTTACTGATGAATAATCTCACATCAATTAAAAAGTGAGAAGGGTGAATTATTACCACAAATTAGAACTTAAAGCAATCGAAGAGAGTGCACGCACATCCAAAAATGAGATTTAAAATGTGCAGGAAAAAAAGATCCAAGAGGAAAAACAGATAAAAGTATATCTGCATTGTTATAGATGCTCCAAAAAAAACGTTTCAACACCAGCAAGGTCTTCATCAGGTATTTATCTTTTTATCTGAATAATATATGACTAAAACCTTGCTGGGATTGAAACGTGGTATAAATAAAGTATTTCTGGAGCATCAATAACAGTGTGCAGATGCTTTTATCTGTTTTTCCTCTTACATTAGAACTTCATGTTCACGCTCTTCTATTTATTCCTGCAAAGAAACTCAAAGGGCAGCTGACACAAGATGAACTGTGGACTGAACAAACTTTAAACTCTGTAAAATCTTCAAAGCCGTACCGTTGTCAAAGGAGGCTCCTTTTGCAAAGCTGATGAAGTCGGTGCCGTCCTTCGAGGTCAGCGTCACACTGCGATTGGACACAGCTTTGATGTGTGGAAACATGTGACCGGACTGATGTTGTTTCTTACACAGAGCAGCCAGCGACGGCACCAAGGACGCCAAGGACTCAGGGACGTCGCAGTCGTACACATTAGGCTGATTGATCTGAAGCTGCTCTCCTGTGGTACAAAAGAAATTAGATTTAAGGTAAACGCTGCTAACGGCACTCGAGAATCCCTCCGTTTGTTTAGTACGATAAATGAAAAGCGCTGTCTTTGTGACATTGGAGCAGAGATGCTGCAGCAGCTGTGCACAGCAACAGACGAGAGAGACACTGAAAGCAAACACAGTGTAAAGACCTCACAGTCTAATGCAAAGGCAAAAAGACTATGGAAGCTTTTATCTGTGTTTAACTTCCTACATCTCTCAGAGTTTTCTCTTGCTTGTGAACGTCTGAGCCTTTGGAGGATTTCATTCTAAATCCTGATTCTATCGAGTGTTTTTGATGAAACTAAATATTTCACAGCTTTCCCAGCCTCTTGCTCTTGTCCCAATTTGTTTGAAGCATGCTGCATCAAATTCAAAATAAAAATATATATTTGCAAAGATCAGTGCAGCTGATGGGGTAAAACATTAAATATATTGTCTTTATGTACTATTTTCAACTAAATTGAAGTTTTAAAATAATTACAAAATGCTTTTAAAAGGTCCCAGCTTTTTGAGATCATTGTTCTAAGCAGTTATGCTTATCAAATCAGTACTTTAGATACTTACAGGACCAGATCAGCTTATTTCTGACTTCTCACCTTTAGCAGAGATCACCCGTCTTCAAAAAATGTGACCATGTGTTTACTTTAGTAGATGTCAGACTGCATTTTTGAAGCCCATGTACTGCCATTCATGTTGAAACAGGGACTTCAGTGTCTAAGGAAACGGTTTTACTTCCATGTAGATAAAACCATAATGACGTTATTTTATCGCGCTTTTCTCTAATTGATTTTATCTTTTTCCTCGGTGTCGTGGTTTGGAAGTCTTTCTGCAAAGAACTGGAAATAAATCAAATTGTGAAATGGTCCAGTAAGCTGATGGGTGGATCCCTGCTGAACCCGGCGTCCCTGGGCACTGGGCAGGTACAGCGGATAGCCGACTCCATTTTAAATGACAGCCTGCACACTTTGCACAAAGCATTAGAAAACAACTTTGTTCCAGCTGCAATCACACTGACGAACAAGCTGAAAGAAAAACTGCACAATTTGCACAAAATCTCTCAATTATTATTTATCTACTCACTTTTTTTTAGAATGTTTTACTTAGTTTTCACTTTTTTAATGTATTTTACATTGTTCGGTGTTAAATGTTTTTACTGGTATTAATTAGACATATTAGCATCTTGATTAGCACTGGAGCACTTACACTGTTTCCTCTGTTGTCTCATCGTATGATGTCTGTGTCGTCTGAGACTGTGTCACAGATGCCTTGCACACTTTTTAAGTGCACAGCAAGTTTACCTACAGGTCCAAATGAAGTAACTGGAACCTGAAACACTACAGGACACGTGAAAGTTGCCAGGTATAGGTGATTCACCCTTCTAAAGAGAACATCTGCCAAAAATCCCTGATTTAGAGAGAGAGGGCAGCCTTTTAGACAAAAGTTATTACGCCTGGAAAAATAGTTCCTTACAAGTGCTGCCTTCCTCGCTTTAATATTAGCGTGAAGAAGGATTTTCACACAAACGCTCTTTTTAACTAACGCTGTCAAACATTTTCAGCTCCTTTCTGTAATGTTTATTGAATATGGACAAAATGTGAACAAACACCATATCTCATTGATAAAACTATTGTGGGGAAAATGGGCGGGGTTTATGTAACATATGTGGCCAATGCTGTCAAACAACAATGACATGTAGGAACACTGGTATGGGCCTTTAAAACACGAGCAACCAAATATCTCTGAAAACACACTCGTCATCATGTGTTGAACATATATGAACTCTGTGTCAAATCGCATTTTGTCCTTCATCAATGTTGCTGGAAAATGAAACATGACAAGGCTGCGATCACCTTCTGCTGTTTGAGAAAACGCTCATGCGCTTGTATCCACGTCAACCATAGACACTGTCACACTCTTAACATCCCAGCTGGTGAGGCAAGAATCTGATGGAGCAAACGCATGCTGCCGTGTGAGGGGCCAATATCTCTATGGTAACACACCTCAATCTAATTACATTACCCCAGGCACTGCCATGGCAACTGTGCCAACTGCTGCGTCTGCCAGGGAACTGCACAGGCAGCGCGGTGACACGGCGATGACACCTGTTTACGCTGATTATCTTGGATCAGGTTGCTGTTGTCGTGTCAATACACGACCAGATTATTAAGTGCTGGTGCGACAAGACAGTAATGACTGAAAAAAATTCTATACAGGATGAGGCAGACACTATGAAAAATATTTTATCACCTACAATAACCACAGTGTTTTGATTTAATATCACAAGGTACCTTTGTTGTATGAAATCTTAAATCGTAGCCTCATCTTACTTGTAATCTCACAGATTTTCTAAAGCAGCATTTTTAGATAAATAAAGCAGATTTATTCATAACATTACAGCACACAGAGGGCAGAGACTGAATCTTTATCAGCTCTCGGCTTTCAAACCGTTTTTGTAATCTAATACCTTCTGCATTGACACTGTAATGTGTTACTGTATTTTTATTTCAGCTCTGCCTCCCTCAGCTCTCTGGTCTTACCGATGGTCTGGAAGCGCTTGAGCGGGTACGTGACGCAGATAAAGTTCTGTCCGTTGTTCAAGCCGCTGCTGGGGTAATAAAACCGCCCTGCCTGTTGAACTGCGGGGAAGTGAGGGGTGCTGTGAACCAACCAGAAGCCCTGGTTCTTATCCAGCAGCACAACACCTGAGGAAGAGAGATTAAAAAAAACAATGGTAACACTTTATATGAACCCACCACTCATAACGCATCACAATCACATTTATTAAACCTTATTAATGCATTTATAAGGCGTTACAAATGTATTTATAAGTGATTAGAAGCATTTATAACAACTTATAACAATGTTTATTAAGTGTTGTAAGGAGTAAACATAATGCATTATACCTTAATGCAGAGCTAACAACAGCGTTGTTGAATTCTCGGTTTCATAACACATTTATAACTCCCACAACTTTATCCAGTTATGAAGGTTCATAGAGAACTGACTCAATGTATCACAACAGTTTGTCACTTCTGTGACTGCCAAATGGAAAAATGTCTCATTAATTCTTATAACATGCTACAGCATGACTTTGGGTGCTTTGAGTAAAGTGACAGCACTGTGTGCGGTTATTAACACCAACATGATCCTATAACACATTTATAAGAACTTTTCAACAGTATTTAACTATATTTTTCAAACTTTACTTTTTTTTTTTTATTCAGAGGTTTTCTCTGTCTGAGGCAAACTACAGGACGAGCTGTTGTATTTATATCTGTGCACAATATAATGGTAACACATCACTCTGACAGTTTCTACAAGTTTGATTTTAGTGAGTAGATTTAGCAGAGCTGCTGAAGTGTGCAACTTTGATTTTGTGACACCAGAGGGTCTTTTGTGCTCGACCTGGAACATGAGATTTTATTTTATTTGTTTTTATTTTTAGCCAAATTTTCATGTATTTTTGCCCATTTTCAAATTATCAGCAAAAAAACATGACTAGAGTTGACATGCAAATAAAACTAAATAAACTCAGCTATGCTCATTTATTTCTGTGTATCATAGATTTTAAAAATACGACAAATGTTCTTTTAGAAATACAAGAATTTTCTGTACTGACCTTTTGTTTCCTGAACCTGCAATAATGCGGGCCTGTTTTTTGACCACTTGAGGGCAGCAGTGAGCACATTTCATCACCTTTACCTTAATTTAGCAAACTTGTTACCTCACAAACGCTTTTTTACAAAACACACAGTTACAGCGCAACACTTCCGTTCACTGGAAGCCGTTTTTTTCCACCTGGCGAATGTTGAGGTTCATATTGCCCTCTGTTTAACCTGTTTTGCTCTCTTCCATCTTGTGGGGGAAATACGCACGTTCACCAGCTACTCACTAACTCTGTCTGTCTTGTACTGTGGGTTTTTAGAGCTTTTCTGTTGAAAACAGCTGCCTGTTGTGGCTGAAAACCGCAGTATGAGAGCAGTGACAGTGAATTAAAACACTACGACTGTGGGCTGGATGGATTAACACCAAGTTCTCAGTGAGGCTGAGCGGAGCTGCAAATCCAGTTCAGTAATCTCTGTCTGTTTATTCTTTACGAAGTGGCAGCTCTCACGTTCATCATTACTGTAAAATATTTGTCTTTCTGAAAATATCAATTATAGCTGTTTAAACACACACATTCCTCTTGCGTAGCGGTGGGACGATTAGAAAATTTCATGTCACAATTATTGTGGCCAAAATAATTGCAACACATGAT
>JAQFJA010000025.1:4672121-4692239 GCA_029874485.1 Naso brachycentron | reverse complement strand
AAAATCTAAGGAAAAAAAGTGAAAAATTCTTTAAAATAAAAACAGACATTAAGAAAACATTAAAAATGAAGAAAAAGAGAATGGCAATAAAATGTTCTGTAATCATTTTACCTTACAACCTTTACTGAATCATGTTCATAGGGGACACATCGTGATTACATAAATAAATAAATAAGGTAATGATAAATCATAAGGTATCCCTGTATAAATAATACTGTATTAGTAAGTCTACTCTGTTCTGTAAAGTCCAACTTGCATTGTAGCTCGGACTGTTTACCATTTACTAGCATGAGCAGTGAGGATTCCATTAGTTATTCATAGCAGACACTTAAATTCACAATTATGTCAATTATGCGATTAATTGAAATTCACCACGATTAAACTATTGTGAGTGTTTTTATTGCGATTAGCGATTAAAACGATAATCGTCCCATCAACGCTCTTGCATCGCTGCCTTCAAATTGAACTCGTTAAATCCTGAAGTCGTGGAGTCGTGTGGTGAATTTGTGTACAGGAGAGGCTTTATGTTCGAGTGGTAACCGCGTAAGAGCGGCGTTGCTAGGAAACGGTAATATGGATGCCAGAGGATCTCTTGTCCTCCTCCTGGCTTTCTGTGTGGAAACGTTACATCATAACTTTGTGTTTAAACATCACACGGAGGAACAAGAGACGAGACGACGAAGGTGACGGTTTTTTAGCTGGATAAACAACTTTTCTACACTTACTTTTGGTTCTAGACGAGCCAATACGAGCTCCGCCATTTCTGGACACGTCAGCAAACACGTCACAACTCGAGAACTCAGAGCTTTCTGATAAATTCGACTTAGAACATCAAGAATACAACAAGAGCGGTGCGTTCGTACGGTCTCTTCTCATGAACACGGTAAACACGACCCCATCTGAAGGCACCAGCAACAGCGCTCACATGATGGGACACGTTCAGATGTAATTTTTTGGTCTTACACATGAAATGTGCTGTTTTAAAATGAAGAGTTCTAGTTGTTGCAACTCCTTCATCTCTCTACTGAAGTGGTGAAATTGTTTGAAATGTATTTCTCTCATGATTCCATACAGGAAGTGATGTAAGGGCGTAGTGTACAGCTTAACAAAATAAGGTTTACAATGAAGCTGGCTTAATCCTTTTTTTTTTAACAGATTTTGAGTATAAAGCTGAATCTCTTGCAGCCTGTCTCTGCTCTGCAGGTGTCTGTGCTGAACCGAAACCTTTTGTGTGGCCCCTGCTGCCTCCACGGTCATCAACCCATCTGTCAGCAGAGTCCACGGGCGGCTCCTGGTCATTGTACAGGATGTACGCTACCTCTGTGTCCTGTGAAGACAGGAGAGTTTTGTTATGAAATGAAAAATACTCGTTCTTAGGCACATACAAAAAATAAATGATGCTCATTTCAGCTGAAAAACACAATAAAAGAGGATACCATTAACAAGTCAGGGTGTACCAAAGTATGCTTTGTGTTACTGCGCTGCTGAATCTACATGTTAACTTTCCCACAGCTGTTCAGAGAAACAGAACAACTGCATATAAAGAAATGCACAATTTTCAGTTCTCATTCTCAGTTTCTTATTCTGATCTAACAATGCTAAGAGGCTTTAGCAGGAAAAGTGCTTATCACCGTTTTCAGTCAGTGTGTCTAGGAAATGAGAAGTCTTGACTGCAGTGAAAAAGCAGAAGCAAACTAAAATAGCATGTGTTAATGTCTAAAAGAGCCTACAAGTGTTTGATTTGGCAGATTTTTTTTGATTACATTGTGGACAATAGAGGAAAGATTATGTGTAGAAATCAGTTATCAATAGCTTGGACACTTCACAACCAGCTGGGTGATTTTCTAAAAAAAAAACAAAAAACTCCTGCTCTCAGTAAACCACAATGAATTCACAAGGCTCATATTTAGTGTTTGTTCCTTCAGGTGGCAGCAGACCTTTCCTCGTGAGTACAGCTGTCCGACTGTCCTGCCCAGAGCTCCCGTGGTGTCGTTCACCGTTCCCTTCCCATCAGTCCACCCTGCACTCCCTTTCTCCAGCAGCAAATACAGCTCACCCTTCTGGGGGGATCTGCTGCCGTGCTCTTTAGGCAGCTTGTATATGTAGAACCTGCGAACGAGGAGACACAGAGAGAGGGAGCTGCAGCTTGTGACTGAACTGGTCTGCACATTATTGTTTCAACGTGCCAGTTAGTTGTGACGTGACCGTGGTGAAAACAAACCATGCAGTGTATTTTTAAACGCGCATTTAATCCAGGATTGCTATCAGTGGATTACCAATCAACTGCATCTCCTTTGTCATTGTAGCAGCTGATTGGCGATGTGTCGCCCTCTAGTGGCGCACAGGAGATCAGCAGGGACAGCAACAGAAGCATCTGAGAAGGAGACAGGCAGGTACATACAGTATATGCTTATATATACATTTTTACAAGTACAAGAACAAGCCTGTCAGTTAAAATAAAGAACAATACTGACTGCTCATACACATTTAAATGGTTGCTGCAAAGTTACTGGCTGGTGTCGTGAGTAAAAGTATTTTTTCCGATAAATCTGTTGAAGCTTTAAAGAATTATTTTTTAAAAAGTAAACAATTAAAGTGCAACTACTTCAAATTTGTAATTAAGAACAGTACTTAAGTAAATGTACTTAGTTAGACTACATTCCAGCACTGATCGAGTCTTGGCGGTGTACAAATACATATTAACAGACGACAGTAACAAGGTTATTTGTGCCTCTCGTTTTCAACACTGCGCTCAGCTGAGACGTCAGTCCAATCACAGTGACGTGAGACGCAGGCTGCGTGCTGCCAACTGGTAAAATATAAAATCAAGTCACTGAAATCACGAGTGAAGCTGAACTTCACCGTTTGCACCCACCTCCTCTGCTGAGCGAGTCTCTAATTTAAGTCCTCGGTAGATTCTTATCTCCCCTCAGCGTTAATATTCACTGTAGTTCCCACAACAAGTTTCATTTCCGCCTCCAGCCTCGTTTCGCTCCGGGGCTGGAACAGCGGGATGAGACAACAACGTGAACGACCGCGTTAAGAAAGCGGAGACCGACAGTCTTCTTACCGGAAATGATGTGATTAAAAATCACCACGAACAAGACTTCATTACTGTAACATGTGCGAGAAAACAACAAGGAGGAAAATGTGGCTGAAGTCGTTTTTTTTAGTGCTCCGTCACTTCCGGCTCTGGTCTTATCCTTCTCTAAACATCCCGGGTTTTGGTCAGCTGGTTGGTGACGTCACCTGGTGGGCGGTGCTTCGTGAAAAAAGCGGCCTCAGCTAAGTTCAGTTTTAGATCGATGGGTTCCTTCTAATAGACCTTATCATGCCATCTGCATGTTGTTTACGTCAACATATTTCAAAAAGTGACGCCTACAGACATTTCTGAGTCTGAGCTGGTGAGATTTGATCTAAAGAGGCAGAATTTTTACCCCTTTTATCTTTTTAACCTACGAGTTTGACAGACCAACACTGCAAAATCAGTTTCACCAAAATGTCCTGACAATACCAGTAACTCTGAAGCAGCCACCTTCACTTAGAACAATGATGGTTAACACATGGATGGTCGTGTACGATACAGAATACTGACCCAACACTTGTGCACACTTTCATCATTAAAGTGGAACTTGGTCAGCTGGACCTGTTTCTGTGTGACTCTTTCACAATTATAGGAAAGTGTGGTTTCATTTTTATGATGTGCTTGTTTTTGTTCCTCTTCTCTGACATGTTTATCTGTCTTTTAGCAGAATTGTCTGTCTCATCAGCAATGCTGTGACCTTTGACCTTACATCAGAGGTAATATGTGATATCTTTGCGTCGCGATGTTTAAGCCTTTTCATGAGGATGTGAACCAGTGATGCTGATCAAAACGTTGCTGTCCCAGATCACGTATTTGCTCTGCTTGAGGAAATGACAGCATGTTCTCGTCACCTTCGACCTCAGACTGACCAGGACTTTCTCAGCATGCTTTGCTGGACTCAGTGGAATAAACTGCAGAGGTCACGGGCTCCCTCCGGCTCGTGATGCAGAGTCACTCTGAATTATTTTACATGCAGCATTTTTCAAGTAGGCCCTCAGAAACCAGTAGGTCAGGAGTTTCATACAAATACTAGCACACTTACTGCTCTTTACATTATATATATTAATATTATTGATCATTAAATACACACATTAAATGTGAAAATCTACTTTTCTTCTTTGGGGTGGTTTGACCTTTAATAAAAATGACTCTGTAATGTAAAGTTGAGGACCTTTGTGATAACACCCCTTTTCATCCTGTGAGAAATGAACACTTTTATCTCTGCCTCATTTGTTCGCTGAACGTTAGTGCTCATTACTGCCCCGCCTCTTTCTATCTAAATGTTCTGATTTATGTGCAACAAGATTGTGGAACAAGATTAGACACTATCGCAGGTTAATGTGAATATGACCCGGCAAAATGATGATTAATGAAGAAGACAACAGACCAGGATTTAACCTCCTTGTAAGTGTCTCTTCTGAAAGCTGATCATTAAGGGCTGCTGTGTGTTTGATATGCCAACCCAGGACACAAAGCAATGAGAAAAGAATGGGCAGAAAAAAATAGAACTGTAACACAATATAATGTAAGCCAAATGCATTTTAGGCTGTGGACCAACGTAGTTATAGTGCATTTTGCTGTGAGACTGGGTTGATATGCAGCATAAATTAAATAAAAACACAGAATACTGCTCTAATGATATCCGTATCACGGCAGGCGTTAAATCTCTTTCTCCTGACAACATTTGGACAAATGGAATAAATGGGTGACAGCAGATTTAACAAATACACATTTTGTTTATTTTCTGGCTGAGAATTGTCCATATACAGTCAAACTCTGTGCGGCCTTGGAGCTTTTATCTAATGTTATTAATTAGTTAGCGACTACTGTTCAAAAAAAAGGTGAAACAAAAGGGATCAGTAGACTCGTGTCCACAATAACATGGAACAACTCCTAGCAGACACTCAATAAAATCCAAACTTTATCGACATTAGAAAGCGTATGCACTGATTCTATTTAAAGAAGTACCTTACTTAAAAGTAAGCTTATTTATCTCATCAGGAACATCCCTTAAGTCACATTAAACGCTCCACTGCTCAAACATTAGCGTTTTTGCTCCAATCTCAGCAGCTCGAACTGACCGCTGCACTCTAAAGAGGGTTAGCATTTCCCTAAAACAAAGCATCCCCTGGGGAAACATTTAAAAAAAGCCCTGTTTCAGCAGGAAATCAGGCTAAAAGAAAGGCTAAAAATACAGCAAGGCTCCCCTTGCTGCCCGAAAGTTTTTTATTTTCCATCTCAGGTTTGCAGCAAGCACGGTAGTTCAGTCCTCTGCTCGTCCATGCGTCCTCCCTGGACTCTCAGGAGCAGAGAGAAGAAGTCCTCATCATCCATGGGACCGGGAGCGTGGCTGCGCTGGTCCTCCAGCCGGCCCTGGGCCTGTAAGTGCACAATAAGTAGGATAATTAATGTCTGAAATGTTGTATAAACTAAATTTAAATGGTTTTCCACCAAAGCTGGCAAAACACAGAGGTTGTTTTCTGCTGTAACCGCCCACTCGAGTCCTAATAAGATGATCTGAGCAAACTGTTTATTTCTACGTGCTATAGCAAAGGAACTCCACCTGCTTGAGTTTCCTAAAAGAAAGTTTTCAGTTGCCTTTGAATTACCATGACTTCAATGACTGGACCAACATCTAACTTGCTTACTTGTGTTGTGAGAATCATGTTGTATAAATCCTCTTTGGGCGCAGGAGCTGGCGCAGGAACCTGTGCAGGAACTGGCGCGGGCCTTTTCACAAAAGAGAGCTGCTTTATGCTGCCTCTGAAACTTCTGGCTTTTTGTTTTGGCAGGGGAGATCTTTCGAGCTGCGCCCTCTGGTCGTCCAGCCGGCGAGCTTGAGCAGTGGCCACCAGTTCAAAAAACTCCTCTTTCTGCAGTGAAGTCATGGAGGAAAAGACGACTGCGGAGAAATAAGAGATGGCAGGAGACGCAAAGTGGTCAGCAGTTGAGGAAAGATGTGGAAACATGAAAGTCGCAGTTTTGAAAACATTCTTGAGTCACAAAGGGGTACGAGTAAATTCACGTTGTTTCAGCTGGATCGACATGAGTCAGCGTTGCTCCGTGGAAACGAACGCAACAGCTGCATCAGTTTCACAAAACAAAGCATGGCTTCCACAAAGGGCTCTCACCTCTGCTGGCTGGCTTGGTGGTGTTGGGCTCAGAGTGGCACCTCCTCCTCCTGACCCCGCTCTCCATGGTGAAGGAGCAGCGCTGGTCGTTGAGCCGCCTGCCCTCCTGAAGGGTGCAGAGCAGCTCGTACAGCGCCTCCGGGAACTCAGGAGTTAACCGGTGAGCCTGAGAGCACGCGAGTAGGTGGCAGAAAAAGAATGAGGGAGGGAGGAAGAGTTTCTCAGTGAGTGGCACGGACTGTTTGTTGGCACAGCAAAAGAATTCACTCGTCTCCCACGTACTCCCACGTGCTCTGTAACAAAATGATACCTGCTGTTTTTCCACCACGAGATTGTTTTTCCTGTCGAGGAGCTTACATGGTGGCTCGTTGTTTAAGTGAAGAACGTTAAGAACAAAGCCTCTGCTCACAACATGACTCGCTAAGTGAGTTACTAAAGAGGTAATCACAGGTCATACGCCTGGGAAGTAAAATAAGCAGAGTCCACAAACCTTTTTCAGATCCTCCTCTTGGCTTTGAGTCCCTTCGTGTGGCTGCTCAGAGGAATCAAACCTCTCTTTCTCCACTTGAGGCTCACTCTGTGTAAACTCTCCATCCTCTGTGTCACTGGATTTCTCAGGTTTTTCATGAATCTTCATCGCCTCATGTGCCTGCCCTTCATTTTCACTATCACCTCTTTTCTGTCCATCATTCACGTTCTCCGTCTCCTCTGGTTTTTCATCGTCTTGTTTGTCCTCTTCACTCCCAGCGGCCTCTCCTGTCTGGTCGTCCTCTGCGGCCGTCTGTTGTTTTACCAGGCTCTGATCCTCTAAACACATTTTGGTCACTACGCTGTCTTCATTTACGTCCTCTCCTGTATGTTCCTCTTCCCCTTTCAGAGCCACCTCTCTGCTGCAGCTGACAACGGCCCCTCTTTCAGTTACGTCTCCCTCCTCAGTGATGACGAGAGGTTCCAGCAGCCCCCCTTCAGCCATCTCAACTTTGATCACAGTGCAGTCCGTTAATGTCACCGTTGAACCCTGACAAGAAGAAGCACATGAACAGATGTTAGGTCAAAGATCTCGGGACTGGGACTTTAAGGACTCTACTGTGTATACTTCTGAATATAAATATTCAGCAAACACGACAAGTATCAACCCTGAAGTTTCTTGGAACAGACATGGAGACGGCTATACATAGAGCAGCTGCGTCTTTCTCTTGCGAGGAAATGTATGTGAAACCTGTTTGGCAGGTTCTAGCGTGTTGGCTACAGATGTTTAAGGTGAAAGTCCAACTTTAAGTACAAAATTCCAGCCTGCTGTATGAAAACAAAGGTGTGTGACAAACCACAGGAGATATAAACTTCATGTTGTTGAGTGCTGTTGTACATTTGCAAGAATGTTTTGCTATAATTCCTGTTGACAAATCTTTTGTTTATTCTCTTATTTTGACCCCCACCCCCCCACCCCAAAAGATTGACTGTTTACCACACAGACAAAATAAGATCAGAGAAGTTATGCCTTACCTTTATGTTTTGAGCTTTGTCCCTTCAAGATATCATCCGTGAAAGCCGCCACATCCAGAGTACAGCATTTTCAGCTTGTCACTTGTCTGGTGAATTTCTTTATAAAGAAAAAAAGCCTGCTAAAAAGAGTTTCACATGCCTGAGTGACAAGCTCTCGCCCTTTCTGTCTGTCTTGCTACCTTCTCTCTCGTCTCCTCTCTTCCTGTTCCTCTTACCACAGCCCACCCCTATTTATTTAGCCCACATCTGACAAGTCATGCCTTTATGAAGTATTACTGTCCAAAGCAGAAGAACCCCCCTGCCCTGCCACCATGCATGTGTTTAACATAGGTATGGTTCTGAGCAGAGGTTTTTATAGTTTGTGATCAACATAAAAGCTGTCAGAGCAGCTGCTGCTTTAACTGAGCTCATTTGATTGTGACAGACTCAGCTGCAACATGTTGAAACAGGCGCACAGATCTTCTGACAGTGCTGTGGTTTTGGCACACATCCTGTTGACTCGCTGCTAAAATGAGAAGTAGCGACAGGCAAGTAAGAAAAGCTGTCAGAGTGAGATTATCACATTTAAACAGATAAATAAAACAAAGCCTCTTTAATCTGAAAGTCTGTTGATGCTTGTGACTTTGCACTCTAAACTAACAATGGAGCTCCAAATCTCCAGTTTATGTAGTTAGATTTTGGTAGTCCCAGACACACACACGTCACACACACCCACACACTTCTGCTTTTGTAAATGCAGGGGCTGCAGATGTTTTGTTGTTGTGGTTATATTTACCCCTGCAGAGCACGCGCTGTCACATACAGCATGTTTACATGGCTTGTACCTTTTCCTGTCAATCGCTAGGGGACCCTGCCCGGTGCGATGCCTCGGCTCAGGCTCTGTTGTGCGCCTGTGAGCACAGTCAGGCAGCAGTCGTCGCCACTGTGCGTCGCTGAAGATGTTGCAGCAGCAGCCTCTGACGGGCAACGGGCCCTCCAACGGCCGGGGACTCGGCATGAGTGGCCACCCCGGGATGCACGCGCTCAACTCGGTTCATCAACCTTCCCAGCATCGGTCCGACGGAGGGGACTCAGGCCTCGAGGGCACAGAAAACGGACATGAAACCCGCAGAGATATTGGCGACATACTGCAGCAAATAATGACCATCACCGACCAAAGTTTGGACGAGGCACAAGCAAAGTTTGTGGTCGTTTTAATTTTTTGTATTTCTAGTGTTATTGACGCTGCAGCTGCTTTTTGTTTTCGCTGCTTTGTCGACTTCGACTCGCAGTGACAAAGTTTCCTGAACTTCAACCTATTGTTTAGATTATTTAGCCAGTGGCTAACTGGTTAGCCAACGATAGCTAACGAAAACAACGTCGGTAATGTCATAACCAGGTCATATGCCGTAACATTAGTAGATATTTATAATTTCTTTGCTGTTCCCTAAAGTGGAAATTTCTTTTAAAGCGATGGTTTAAAACGTGACATTAGCCTTTGTTAGCTTACTAGGCTAGGCTACGTTAACCAAGGCTAACGTTAACTTGGCAAGGCTACAAAAGGTAGCTAACAAATACCGCTAATGTTAGCTAACTTAAACGTCTAAACTGTATTTTCCTGAAAATGTTAAGATTTTACTAAATCGCAAACAAGTCAAAATAAGACCGAAATTAACAACTAACCGTTTACTTAACCGTTACTGGTTAACGTTACCAGTGAACAGCTGCGTATTAAACAGTTAACGATAGCGTTAGCTAGTGGAAAGCTAACGTTAGCTACATTAACCATGGTCATGGTAACGTGAGTAGTTCAGACACTTGAATTGTGTTTTTGTTTTGGTCTGTTTGCATGTGGGCACTCGAGCTGTACCTTTGTTTACAGGTAGTCTCTCATGCTAGCTACAGGTCACGTTGTTTTCTTTGTGCACAGGAAACATGCACTCAACTGTCACCGAATGAAACCTGCTTTATTCAGCGTCCTGTGTGAGATCAAGGAAAAAACTGGTAACCTTGTTTATTTACCCACATTTTCTAGTGTTTGTTGAGCTTAAAGCGTAACGCTTGTAACCTTAAACCTGCCTTGCGGAGTTTTGACTTGCAGCAGCTTATTGCAGCGATATGAGACCGTGTTGACAGTGTGTCACCACAAGCCAATAAACTCAAAACAAGTGTAAACAACACATAACATGAAGTCAGCTCTGGTTTTCAAAAGCTCAGTATGTTTACTTGTAAGGTCAATGCACGCACAGGGAGATAAACATAACTAGACAAATATTATTAAAAAATGCTGCTTGGTTTAAAAATAGAGACAACAGCTGGACAAACAGACATTCAATGCCTACTGCAGTAAGCAATGTTGCTTTCATACATGTACAGCAGGAGTTTAGCGTAGTTAGCAGCATTTTATGTTACAGTAACTTAAGAGTTTGTTGAGCCATGCTGCTTTATATTGTTATGGTGTTGTAAATATTAATATGATTTGGTCCTTTGTTGTACTAAAGAAGCCACCCTTTAAAGGCAAACATTTCTAAATAGATTCTCTCAAAGGTACTGTGAAAAGTTATGGCCAAATTTATTTTTAGTCTAAGTAAATTGCCCTGTCCTGCCCCAGCAAAAGGATGTTTTGATGTGGGTAATAAATGACTGTGGAGCAGAGTGATTGTGAACTGTAAACTGTATATGAGAGTGATGTACAAAAGGATTTGTCTACTTCCAAACATGATCCATTAGTGTTTTTATTGGCTGACCCTGTGCAATAACAGGACAAAGCTGAACGATCAACAATCAATTCTTACCCACTAGTTGCACCAAAACAAGGAAAGTGTGATGAGTGTTCAGGCTTC
The DNA here is from genome assembly GCA_029874485.1 of Naso brachycentron. Classification (NCBI taxonomy): domain Eukaryota; kingdom Metazoa; phylum Chordata; class Actinopteri; order Acanthuriformes; family Acanthuridae; genus Naso; species Naso brachycentron. The sequence goes on along the minus strand of JAQFJA010000025.1, from coordinate 4,681,698 downwards.
AGTTGAAGCAAAGAGAAGATGTCAGGAATATTACCAGGACAAAAGTGAAGTGTTACAGTACCATCTCATATTTGTAGTCCTGTGTTGACATTACATACGGAAAACGAATAGACAGTGACATTTATCTTTTTGACAGGCCTGTCGATGAGAAACACCCAGGAGGATGAGCCTCAGGACCCTCAGCTAGTGCGACTGGACAACATGCTGCTGGCGGAGGGCGTGGCAGGGCCGGAGAAGGGCGGCGGCGCTGCTGCTGCTGTGTCTGCTGCCACCAGCTCGGGAGGGATGTCACCTGACAGCTCACTCGAGCACTCCGACTACAAAAGCAAGTTGAGCCAGATTCGCAGTATCTACCACACTGAGCTGGAGAAGTATGAGCAGGTACCGTGTCGCAACAGGAGACGAGCGCTGAAACTGCCCGTACACGCTTGCCTTTTCTGAAATTGCTTGCCAGAAGCGTAATCCATTGGCATGTTAGGTCTGGAGTTTAGTCAGAAAACTTCAATCTGCTGAGAAATACACTTCTGTCTGTATGTTGTTGATCAAAACACAGCAGGTCTAAGCTCCATGCTTCTGTATGAGAAGAGAAATCTTAAGATTTTCAGAGCAACACAGACTCCAGCCTCTACTGAAGCCCATTTGTGTGCTATTATTCAGAACATTTTGTGAGATCCACCAGTGCTGTGATGCTCATCAGTGCCAATTTCTTTTTAGGCTGTTGAATTTGCTGCACATAAAATACATTAAATACCCCCATGTAATAAAGTTGTACAGTTGAACTGCTTTATGGATTATTTAGATATTTAATGGTTGGACATAAAAGTTTTGCAAAGTCCTTAAGTAATTAAGCTTTACATGATCGTACCTGCCTACTGACGAAAGCAGCACGTTAGGCAGTTGGTTTCAGAATGTTTTGTGATATGACGACATTAAAAACAGAACACGCTTTGCATATCACTGCCCCTCACTGTCCGTCATCTCATGCCTCTTCATCCAGGCGTGCACTGAGTTCACCACCCATGTCATGAACCTGCTGAGGGAGCAGTCGCGCACACGGCCCGTGACTCCGCGAGAGATCGAGCGCATGGTGGCCATCATCCACCGCAAGTTCAGCTCGATCCAGACCCAACTGAAGCAGAGCACTTGTGAAGCAGTCATGATCCTGAGGTCCCGCTTCCTTGATGCCAGGTGGGCCTGTGTGATTGTTGTTATGTGAATGGAATGCTGCAAAATCCGTCTTTTTAGTGTCAAGTACTCAACCCTGTAGGCAAAAATTGCAATTATGCTCTTTCTGCAAGACGGTAGCCGCAGTCGTCTTGGATTCTTAGCAGTTATTGAGGTTCAAAAGGGAAATTTGTAACATTGTACATAGGGGTGTGTAATTAAATGATACTAGACCGTGAATGATTAGAATGTGTCCACGATCCGCCGTTACATAGAGGTCGTTTGCATCATGCGTCAGGTTACATTCTATCTGTTGCAGTTCTAGGCTTCTTCCCTTTGACGACACAGTCTTGTAAAACAAAATGAAAGCATAATGAACGAGTCGGAGTTGAGTTCGTTTATATTAGCTCATTCAGAGGAGGAGGGACTTGGCATTTCTGTCATTAACTACAGCTGATAAAACTGTTTTTGCTGCACTTTATTTCTTGTGGAGGTCCTAGACAGGCTGGAAAACTAAACAACATTGTGTCCGTGTTCAAAAAATTATCTGCTGGTCTGTTGAATTACACAGTGACAGCTGGGACATAAGCATTATGTAGTGACATTAGCATCAGGAGGAAGAGGGGCTTGTCATTTCTTCTGTCATTAACTATGTATATAATCATCATGTCTGCTCTGTATCAGTTGTGGAAGTCCCACAAACATTTGAAAACTTAACGACGTCGTGTCTGTGTTCAGAACATCATCCTGTGGTGTTTGAAGTCGTGTTGTAGGAGCTCAGAGTGTTCACACACAGCTCTGTTTTTGTTTTGACCGCCATGTCTGATTCAACGTCCTGACGTCGAGACGTTCGTACCATCAGGACGTCAGTGACGTCGAGAGACCGTCAACGCTGACTGGCTGTCGTGACACAGCGTCACACAAATTCACCTGAAGAGTTCAATATTTTTTAATTTGTTAAATCTTTAATTTGTTAAAACACATTTACTCTACATGAGTTCAATAATACGTGAATCAAAATAAAATAATTTTGAGGACACAGGAACCAAACATAAACCAATCATATGTTTGTCAGCAAAACTGTTGACCCTGGATTTGCCGTAACTTGTGAAACAGTCTTAACCAACATGAAAACTAAAGAATCGTGATAAAATCCAGATCGGGATCCTGCCGTGATAAAATAGGAGACATGACATTTTTGCCGCATAGCTCCGACCTACTTATATACTTCCTAAACCCAGAAGAAAAATTCTTATAAAATAATTGCTGTGGGCCAGTAGCAATAATGTGCAGTTACTGTATGTTCATGTGTCTTGTTATACTTGGTCAGAATGTACATTTAGGCTTTTCATGTCAAGTTGCAGCTTTTTATTCACATTTGTAGATCTAAATTATATTTAGTTTTAGGAAGCACTTGATATTACAAAGTCCTCTTAGCTAAACTAACATTTTAATGGCTAGCATGTTAGTTAAGCTAATAGAACTTTGTAATATTAAGTCTTGTTAGATAAACTAACATGCTGGCCATTAACACCAGTATGTGTAAATGTGTAGATACAACAGGGCTATAATAGTAACTGTGGCAGGAGTTTTTCCATTACAAAGAAAATGGGCAATAAAAATACATTTTTTTTTTTTTCATTATTGTGATTCATCAGGCGTAAAAGACGCAACTTCAGCAAACAGGCCACAGAGGTCCTGAACGAGTATTTCTACTCCCACCTGTCCAACCCTTACCCCAGTGAAGAAGCCAAAGAGGAACTTGCCAAACAGTGTGGAATCACCGTCTCTCAGGTAAACCGCTGAGCGTACTGAAAGGAATAAGCAGCGATGGAAAAACTGAATGTTTTCTTGGTGGTTTGATTACATGAGGAGCTAGCTGCTGCTTCGCAACATGAGAGGTGTCAGTCTGACTCTGTCCATCAGTCTTTGCCTCTGTGTATCGAAGTTCACCCCATGTCTTTGGTGAAGAAGCTCACAAGGCAAACAGTCCAGCTTATTTCCCTCACAAGTTAGATCCACACACACAGGAACTAAAATCCTTCATCCAGTTTAAAAAATAAGATGTCCAAGATCTAAAAGTGAAAATGGTGCGACTTGAAACTTTAAAAAAGCAGTTGGTTAGAAATGTCAAAATGTCTAAACATTTCACATACAGCCCACGCTTCTGGAGAACTCTGCACACTGAGCTTGCATTGTTTTGGTTTTTCCTGCCAGGTCTCCAACTGGTTTGGCAACAAAAGAATCCGCTACAAGAAAAACATTGGCAAGTTCCAAGAGGAGGCCAACCTCTATGCCATGAAGACAGCCTTGGGGGCCAGACAGGGTGATGACTCCCCACACACTCCCAACTCCACAGGTACAAAAAGACAACGAAAGCTTCTGCGTGCTGCTTCTCATCTCGAGGCAGTGAAACAGAGGCTGATTCATCGGGTCTCTGCCTCAGTTTGTCCCTGTCCAAGAACTTGTCAGTCAAATCTCTGAGCTGTGAACCTGAACACAATTTGTTGCCTCAGGCGGAGGAAACCAAAAGTGTAGGGTGTTGTCAGGCTTCAAGGCAGCTCTCAGTAAACAAAGACAGTATGCAGTCACAACATAAATCCAGCAGTGGTCTGTGTTTTTTCACTCATCTGCAGTTTAAAGTACAGTATAGAATTCTACTCTGTCGTTAACGGCTTGTTCCAGGTATGACATTCAAGACAGGTTTCTTGCTCCTCATTCCTGATGTGTCTCATCTGGTTTTGTCTTTAGGGTCGGGGTCCTTCTCTCTGTCTGGATCAGCTGATTTGTTCCTTGGGGTTCCACCTGTGAACGGCGAGCAGTCTGCTTACCAAATGGGTGTGCAGGTACTGTACTTTAAACCACTTTTATCGTAGTTATACCCATATTTAAAGCTGGGTAGGCCGTTTATTCTTGGTACCATCTGGCAAAAATTCCATAATAACCTTTCAGCATTTTGTAATTGAGGTGGTCTGAAAAAACTCCAGACTTCTGCTTCTCTCCTTGAATCTGTATTCAGATTTTTCTGCCAATCGCTGCTCATGTTAGAGAGCATGTGTCCCTGTTTAGGGCTCTAGACTGCAACCAAAACATTTGCATATGGGACCTTTTTTTGGAGTGTGCGAGTTAAATCTTGACCTAGTCACATTTTTGCGAGTGCTTGATACTTATTGTTTTGGTAACACGGGAACGGCGTTTGACATCATCACGGGTGAGATCAATCCTTTTTTTCTTCACTGGCGCAGTCTTTCCCTTCCTTCCTGCACTCTCCCCTGTTTAGTGGAAAACATCCTACATACTCGGGACGCCACAATACAGCCAGCCCACAGCTCAATACGAACCTCGCTTCTTGGGTCACGGTTTCAATACGCATTTTGTGCATAAGGAGAAAAAAAAGCTTTGTGTTTTTTCTAAAATGATTTCTTTATTTGCATATTAGCTAAAAAAAAAATCCATTCAGACATACTGTTGCGTGTTGTAAAATGTAAAATAAATAAGTGTGTCTGTCGTAAGGCTGTAGTCTGTCAATATTTATGTCATTTTTGGTGCTCTTTACCTGTTAAGGGACATACGCTTCTCTGTAATATCTTTTTTTTTTTTTTTTTAATATATTTTCATAGATGAGGCACAGTGCTTGGGTAATTCTGAGTGCATGTCAGACTGGTTCTCAATAAACCCAATAATATCCTATCGGGAACACATCCAGACTGTCAATAAATTAAACCATATTGCTGACATTAAACAATCTACATGAAGTTTAGAAAGAATGGTTCAGTATCGGATCTCCTCTCTCCTCTTGCTGCACTGCTGTCTGTAACGAAGCTGTTAGAGGAGAGGCTGGTCGTTAGCAGCAGCAGCGCTGTGCAAGAGTTTGGAAGATTTTAAATTTGTGGAAAGCTAAGCTAAACGGTTAAACAGCATACAGACAGCTTTCTTTTAAGCTTGTCTGTAACAATGAGTTGTTAGCTGCTGGGCTCGCGTGCTGCACTTGTAACTGTCGAGAAACCGTAGGCGGAGATGGTCTCCTCTCCAAAATAAACAGACTGGTCAGTAAAACACAATGACGCTATTTCACATCAAAATCAGCATTTCTCGGACAGACACAGCGCATCAGGAGTGAAAAAGAAACAGACCGGTGCTTAAAGAAAAGCCTTGTTCCTCAGACTCTGCTCCTAAACTCATTGTGTGACATGAGTGCCTGCAGTGTTGTGCTCGGCTGGGAGGCGTGGACACGTGCTGCGTTCACAGGCTGCTCTGAAGCTCCAACAGAGCCAATTCAGGGAGAAATACATTGAAACTAGTTACATAAAACTTTATGCAAAACCAAAATACCGCAATTTCAAGGTGCATATTGAACCGTGGATGGCGTACCATACAGTTCAATATTATATTGAGAATTCTGGCATCCCTACTGCATACACCTACATACACGCGCATCACACACTGTGAAAGACGCCACAAAATCGAGCACACAGAACTTCGCAAAACAACATTTAGCTGTTACAAAAAATGAAACAGTCTATACGTGATTATTTTAAAGAGCAAAATGAGGAGAGAGAGGAGGAGGCCGGTGATGAGGGAGAGCCAATGAGAGGTGCCGACTCAGACACTGCTGATGATGAAAGTGCAGCAGGCAGGGAGAGACCGACTGAGCAGGTGAAGAGATGATGAGCTTGATTTCCAGATGTGGCCTGCCCCAGTTTTAATTAATGAGACTGGTGATATTCTCAACAAATCAGTTAAAAGATCAAAATCACAGATGAGCTCATCTGCTAAGATACATTACTGCTGTGTGCAGAAGAGCTCTGTTGTTACTCTGCATTGCATTGGGACACAATCTTATTCATGTGTGCTAAATAATCTGGTATCATGTAATGAAACAGCCTTTGACTATACCAAAACAAAAGTACTATAGTGAAGGATTATTTTTTCTCAAACTAGTTTCAAGTTTGTTTGTTTTTTTTAAGTTATCTATGTAGAATAAATTAATAAAGTCCAAAATACTGTGAGATTGTGTAAAGTACTTGGTGGGGATGGAAAGTCAACACTTCTGTTGGTCAGTGGGCTCACACAGCAGATAAAGTGGCGCACTGACAACGCAGACTGAAGTCACATGCTGCCCTCTGACTCCTCATCTGTTTGATGTCCCTTTTTGCTTCAGGCGAATGGGAGCTGGCATGGTCGAAGTTCTCCCCCGTCCGGCGCCTCGCCCCACAGCGACCACTCAGAAAACTCTGACTGATGGCCCCGCCCACCCGCCGGCACAGAACGACAGCGACAGCGATGGAAAGTTTGATGACAGGAAAAGACAAAAAGAATGAATTCACACTTCCCACTTGGCTGCAGTTGTTTTTGTACGTTGTTTGTTTGGTTTGACTATTTTAAATGTACACTGATTTTTTTTTTTTCTTTTCTTACTGCTCAGCGTTGGTCATTATTATGCTTGTATGATTAGCTGAGTGCATGGATGATAGACTGAGTGTGTGTGCGTGTGTGTGTGTGTGTGTGCGTGCGTGTGCGTGCAGGTATGGATTTTATTATCGGGAGTTGTAGGGTTTGTTTTCCACTACTTTTGACAGGTTACTGAGGTGTGTGTTTGTNNNNCCGCATTATCATTGTTTTAGTACACTATATCATTATTGTTATATTATTATTATTATTATTATTAATATTATTGCTGTTTTATTATTAGTGCTCCAACTATTTTCATTTTAACAGCTCAGAAAGAGAGAATGCATTTTGTGAATGAGAGGGCAATAGAGAAAAATCCAAAGATTTTGTGTGTTTGTTTCTCTGTTTTGTTTGTTTATTTTCTACTGGGCTTACGTGTCCCTGTAAAAGAATAAGGCGTGACTGAGTCCACATTAATGGTTTGAATGAGTATATCAACAGTGCTGTCTTTTTTCTGTACAGTGAAACACCTGTATTCTCTCTACCTCTTTTACAATAAAGACTCTCTGTATTCACAACCAGGTGATGGCGGTCGACCCACATTCATGTAGAGTCAAGAGATCATAATAAAAGCTCGAGGTATGTAGGTGGTCTGATACGCTCTAACTACAGATGAGCCCAAACTTGACCTCCCCACGCGTACTTTCATTTGCCCACGTTTTGACATGTATGTTTCTTTACCTACAAATGGAATTTAATGTACATTGCTCACTGCATTGACAAAAATAACACTGAGGAATATATGGGAATGTGTCTTCCCACTGACAATGTTTAGGTCATTCTGGATAATCTACTAATCTAGATACTTTAGACCAGTGTATGCTTACCTTATACTGTTAGATTTTAGTTTTAAACTGTTGTCAGCGTGTCACAACAGACTGGCTGATTGTTTGCTCACCTGTTAAGAGATGAGCACTGCGAGGTCGGCTATTTTTAATTTGGTTATCATTCCAATTGTCTTTTCAGAGAGCTTTCAACCAAAAATGTTTTCCATTAGCATGGAAAGGAGTGTGATTTGACACTTTCTGAACTGTTTTGCCATTCTGGCATCTCACTGCACAACAAGCTGTTAATGTTTACCATTAATGGCTTTTTTTGCAACTGTCATGCGCAGTAGAAACCGTGTGACCTTAGTCTGACATAGTCTGATAATTCACCTGCACTTTTTGAACAGTCAGGTTTAACAGCAGACAGTGGATTGTAAATAATTCTATTTGTGTCCAGGTGAAATTTAGTCCACAGACCCTGTTAAAGTTTACCAAAAAAAGTTATGTTGAAATGCAACAGGCTGAGTCCACATGAGGTCATATTCTGGACTTCACAGTTCATTATTACTCCAGATGTCACTAATCATGATGCTGTCTACAGCAAAACAGTTTGTTGGTTTTGCACCACAGCATGCAAACAGGAAAATGCATTTTTGAGTCCCATGAGGTCATGAAAATTACACCTGAGTGAAACTGAACTCCCTGACTTGATGTCATGTTTATTATTTGTGTTTCTGTGCCTCTAATGTTATATTGTTACGCGGTGGAGCTGAAAACATTCTGCTTAACTGCTGCCGAGTCTTGCACAGAAAAATTACAGAAGGCCGCTCCTCTCTTTAGATTATCGGTCATTTCCGGTAACGATGCTCTGCAGCTTCAGTGCAGTCAGGCCTGTTAACCTGTCTGCGTGAGCTCGGGGGTCCTCGGGTTAAAAGTTGTCACTTGCACGTCGTGTCTGTCACGCAGCTTTCCCACGGTAACATCAAAGGGTTTTAACGCGCTGAAGTAGCAAACAACTGTGGCGCCAAACGGCGCGCCAGCACGAGACAGTCGCCCAAATGACACGCGTGGTCAAATGTGACGTGAAGGTGTGAATGCAAAGTGTTAACCACTCACACCGTCAGCCTGCCGTCTGACTGACAAACGCAAAGGCGTCACGTGTCAATGGCGAAGTGTGGGCGCATCGCGAGCGCACAGATGGCAGAAGAAAACGCGGGTAAAATACTGAACACTCAAACGTGATGTTGTCGGGCCACGCCCACTTCGTGATTTTGACGAAAAAAAACAAAAACTTCAGCTTGAATTTCTCCGTTTCGATCGCGGACCGATGAGCTCACAGGTTTTGTCACATTTATAAACCAGCAGAACAAATGAAGCGACGTGTCTCCATGACACACAGGTGGTTTGTGGTGCAGCTGGACAGACTGTCAGACATGCAAGTGTCTCCTCACTGTCCAAACCCACAGACAGAGACAACACAGACGGCCTGTCACAAGACACCTGCAAAACCTGGGTTTGCGCGTAAAATGTCGGCCAACGTTTCACAGTGTGTCACGTTCTTGTCCCTTGTTTTGTAGCTGATGTTTTGCAAAGAACAGGTTCGGATCATTAGATAAGACACGTCAGTTTGAGTAAATTTTAAGTCTAGAGCATCAACCTACTGGTTGTTTCCGGGTGAGGTGGGCGGGAAGTGTAAACTGTGGCCCGCTGCGGGGGAGGAGTCTGTCGGGGAGGGAGTAAAACAAGTGGCCTGGGAGCGGGACCGCATTGACCTGATCGGCTGCAGACTGGGAGGAAACCTGTGAGCCGTGACCGGACAGACCGCTCTGACCTGCTGGCTACGATGCAACTGTTCCAGGGAGAGGAGGACGCAACAAGCGAACGAAAGGTAGAACAAACATTCATACGTGTTATTTCCTAAAATTCGCCATTAAATGTTTTTTCTTCGTCAGTTTTTTAGAGTTTTTTTGCATCCTAAAATAGTTGTATTACCACCCACGACTGGAGTCAAACAGTTTTTCCTCATTAAATCAAAATTTCCAAAAAGGAGAAAGAATTGTCCCTGAACAGCCCCACTGACCCAGGCCCGACTCTGCTTCATACTTGAGTATTAAAGGGGACGGGACAATTATCGTTTTTATTATTATTATTATTATTCTTGGGAAATTTGAATGAATCACATAATCATCATAACC
>JAQFJA010000025.1:4637757-4650877 GCA_029874485.1 Naso brachycentron | reverse complement strand
TTTTTGACCCTGTTTGACGGGTGCTCTGAATTACACTAACGATGTTCGTCAGTTTGAATGCTAAATTTTCATGTGATGAAAGTCTCTGTTGGTCGTCAAACAGCTGATGTATTAGCTTGTGAAAATGCGTAATTATAAAGACGACAACACCAGTCACGTAACTGACGTCAGAACATTTTCTCTCCTCTGACAACCAGGATGTCTAACTCCCCCCTCAAGTAGCTGCAGCTCTCAACATGACCCGATTTATAAAGGGTTTCACCTCTTTTAATACTTTTCCCCTCGTCCAGGAAAAACACTGTGAAGTCTGCCAAGCTGACAGCCATGTCTGTATTGATGACATATATTGTCCGAGATGAGACATGTAGTTCACTGAGCGGTCTCACAAAAAACATTGTTTTACTTTATTGTTTGATGACAAAATCTAACTTTCTTGTGGCGCCCGGTGGCTCAGTCGGTGGAGCAGGCGCCCCATATACAGAGGCTATGTCCTCACGCAGCGGACCCGGGTTCGATTCCACCTGTGGCCCTTTGCCGCATGTCATTCCCCCTCTCTCTCCCCCCTGTTTCCTCTCCCCTCTGTTTCCTGTCCACTCTTCAGCTGTCCTGTCCTAATAAAGACACAAACCCCCCCAAAAAATATCTTTTAAAAAAAAATTTAAAAATTTGACTTTCTTGACATGAAAAATCATCTTTTAAATTGCCAACCATCATATGTGTAATCCAGGGCACAAGCCAAACAGGATCAGAAATAATTTGTCCCTCTCCATTGATTACCGTTCAAGTTTTTTCCCAATTAAGGTCCCATGGCCCGGAAGTAGAGGGGCGTGACTTCGGCACTCTGTGAGTCAAGTGTTTACTGTCCAGTGATGATGGACTGATGTTTGGAATAAAGTTTTTTAAAGTGTAAGATATCCTGTCTCCATTACACATCTCTCATCTGTGTTTGATCACCATATTCATATGATATCTTACGTATATATAATATTGGCTGATACCAGAATTTTCTTGCTCCTTAATGTCGGTATTGGCAACCAGCCTAAAAATCCCGACTCAGTCGGGCCCTTATAAAGAAACGCTTCTTTTTACCAAGTGGAGGAACAGGAAGCTTGTACCCTATCAAAAGAAAGCCAGACATTGTCAGAGTTTGAAAACTACAACCTAAATGTTGCTGCGAGAAAGCTTTGCTTGTCAACTTGTTTTGAACCTTTACTAAATTGAACTTACAAAAATCAAGCCTGTTTTTGGATCCTGATTCAGTGGCCAAACATAATTTATCCATATTTATGTAAATCTTTCACATCTGCAGGTTAGACAACCCCTTAAAAAACTGTAGTTGTTGAACAGGTCTTCACCACACTGTCACTTACTTGTATCAGCAGCCAGAGGACCTGCGATCTGTGAAGGAAACGGGGGAATCATGTGTGATTCTGCTGTCATTATCGAGTGGGACCTTTTTTTGGACGCTCCCTCAGATTTCCTGCTTGCATCAGTGAGGTGCAGATGCTCTGGATAAAACACAGACATCCTGTTAAGACACGACTGCTGGTTTCTTTTAATTCATCACAGCCACACACACTGTTTAGTGCACTACACAATAAGTGTACTGCATTGAAGTACACTGCATTAAAGACACTAACTGTCTGTCCTCTCACGCACCTGGTGGGATGTGGTGCAGCCCATAAGTGTCAGTGACTGCAGCAGGTCTGTGAACGGGGGGGTCATTGGCAGGTTTGGGAAAGAGACCAATATCCTCCATCGCGGCAATGGCTGAAACACAAAAACGGAATCAGTGGTGTCGTGGTGCCTGGAGAAGTGGACATACTGTTAAATTATGCCTCCAATTTTTTTTTTAAGCAGCCCGTCCAGCAAAGGATGAGCTCCCTTTTTAAACAGTGACCATGTGAGACTACTCGTGCATATTTAGTTCGTCCAAAAATGGGACAGTAGTCGGCCTATTTGCACACTCTCACTTAACTTTGCTGCTTGACCTTAGAGAGTACCATTATGGATCATTATAAAATAACATTAGCCACAACAGAGGGGCAGATTTTGCATCAATGCTGGCCCACAGTCAGACAGCTACACAATCAGGCATTTTTTAAACAGTCTCCTGTAATAGCTGACACACAAAGGATAAGAGCAGAGGGGATTTAAAAGTGGGTATGCTCAATGCAGACTGAAAAATCAGTGGGTATACTGTGTGTGCCTGCCTAAACCCTGCACTACACCACTGGATGGTATGATTTTAAAATGCAGATTTACTAATTAGCATTCAGAATGTTGCCCATGGAGACCCTAAAACCAAAAAAACACACTCAATATTTAGCGTTAACAGTCGAAAACAGAGCCGTGTGCTTAAATCCAGATGTTTTCGTAGCTTGCATGAAAGGAGGCGTTACAGGCCTGACAATCACGAAAACGTAAATGGAAACGGATGTAACGGTGCTCACGTTAGATATTTAGCTAACTTTATGTGTTGCTAAGTCCTAGCAACTCTTCTTGCACGGCTAAACTACGACAAACCTTTAAAAACGTGACGGATTTGTAGCGTGCTTACATAGTGTTATACATTTGAAAACGTCCCGTAGACCCGTCGGTTCCATCCAGACCAGATCACACGTTTCCCCGCCGCCGGCTCTTTACTCCATCACGGCTCTGACAGCCAAACACCGCCTCTGTCAGCTCCGTCTGATTTTGCTAAAATATGTGATGATGTGCCGAGCTTCCCACTGACAGCTGCCATGTCTGCGCATGCGCACTGTCAGGCTCTCCTGGCAGAAATCAGCAAGTTAGTGTTCTCTCATTCAGTGACAGTTAAATAGATAAAAATAGAAAAATGACTGTCAAACACTGGTGTAAGAAGTATTAAAGTCTTTAATCCACTAAAGATAAAAGTAGCAGTACAACTTCACTGCAAGTAAATCCCCATGAGATGCCCAATGTAAAAAAAAACAACAAAAAAAACTTGTTTACAGTTTTCAAGCAGATTTATTTTCAATATTTTGTTCATTTTCTTCCCCTTAGCTAATATTTCCACACATTTGAAGCATAAATGATTAAAAACATGCTTATGAATGACTGAATATTAAATGTTAAATATCAAATCTAAACAGGCCAATTAAATCAAAATGATAAATCTGACACTTAGCAGTTAAAGCTAAATGTTAACCCCCCCTGAACACCCTACAGTAAAAACCTGACTTATTAATACAGGCCTATCACATTATACTGCAGCACAGTTGTGAAAAGTCAAGTAGGATTTTGAAGTGCTTGTACTTAACTTGAGTATTTCCTCTTTCTGCTTCTTTATACTTCTATTCCACTACGTTTCAGAGGCAAATATTGTACTTTTTACTCCAACACGTTTGTCTGACAACTTTAGTCACTTTAAATTCAGGTTAATAAATGATGATGTAGCCTTACAGATTAAGAAAAAACTTTGATCCCCATGGGGAACCTCCTTTATAAGCTACGACACCGAGGTGATGTACGCATCGATACATAAAAATAATTATAATCCAATAATAAAATATTTAGTATTCTGAACAGGCACATCTGCATAATGACTACTTTTACCTATGGTACTTTAATAGATCTAATATTTTGATGCCAATACTTTTGTATTTTCACTTAAGTAAGAATTATGCAGGACTTTTACTTGTAACAGAGTATTTCTGCGGTGTGGTATTGCTACTTTAACCTAAGTACTGTTTGCATGGTGATGCTTCCCTTTCACAACAAATCTGTCAAAAAACATACATTGCATTCTAAAAATACACATAAAAGGAAAATATTTTTTGTATGTAAGTGATTTATAGGGTCTTGGAAAAGGCTGCTTAAAAGGAACATTTAGCTTTAATCATCACATCCTTTCAAACATGAAAGCAGAGGAAGTGAAGGAGGAAACTATACGGGAGTTCACAGTTACTGCTGGAGCTTCATAACATTAGGGCAAGGACATCCAGGAAGAGCAGGCTGCTATTACTATTTTGGAGCCACGCACACTCACAGGAACACCAAAAAACATCAAACATTTTTAGAAACAGAATAAGGCAGAGAAAATTTTGTGGTCCAGTCTTATAGAGAAGAGAAGGTCAATAGAAAACACATCACCAAATAGTCCTACATTGAATTATAGCACATAGGAAGACTCAGGCCTGAAGTCATCATAGAAATAATGGCACAAGGCGCCTTGTGCAACAATAAGTCCTTCATACAAGTAAAAACATTAAAAATTCAGCTGCGTGGTGTTTTTGTAGTGACATCCATAAAGAAAAAAGTAATTAATGAACTCATTAATACACTTTTGTATGCTCAGTCACTCAGTTCCTTTGAATAGTTGTATTTATGCATTATAATGGTAATGTTCCAAAACAGGTGCAGTTTCAGTCTGTCACCACATGGTGTCGCTGCTGGGCTGTTGGATGTGGTGCAGATTCACAGGCACGTCACAGGCTGTGACCAACACGTTGTGTCGTTACTTGCAGCATGCGTTATTTTTGTTTTTCTAACAGAAGTTTATGAAAACTGGACTTGAACTAATGCTGTAACTGCTTTAAGAAAAACCTCTTTTCTATATATAACGCTTGACTTTTATCCACCTTTGTGACGCACGAGGGACTTTCCGTTGGAGAGGACTGTACAAAGCAAACGTTACTTTCGGTTTCGGTCGTAGAGTCAAAGCTGCTCGAGCCGCTCGGTCGTCGTCTTAAACAGGCAGCCGGCTGTGAGCTGTTAAGTCGAGACTTAATTTTATTTTGTTTGTAGAGAGACTGTTGTTGTCGTTTTATTTTTCAGGCGGATACCGAACATCAACAAACCAAAACGGCTCGTCGAAAGTGAGCGTAAGTTTCATTTGAACATTTGAAATGGAAACGTTAGCGTTAGCTCAACCGAGCTAGCTTACTATAACTTACCGTAGCACACATTCTGACTTTATAACGCAAATAAGCCAGTGTTGTGTTTGTGTGTAACTTGCTACAAAGTTGTCTTATTTCTGTGGCTCGGTTTGTTCATGTTGGAGTTGATGTACAACTGTTTCAAAGAAGTCAGCAGTGTCGAAGAAATCGAAAGTAAATTTTTGCAGAATACCATCTGCAACAAACCGAAAGTAACGTTAAATCATCCTCTATTACAAATGAAGTCATGTAAGTGCAAACTGTTGGTGTCGCTGATATAGTTACAGACGAGGTAAATAAGCTAATATCCAGCTGTGCATTCTAAATGTTTAACGCTATGCTTACAGAAATAAGAAAAAGTACTTTTACTCAGTTACTACTTCAGTACAAATTCGAGGTACGTGTACTTTGTTTGTCTGAAAGTTTAGCTTAAGTTACAAAGTTTTTAAATAACAATTTTTCATTACATCCCTGTTCAGTGTCAATTTCTTTCTTATCCGAAATGACAGTTTGTCTTTTTAGAGACATTTATCAAATGTTACTGCTCTTCAGTGTAATATTCAGGTGTTGTAAAATATTCAGGTGCTGTTGTATATGTAAAGTACTGTAAAGTAGCTCAACCTTAACATGAAATCATCAGCAAGAACATGAAATACACATTTTGTCTAAATGATGATAAGCGGAGAACATCGTGCAGACTTACAGCTATGTGCATAATGAGTACTTTTACTTGTGATACCTGTGACTTCATCCTGACCCTCCCTCTTGTCTTTGCAGTCCCTGTGCATTATGCAGAAAATGAGCTACTTCTTCCCTCTGCTCTTCATGTGCCTGGATGTGTGTGTGGTACACGCCATCCGCTTGGCCCAGCTCTCACCTCTCCTCCTCCCCCATCCGTTCATCACCCTGTGGGGAGGAGGGCTGATGAGGGCTTGCGTCCTCACCCTCCTCACCCTCACCTACCCTGGAAGCCTGCCGTGGATGAGCAGCTCTGAGGGGCTGCAGCGCCTTGTGGTCCTTTGCTTCCACTTCCCGGTGTACACTACTCTTCTCTGGGCGCTGGGGCAGTCCGTCATTGAGGAGCTGTGGGCGTGGCACTCCTGGGAACGGGTGGGTGGCTGTGTTTGCTGTTTGCTCATTGCTGGATGGATCACACTGAAATAACAGCAGGCACTTCATGTGTGCTAGTACAGCCTGGTTTGAGAGCAGAGCCTGTGATATATTTTACCTAACACTGAAGGGGCCTTCCTCAGCGTAACAAGTGTTCTTAATTTTGATATTTTAAGTGCATTTTGTGCCAAACAGTGATGTACTTTTACTTAAGTAAGATTTCAAATGCAGAATTTTTTCTTGTAATGAAATATTTTTACACTGTGTTACTGCTTCTTTTACACAATTAAAGGATCCAAGCACTTCTTCCACCACTGTTAGCAGCCACCTTGCTGCTTCTGAATGCTGGCTGATCACCTTTATGTTTTGGGCAAAAATATAATTACAGATGCCCATAAGGTTGTTATAAGATGTGTCAAGATGTCTTACTTGTCAAAATTACTTATCAAAACCAAAATATTTATTTAGTTATGTGACAAAAAAGACAATACAGTCCTTGTGTTCGTGAAACAGAAAGCAAAAATGTCCTACACATAGTTAGTCTTTAACTTTTATAAGATAATTTAATGTCTTTCCAGAAAAGTTCCCTGCGCAGTTCGCTCTTATTAAGACATAATAATTTTTCCTGTAGTCTCATTAATTCACTTATTGAAATAAAAGATTTAATAATGCCTCACAGCAAGATTAAAAGAATTATTATGGTTATTGTGGTTGAGCCTCAGTCAGGATCAAGACTGAAAGCAAAACCAAACCAGGCTGAAGAGAAGGAGAAAAGCCCCAGTTTAGAAATGTTGTTTTTGCTTTCATTCCAACACTTATCAGAATCGTCTGAATTCATAAATGTTTTTTGGTTGATGATTTGCGTTTCTAACCCTGTCGTATATTTTTGCAGGTGTTAGTGGGTTATGTTGTGACAGTCGTGTCGTGGCTCTACTGGAATCGATACGTGTCCTCTCTTTTGCTCTCCTGTGGGAGATACATCTCGTCTCTGTGGACGAGGAAACCGACCGAGAAGCCCAAAGAGGACACGTCCCCTCTGAAGAGGCTGCTCGGATACATGCAGCCCTACTTCTGGCGCTTTGTTGCTGTGCTGTTTCTCGTGATTCTCTCTTCATATGGTAAGTGCAACAACACCCAAGACCCAACCACAAAACTTTGGAGACCTATCCTGCTTTCTGCTTGTCTGTTTGCAACTCCACTCACAGAGTATTTAGTGATAATTAAAAGTACAAATTTTTATGCGTCCACAATGTTGATTGCTGCAACTAGAGGTAATACAGTAAGTTTTTCAGGTTCTCAGTCAGTTCCATCCATATGCCCATCCGTCAATATCTGACGAATAGCTGGAGAAAATTCTTCAAATTAGGCACAAATGTCCACTGGAGTTCAAGGACGAACTGATTAGATTTTGGATGTCAAAGGTCACTGTGACCATAAGTTCAGAATTCATGTGCAAATTCTGACAAAATTTCACATAAATGTCTAACAGGATAAAATGATGAAGTGATGATATTTTATATCCAAAAGGTCAAAGATCCACTTCACTGTGACATCATAATATTCTGCAAAAACACTTTTCAATGCCATGGGCAAGAAACAGAAAGGGAGATTGCGACCATATTCCACTTATGGTCGGATACTGAATTGGTGACACTAATCTCGGAAGTCCACCCTGAAACTGTGCTCATTTTTTGTGCTTTTGGGAAGCATCCATGTTGTAGACAGTGTAGCCTCTTTGCAGCCACATCCATATTTGAAGCATTGTAGTCCACCACTTAAGTTGGGAGGCAGCAGGATTTGTGAGACCACCAATCCAATCCATCCTGCCAGCCTTCAGCTTTGAGCTTTTGTCCCAGCCACAGTGGTTCGGATCAGTCAGTGTTCAATGAGGAACCACCTGCAGCTCCAGGTGGGGTTTAGGTGATGATCAAAGAGAGGCTGAACAGTTTTGCTCCTCAAAGATCAACATTGTGTTTATGTGAACTTCTGATCTCAGGTGAGATGGCCATTCCGCAGTACACTGGACGTGTGGCTGACTGGATCCAAATGGAGAAATCTGACGCATTCACAGAGGCCATTACATTCATGACGCTAATGACTTTAGCCAGGTAAGGTAACCTGAAGTGAATTCATTAAAGTCAAGTTTGCATAATACCTAAATTAAGTAAAATCAGAGTCTGTTCAAAAATGTCAATTGGCCGAAAACACCCAGTGACGGTCTGAATACAGAGCCAAGGAGAGGTGCAGCAGTCTAGTGTTCTGTCAGAACACCTGAATTACAAAATGCTGAAAGATTATGGGAATTTTACCCATGACACCAAAGATAAACTGCCCACCCCAGCTTTTACTGTTACATTTAAAAATGACCTTAATTGAAAAAATGCATTTTTAGCAATATTTTGGGTACTGTTGTATGTTTCAGTGCCGTGCTTGAGTTTATATGTGATCTCATGTATAACATCACCATGAGCCGCATACACACCGCCGTGCAGGGAATCGTCTTCCAGGCTGTGCTGAAACAGGAGATTGCTTTCTTTGACTCCACTCCGACAGGTATGTCAAGTGTCAAGCCGTCTTTGAAGTAGACAGTACGTGATACAGGTCATCCTGAATAAATCCTAGATATATTTCCTCCTGCACTGAAGCCATACACTTTTATTTTATCTGGTTAAGCTCAGTTTCCTGACTGAGTGTGTATGAGTGTCTTTTTCCAAAATTAACTTTGTGATGCATCTGTTAATGGCTGGTTAAATAAATAATTAGGCTATATTATAGTTATATATTTAAAACAAATAATAAATACACTTGATGGAATTTGTGTATGCTGCTGAAAATCCAGAATATGCAGTATTTTTACTGCAAGTTGAATACATACATACGTTGATCAGGCTAATACACAACTCATTCCTCAGGTGAGCTGGTGTCTCGCATTACCACGGATACCAACGATATGAGCGAGGCACTGAGTGAGAAGCTTAGTCTTGTGATGTGGTACACGGGACGTTTTGGCTTCCTCTTATTCTTCATGGTGAGCCAGTCATGGAAAATGACCCTGCTCACCTGCATGGGACTGCCCATCGTCTGGGTCATACCTGAACTCACCGGACACTTCCATCAGGTAAACAGGGGTTTCCTAAATGTCCTGTCCTAAATTGTGTGCATGTAACCCGCCCAGCCCCAAACAACAGACGGACAGAGTTAACAACTAGCTTGGGAACATAGTGGAGCATTAAACAGCTAAAGAGATGAATATTTCCCTCAGGAGTTAGAAAGAGTTAAACTAAGGGTTGTTAATGGACGAATAAGAAAATGTAATTTATGATAAATGCTAATGTGGCTCCATGTTGACAAATCAAAAACAAAAAACAAAAAATAACTCAAAAGGTCTGGACTTTGTAGCTTTTAGACAACGTGACATCATATCATCATATCAGAACATTTCCAGTCCAGCTCTGATCATGATGCTGTCCATCAGTCTAGTTTGTAAAACATAAATTTTTACACAAGTTTAGTCAATTTTTTTAATCTGTGTTTCAGACCATTGCTGCAAAGGTGCAGGATTCACTGGCTAAGGCGAACCAGGTGGCGACAGAGACCTTCTCCTACATGAAGACAGTGAGGAGTTTTGCCAATGAGGACGGTGAGACAGAGAGGTACAAGCAGCAGCTGGACGATACTTACGCCCTCAATAAAAAGGAAGCAGCAGCCTATGCAGCCTCTACCTGGGCTAACAGTGTGAGTTGACTTTCTTTTACAAAGCTTGCAATAATTTTTTAATCCATGTTTGTCTGTGAGCCTGAGATATGGTGCGGGGGGGGGGTGGTATACAGAAACATATGGCTGTAAAGCCTGAAGCCTTGCATTTCAGTTGTCAGTTGTTTACTACCAGAAAATGTAATTTCCAGAAATACAGAGCCCCAAACATACTCAGGCTTATGCTAAGCTCCTCCAAATTCAGCATATGAGAAGAACTAAACATGTTCATTGAAAAGCTGGGAATAATTTTAAATATTATTTAGCACTGTTGCTTGATGTTTGAACCATTGTTTATGTTCTCCCAGATGACCACTTTGGCCCTGAAAATTTGTATTCTGTACTATGGAGGAACTCTCGTGACCAGGGGGGCTGTTAGCAGTGGAGACCTGGTGTCATTTGTCCTCTATGAGCTACAGTTTGCCTCTGCTGTTGAGGTGAGCCGCAGAGATAAAGGGAATAAGCTTGAATGAAACTGTGGTGTCATCGCAATTTTTCCCCCTAATGCAGAATTACAAGTGGCAGTGTGTTTGGCTTTAAAATTTGTAATTTATTTTAAGTAAAAGTATCTCATTCTATCATCTCTTTTTCAGGCTGTCATGCATTATTACCCGGCAGTAAAAAAGGCAATCGGTGCCTCTGAGAAGATCTTTGAGTATTTGGATCGCAAACCTAAAATACCCCCAAAGGGTACTTTGGCTCCTCAAAATCTCAGGGGGCACATTCAGTTCAAGAATGTTACGTTTTCCTATCCCACAGACGAAAACAGTCCTGTGCTCAAGGTACTGTTTCTCTGTTTATCTCCTGTGCATGTATTTACAACTTTCATTATTTTTATCACATTTCAGTCTCACCAACTGACCCTTTTCCATTCTTCTACCAGGGCGTGTCTCTTGATCTTAAGCCTGGCAAAATCACTGCCCTTGTGGGACGCAACACTTCAGGAAAGTCCACCTGTGTCAAGCTGCTGGAGAGGTTTTACCAGCCCCAGTCAGGGGAGATCCTGCTGGATGGCAAACCACTGCAAAGCTATGAAGACCAGTACCTACATGACAAGGTGGGCCATTTTGTTTGTTTTCAGGAAGATTCCACGACACCTTCAGAGCTGACTTATGTGATTTTGGGATCTAGGTGGTAGAACAGCATGCAAAGTCCCCGAAAAGGTTCAAGATTCTGTCTCAAAGCAGTTAAGTGTGGTGCAAATTCTGCACGTCTTGGCCTCAGTTGATAACATTAGTACCTGACATTTTTGTTACATATTTTGCTGAAAGATGCATTTTTCAACATGAAAAACACCACATTTTAATATTAAATGCCAATGTTGCGGTAAAAAACAACAGCAAAGACTGCAAAGAGGTTTGTCGCATTTTGGAACATTTTATTTTTGATGCTGAGGGGAGTTTACAGAATGCTTCTCCCTAACGGGACTGAAGAACTGAAATGCTGTACTCTTTATTTGGACGTACAGACCAGAGAAGGTACTGATACCCCAAGGATTTTATCAACAAAACTTCAAAAAGGCAAATGATTGAATTCAGCAGTGGAGATCATGAAATTAAAGTATCCCCAAGTGGTTTCTACTCAGATTCCTCCTAATGTCTTTTGAGCTTCATTCCTTCGTTCCTGTTTTATCTTTCACTGTTCCCTTCTTTTGTTTTATTACACACTGGTCACAGAAATATATTCTGTTGTCCTCATTGTAAACCATTCTATGACAGTTGCAGTGACAGCTGCGACAGACAGTCTCTGACGTTTCTTCATTTTTGTTTATTCGTTTGTTTATAGATTGCAGTGGTCAGCCAAGATTGTCTGCTGTTTCCTCGCCCTGTGCGGGAGAACATCAAGTACGGCTTTGAGGATGCCACTGATGAGGAGATGTACAGAGCTGCCAAACTGGCCTGTGCCCACGACTTCATCCTGCAACTGTCGGACGGATATAACACAGGTTTGACCCACGGACTGAGCTCCCATTAGAGCCAACCCCAAAGTGTTCAAAGGAACTGTTTTTTTTTTCTTGGAAAGAAATAAAAAATAAAATTAAATTTAGTCCTATGTTTGCAGAATGATAGAATGAATGCTTGGGATAATACATTTCTTAGTAGTGGGAAATATATTTTCTATTTTTGCTAAACAGGGGATCTGAGGGTCTTAAAGGCATAGAATTTAGTTCCTGACAAGAAAAAGACAATAAGAGGTATTTAAAGTCAAATGTTATTACTGCTAGCGACAGAAGCCTCTACTATCTAATCATGAGACACTTTTAACAAAAACTTAAATGAACTTAAAACGTGTGACAAAAACTGCAGTTCCTCAAACGGCCACTTGAGGCTAGCTCCAAAAGCAAGTCAAACCACACGGAGCTGAGCAGTTTGCATAATTGGTTATATCAGTAAAAATTATTGTCATAAATATTGTCATATTGAAATAAAATGTGATACAGTAATGAATCACTTTAGACCATTTTATCTGTGCTGGTTTTTCTATAGTAATTTCATCCTTAATGTTATTAATCCTTGTGAACCCTGCAGAAACTGTTGCAGAAGTTTCAGGGCAGATAAATTAGGTGCTCTTGTTACCAACAGAATTGTAGCCTTGTGGTCTTGCCTAATGCAAAATACGTCTTCGTTTTCCCAAAGATGTACAAAAACACAATAACAGTATTTCCTTCTGTTGGACAGATGCTGGAGAGAAGGGTGGCCAAGTGTCTGGAGGCCAGAAGCAGCGCATTGCCATCGCAAGAGCTTTAATCAGATGCCCCAAAATCCTAATATTGGACAATGCCACCACTGAGTTGGACCCAGAGACTAAATACCAGGTTGGAAAATCTTGAGTTTGTCAAATTATCATTATTTACTCATGTTTTCCACATTTAACAGCAAGTCATGATTGTTCTTAACAGGTCCACCAAGCTTTGCTAAACCAAACCCACAACTGCACCGTGCTGTTGATATCCAACAAAGTCAATGTTGTTGAGAAGGCCAATCACATCATTGTCCTCGACGACGGGATGGTGAAGGAGGAGGGCAGTCATGATGAGCTGCTGAATAAAGGTGGCCTTTATGCTGAACTGGTGAGGAAGGAGAATATGGACTTGACCCGCCAACAGGAGGAGAAAAATGAGAAACACTGAAACATGCGAGTGGTGGTTGCCCTCAAGCCAGAGACACTGTCGAGTTACTGGAAGGTTACTGGTCAAATGTCCAAAAGAAAGGGTCAAACTCCAGCAGTACTTATACTATTATAAAAATGTAATTGTGAGACCACATTCCATAATACAAGTGTTGCTGGACTTGATGCCCTTTAATAATTATCCCCTTCTCCATGCACATTAAAGTAGGCAAAACGTACTTGAAATC
>JAQFJA010000025.1:4601740-4613080 GCA_029874485.1 Naso brachycentron | reverse complement strand
CACCTCAGCTGCTCTCATCAGTTACAGTGCACAACAGTCGTCAGTCACAACCTACATGATCAGTAATTTTCAGTATCAGCTGATCTGAAACTTCACTATGGTGATAGGTTTTTCAGCTGCCAACCTGCTTCATCTCTGGATTTCTTTGCCTGTTGCTGACCTTTGTTTTAAACCAAAATTCAAGTTCATTTTATCTTGTCTGCAGCCTAAATCCAGATATCTACCGTCAGAATCATAACATTCTCAGTCTGAGTCACGGATTTTTTTGCAATAACTTAAATCTAACGGAAAAAAAACCCCCAATTGTTAAAACCTTCCCTTCACATTTCAAAGAATAACTGTCTTTTTCTGACCCAAGGGTGTGTAGTATATGCATAATGCATGTATGACACTTAAGTATCTGGAAGGGAAAAAAGATGAATCTTTGACCCACAGTCTTAAATATGAGTTTGTTGAAGAAACAATTAATAAAGGCTCAGTGTGTCTCTGATAAGAATGGATGTATTTATTTATTTTACCTCAATTTAAGGTAATTCAATTAATCTAAACAATACTCCAGCAGCTTTATGCTCATTGATTCATACTGAGAATAATGTGTATTGAGAAATAAAATAATTAGGATTAGTACTAGTGGGCATTTAACAATTTCTAAAAGCATTTTTATCCACAAGGCTTTTAGATGGTGCACACTTTATCTTCATGTTTGCTTCTAGTATTTGATTTCCGTCTTGGAAATGTACTGAATGAGTAGTTAAGTAAGATCTATTATTGAACCTGTTAGCAGATTAAGATGTCACTGTCATAATGTCTCTCACTTACTGTGGACGTCTCTGCACTGGATGCAAAATTCTTGAAGAAGACAGAGGAGATCTTCCTCCTCTTCATCGACTTCACTGCAGCTGCTGTTAGAACAGTTTTCTGTCGGTGGAAACAGGTGTGTTGATGTGGGTGTGTATAATGTAAAACCACTTAATGGTGGCAGAGATTAGGCTGTGAAAATTTGTGCCATTCAGTTATGAAGTGTTGCAGCTCGTCAGGTTTTGTAAGACTTTATTCTGATGTTTTAGGTTTGACTTCAACACAGTGGGCAGATGAGAAGAAACTTCTCCATGCTGTCATTCAGAATTACAGGGTTTAAAAACAGAAGGCAGTCTAATACATATAAAATGAATAAAAAGCACTGCACTATGTGGTAGTGAAGGTAGTAAAAAGAAAATAGTCCCTTTCATCGTGCCGGCTGCTGTGACTGAACTACAGGGTTTGGAGATAAACGGCATCGTGGGAAGATAACAACTGGCTCCCGTACATGGCACAGCTTCCTTTATCGTTTTTGTCAACCAAGTACTCGACTGACACATTATCCTTTTAAAAAGAGTGCCATAAAAAGTTCCAACTTCACAATCATTTTGTAGGATTCATGTGTCATTCAAATGAACTGTCTGACCTTGGAATAACACTCATCATCACATCTGTGTATCTTAAATCTTTATTTCTCTCTGAGGTTTTTTGGACAAACATAATTTAAATACTACTAATATTAAGACTACTTTATTAATCTGATTAAATAAAAGAAAAAAAAAAATCAGAAACTCGACCTAAACCTTGGAGTATACCTTTATGCATAATGTCATGCTTGTATTTTTATCTTATGTGTGAACTTGATATTGAAATCACTTTCAGGACATGGGTGAAGCAAAAGTATCAGGGCGGCTTTTTTGTTTAACTTGATCCACTTTAAGGACGACAGAGCGCTGGCAGAGCATAAGACACTACCACACTGCCAGCCATTACCATCACTAACACTAAATACATGTGAAAAATAAAATCAGCATCAATGAAGAGGAGACACTGCAGGGGAAAACATTCTTAAGGCACTGCTCAGTTTAGAGATTAAGGACTACTTTACTTCTGCAAAATGATTTCTTTCAGATGAGTGGACGAAACTTTTCAAAAAAACATATTTAGGTGCTTAATTGAACATAAAACAACCAAAAACGTGAAGATTCATGGTGATAATACTTACCCCGTTAACCTGGAGTGTGTCCATTTTTCTTAAGAAAAAAAAAAAAAGCTTGGATGTTCATATTACATATTTTCAAAGGCTGTTTTCTCAAAATAAGTTTTTTCTGACACTCAGAGCTTGATATCTCCACTTCAACTGCACCTACGAATGCAACATATTCCTCTCTACCATATATTCTAAAGGTTTTAGTTTAGGTTCATATTATTATTTTTCTTATTATTCATATATCATTCATAGTCTGCTTTACAGGTCTTTATTATTGTTTGTGAAACATTATTCATCCCCATAGTGATGAGAGAGTGGTCAGGTGGTGGTCACTTGATCTAAGGGGCTGCTGTGAACTAAAAACTTTTTTTTTTTTTTTTGTAAATCACTGTAAAATAAATAAATAAACTAAAATTTTAATCTAAGTTTGGTTTAGCTTTAAGTTTATAGTGTGAGGCCAACAGGTAGAAGTTTTACTTCAGAATTAGTATTCATATTGTCATGAATCCCTTTATTAAAATTCTTATCCTTATGTTCTACCACTAATAATAGTAATAATAACTACACCCTCTAATTTTATTTAATTTTTGTGTTACCCTTTATATTTCATGTTTTTCTCTTACTGTTTATGTTATGTGTATATATTTTAACATGTGTCAAAGCTTCTAATCTTATATGTTCATTGTCCAGGTATAATCTTACCTATTTTTCACGCTTTTCTTATTTTAAAGCACATTGAGTTTACGCTTGTTGAGTTACATCTCTGACCTAAAATATCCTGGATAATGGTGAGCAAGGTCATGGCCAGGATTTTTGAAATACTGCCATAAATTCAGATTTTGTTTACAGTCAGTAGCTCAAACCATTAATTATGGTGGGTTTGAAGATAGTGAGTTAGTTGCACTCTAATCAGCCTTAAAAATGCATTATGTGTAGTTTATATGTGACCTTAGAGCTTGTGTCTGATCCCAGATTCTCAGGATCTGTATCGAGAACATGGCCTCAGTAGAAGCTACTGTCCTGTTGGTATACGTAGGCTATGTTCATTATTTACTAACTATACAATGACTCTATGCACATGTTACAGTAGAAGACTTGTATTAAAATTCATCCATCCTGCAAAAAGTCAACCTGCTATCCTGACTTTTATTGTCTCATAAATTTTTTATACTGCGAGAAAATTTGAATCATTTTCATGTTTATGTGAGAAAATACGAGTGAGTCTGGATAAATGTATGCATACAGTGATAGCTTTATCAGTGACAGCCTTATCTGAGGATAAGGCTGTTTACCTTATTTCAGTAAAATGTGCTTTCTCAGTTTTTATCTGAAAACAGTGATAAGGTGTGATGTCTAAGCATCCAGGCCAGACAAAATAAACAAGTTTCCAGCTTTTCTACTAATCTCTTATTTACTAGCGCAGCATTCTCAATCTATATATTATTAATCCGGGATGACAGCAATCCTCACAACAATCGATTACAAGACTTCACAGCTATAAAAGGTTCTGTCGCTGCTGAACCGTATCCTTTGGACCAAAGGCTGCACAGATCTGTGGAATTTCTGCCAGTATGTGATGTTGAAATGTCAATGAAAACAAATCTGATTCACTGGACATTTTAATGTGAAGCATGAATGAATAATTAGCAGCAGAGCAGAGACCCTTTGTCTCATAACGTCATGGAAAAAACAGTTTCTGTTTTCGACGGCAGCTGTTCGTTCCCACACTACTCTGCGACTCTGTCAATGATCCATCCTGATGCGAGTGGTCTATTCTGGATTGACTGAGGAGGTATAAGAGCCCCCGTGTACTTGTTAGTTGGCTTTCAGAGTAAAACACTGACTCACCGCTGGCAAAATGGTTAATCTGTTTACTGTTGTGACCTTGCTGGCTGTGTTCTCCAGTGGGCTGTGTGCGGAGAAACAGTTTTTGCAGCGTGCTGGTCAGGCCTTTAACAGCAGACAGTACAAGTCTATGCTCTCGGTGACCAATGGAGAGCAGTTTGGAAACTGGACCTGGCCTGAGATGTGTCCTCAAGACTTCTTTGCTGTCGGCTTCAGTATCAGGGTAAAGACACCGACTCGTTCACATACAACATATTTTAATTAACATAAACCTAGAGTTGCAGGACAAGAAAATAAATCAGTTTTAGAATTTCAGATTTTTGCTAATGACATGAATAAAGATCTACATTAAGTTTCATGGGGGGGGATACAAACAAACAAGCAGATATTAAAAAAAAACACCGCCACTCATCTGGTCTCGACCGATACAGCAGTTTGCTGATATTTTTGGCTGATGTAGATGTATATGTTTTGCAATATGCGCCGATACTAAAACTTTTTTTTTTTAGGTTGTAAAAAATGCTCGGACTAGTGATTCAAAATTCTGTAATGATGTTGTTTATCCACCAGAGGGCTGTTCGTTACTTAATAACTTAATAACCTGTAATAATAATGAAGTGTTTCCTGTTCAGTGCTCTGATATTAGGAAATAAGTTTGTTAAAATTCAAAATATCCTGTCTTTATTATATATCTTTTTCACAAGTATTTGATAACCACATTCAACTGATATTATATATTTATAACATGGGCAGAAATATCAGAAATTTCTTGCTCACTGATATCAGCATCTGCATCAGCTCCAAATCCCATTTTAGATGGGCACTGGTTACAAGTCAAGGCAATTAACCTTTGGACATTTAAAAACCCATCATATATATTTTTCCTATTTATATAAATGTTATGTTTATATATCAATGTTGCAACTAATCATCAGATGGATGTTTCTCATCGTACATTGAAGTTGCCTTAGGAAGAGCTCACACAGTATAGATGGAGAGGAGGAACAGTTACAGCAACCATTTAAATGTACAAATGGGGATGTGAATATAGTTCACATAGTTCAGAGAAAAATAATCTTGACATGAGAAAATCTTTCTGTGTGTATTCACCTGTGTGCAGAGCAACTCTCATTGAGATACTTTGTGTTCTTTCAGATACTCACCCTCACTTCTCTGCACCACAAACTCTTAAAAAACAGTCTTTAACCTCATATGAATTTTCTCACCAAATCTGTCTGCTTCACCAAAAGAAAATAAGGACAAAAAGGTAAAAAACTGGTTTGACCTGATTTGTTTTGGCCTCTGGGAACTGTTTTCTTTATCTTCAGGTGGAGTCTAACCAGTACGGATTGGACGACACCGCCATGAATGGGATCCGCCTTATTTGCGGCAAAGGAGAGGACCGAAGCTTCGTGTACTCGATCGAGTCCCACGCTGGCTAGTGAGTCCTCTTCAGCTGAGACACATTTTTATTAAAGGTTTATAAGATGTAACCTAGTTTGTAATTTATGAATGCCTTATAGATTAATTATTCAGTCCCGCTGACAGTTCTTTTGTTTTGTTTTAGTATAAATATAGTTATAACAGTTGGTGACCTCATTTAAAAATGCTCATAGTACTTAAGTACTAATATAAATTTTATTACTAATGATGATGCTGTTAATATCTTTATTATTATTGTAATTAGTATTATAGAATACTAATAGCAATAGTAGTTGTGTTACTATTATTAGTATTATTACTATTATTATTTATTATTATTATCTGGCTTATTATTAATGTTATTAGCGCAATCATTGTACAATCATTATCAATGTACAATAAACTAAGATAATAACAGTAAAAGGAACAAAGAAGTAAAGAAGAAGAAAAGACGTGATAGAAAAGATTTTATTGATTCTGAGAAAATTGTGGTCAAAGGGTGTAAACAGTTTAAAGTTTTTGCAACCTAGCAACCCAATATTTGATCAAATTACTTATTAATCACTAGTTGTGCTATTATTTACAGCTCAGTCACTGTCCTTTATTTTAATGGTAAAACTGATTTTAATAGTTGTTCAAGGATACTAAATCTGAAATGCATTACATATTACTCAGGTGTAAACTTTTTGTGTAGCCTTATATGAACATTAACTGTCCTGCTGCACTATGAGTGAGTTTTCTTTAAAAGTGCAACCACTGTATCTATCTACACCTTCTGCTGATCTGTGTAAATACATAAATGTTGGGTTAAATATGTACCTGTTGGTTTGATTTGTTTTTCTTTAGGAAGCCAGTATTTAGCAGGAAGAATTCTTATGTTGGATATTAAAGGGCAACTCTGTCGATTTTCAACCTTATCTCTTTCTATCTGAATTAGGATAGAAATAATGTGAGACCCAGCAATACATATTTTAAATATTCTCTATATTTCTGGGACACAGCTTCAAAATCTTTTGTTCCTCCTGAAACCAGTGATGTCACTGTTTTAGGAAGAGCTAAGAGAACTGTTTACCGTTCACACTCCCGGCGAGCCAGTGCTATGTTTGTTTTGAGAGGATTTTCTGGCTCTGGTGGAACAAAAACCCCTAGTTGTTGAAAACTACACAATATTAAATAAAGACATAGTCCAAAGCGATTAATATCAACCTTGGAGACCCAGCAAGTATTGTTTACTTTTTTTTTTTTCTCTTTTGATGCGATGCATCCTGGTTCATGCAGACAGAGGAACAAACAGAGGAACAAACAGAGGAAATTATGGCTTCACTTGACTTCAGTTACCATCAACACTGATGGACATCCACATGAAAAGTGGTGGATTTTCCCTGAAATAAACATATCAAAAGAGAGGCTTTCCTTCACCTTTTTTGAGTATGTAGCTGAAATGGCTGTATTGATGTCTGTAAACATGCAGCTGTTTGTTGCTGTGGCCAGATCTAACTTGTGAAAACGATACTTGATCTCAGTGGGATTAACCTGGCTGTGCTACAAAAATCACATAAATAAAGTAGGTACTTTGAAAGCTGCAGGAAGCTGGAGACCAGCAGTTTCCCATCATGTTCAGAGCAGAAATGAAAGCACACCTTCTGCCAGGATTGCAAATTAGGTGTTTAGATATTGAATATCCTGATGTCCCTCCAGGGTTCCCAGCCCACATCATGGATCATTTCCTGTTCCCCCCTCCAATCTCATGTATTTCATACTCTCTTGTCCAGCTTCGGTGACTGGTCCCGCGCCCAGTACTGTCCATCAGGCGTGCTCACCTCTTTCCAGATCCGTGTGGAGCCCCATCAGGGTATCTTTGGTGACGACACGGCCGTGAACAACATCAAGTTCCGCTGCAGCAGCAACCCGACTCTGGAGGGACTCGGCACGGAGTGGGGAGAGTACGGCCACTGGAGTCAGGAATGTGTCAGTGGAGGAATCTGTGGCGTTGAGACCAAGATGGAGGAATACCAGTATGGCCTTGATGACTCCACCCTCAATGATGTGCGCTTCCATTGCTGTGCAGCACCTGGGCAGGTAAGACAGAGAAACCAAATCCCAAAGGCATCTACACAGACCATACAGGCTCCTCTGGATGCCGTTATTTTGCTTCATTTAAGTGAGCGAGAACAAGCTTATTCCAGAGAAGGTGGCACCAATCCACAACTGACATTGTCTGAGAGTTTGGGAGGCACTGTCTCCTGAAGCCATAGCAGTTACAGTAACCCCACTCACCAACTTAACCCTGCCTGCATCAAGATGCAAGAAAATCCAGCCATATGTCCTCCCTCATGAAGAGACATGGAAAAACTATTTGCTTGAAAGTACCAATACAAGAGTACAAAGTTACTTGAGTACAAGTAAAAGTTCATTAAAAATCTTAACTTAGGAGTGCCCTGGTGGCTCAGTTGGTAGAGCGGGCGCCCCGTGTCCAGAGGATGCGTCTTCGTTACAGCTGCCTTGGGTTCAGTTCCACACAGTGGCTCCTTGTTGCATATCTGCCCCCCCCCCCATTTCCTGTCCAACTCTTCTGCCTTCTTACCAATAATAAAGGCAGAAATAAATAAGTTAAAAAAAAAAAAAATTAGATAAGTATAAACTGCAAACACTCTTGTATAAAGTGCCCAAAAGCCATACTTGAGTAAAAGTAAAGATACCTTACTGGAAAATGACTTCAGTAAAAGTTAAAGTCGCCTTTTGGAATATAACTGAGTAAAAGTCTTAAAGTAGCTGGTATTTACTGTACTTAAGTATCAAAAGTACAGTCAATATAAATGTACCGAAGTATGAGTAAAAAGTACATGTGAAAAGAGGTCAGTTGACTTTTTAAAAATTGTTTATTCTTCATTTTTGTAGCCTCTGATCTACACGAGGACAGAATATTTCAGTCACACAACAAAATACAGATAAAGTGATAAAAAAAGAAGAGCTTCCAGAAAGTTTTCTAAACATTCGAAACTCCTGTGGGCCTGATTTGAAAACAATAGGCAGAAGTTTAGAAGCTGAATGTGTAAGTGGACAGCTGTTACTATGTCGCAACAACAAAATGATTTAAAATCAAATATAAAACATGACGACAGCAACATCCACAGTAACAGCAATCATTACTTGTATTGTGGCTTAAGAGCACCTATTTGCACTCACGCCTAACACGATTACCTAATGACCCGACACCTTACAACTGTGATTCAACATTATTGGCTACTGAAACAAAACAAACAAACAAACAAAAAAATCATTTGCTAGTAGCAAATTTCTTCTGGTTTTATTTAGTAATCAGAAACTAAGATGCTAATGGAAAATGTAGTATCTGCTTCCTTTGGAAAATGTCACAAAAGTGAAAGTCTACAGAAATAGAAATATTAAAGTACAGATATCCAAAATAACTAGGCTACTTAAGTACAATAAGAAATTATTTCTACTTTGGTACAACACTGTCAGCAAATGTACCAAGAGTATTAAATGTAAAAGCACATTTTCTACACGAACATGCCCCCTGTGAGTGTAGCATAACATAGAAATACTGAGGTACAACACTGTGTTCACTACTTGAGTAAATGTAATTAGTTATTTTCTCGCAAAGGTTAATTAATCTCGATAAGCACAAACATTGCCAAGAAGAGGCATCTCTTCTCATCAAGCCGCTAACATTAGGCAGTGGTGATTTTGGCTTTTTCAAACTCACAGCCAATCGAGAAGCTGTTCTCATTAACTGAAGAGCTTTTGACGATGACATGAGATGTTCTCCAGATGTTCCGGGATGATGAAGATGGAGGTCTGGCTATTTGAGGGGCTTAGCCACCAGCTGTTCCTCCGGTGTGGAGATGTTGTTTCACAAATTAGCATTAGCACTTCAGACAGGGAACACTGACACAGATTCTGCCACATTCTACTGATTATGAGTATGTCTGGAATTTTAAGTTTAAGACCTGTGATTCAGTCATGTTTGCTAATACGTTTACTGACCTATTTCATACAATTACTTTAAATGGCTGATGTGCTAATGCTACTTTTTGAAATACCGCCAGGTCTTGACAATTAATTTTCATTTTTCAGCTCAAGACCAGCTCAAGAGAGGTTCAGTGTCTACCAAAAATACATTATTAATCATGTAACATTTACATGTATAGACAACTGATAAAGTTAAAAACAAACCATGAATTTAAAATGCATATAATTTATATTTATTACTTTATAAAAGCAGGCCTATGTCACTGCACGCAAGTATAATAAAGGTTCTTGAAAAAAGGGTTGGTGGCTGAATGGCATGTGAGCTGAAGAGACAAGCAAAAAATTGCTTTTTCAAAATTATAATTAGGAAATTGAATTCACACATAGATACCAGCTCTTTCACTTTTTTGGGACTCGACCAGAAGTTTGGGAAACACTGCCAGAGGGGAAGATGACTGATGAATAAATCACTGCCCTGTAAGATTTTTATGTTGTTCTAGTTCAGATCACCGAAAATCACCTATAGCTTTGGTTGCAGTACAAGAAGTCCTCATGAGCACAAAATCAAATCTCAGGGGAGCTTTTCTCTGACCTTTTTTTTTTTTCCCTCCCCGATTTTTCAATGTAGAATGAAAATACCAAAAATTTGTGTTTTTTGTATGTCAATGCATGGTTCATCAGTTAAAATTTATAAAAAGTGTTGATATTCAAAAACAATCCCTTATCATCTGGGAAGTACACATTTAAAATTTATTTTAGACCTTTAAAAGAGAAGCTGACAATCCCCCCTTGAGGTCCATTTAGTAGATGCTCAGGAGCTTTTAATTGTTATTTCGTACAATTTTTGCTTTTTTTTAAAACTAAATCAAAATTGAGGTGCGATTGTTCTGTTGGTTTTGATCTTCAGTTGAGGTCTATTTTTTTTTTCATTGAAAGTGCGCAAATTGTTAGCTGGAAATCTGCAGGAAATTTATCCAATGAAATATTCCGCTTAAAAGTGACAAAAGTGCAATTCCATGTCAACCATTTTTTGTTGTTTATGTGCTTATGTTTGGTGTTTTGTTGACAGTAATCTGCAGGTGAACATCGAGCCAACCTGAGCAGAGTGATCCAGTCCATCCACAACACTCTTAAGTCAAAGACAAGAAATAATAAAAAGCTAATCTGAACTGCTGCTGTGTCTTTAATGATTTTCCAGAACCTGGAGGTCATGAGCACTGTCAGTTCCTTCCTCTTGTAATAACTCAAACATGTCTGAGATCAGAGTTTGAAACAGTCTACAAAAATCTGAGGGTTATTTGTCAAAACATCGAGCTCTGTAAATTAAGCCGAGCATCACCTTCAGCAGGGAAAACAGACGGATTAAGCTTCGAATCAAGCCCTCGACTGAAGAGCCACTTTTTACATCATGTCATCATCTCATACCTCTGCTCAGCGTGAGAGTGGCATGTTTTCATATCCTGTCTAATGAACCAATGAGCTCACACCAAAGTCATATTGAGCGTGCACACAAAACAGAGCCGCTGACACAGGCATTTCCCAGAATTCCTGCTGGAACCAAGGTAATTAAGAAATGACAAGAGAGGGGATATTAATTAATTTACAGTTTAAGGCCTGACA
This sequence comes from Naso brachycentron, assembly GCA_029874485.1. NCBI lineage: Eukaryota > Metazoa > Chordata > Actinopteri > Acanthuriformes > Acanthuridae > Naso > Naso brachycentron. Next base: position 4,602,192 of record JAQFJA010000025.1, on the reverse strand, counting down.
AAGGTTGATAAGACAACGATTGGCACACACAGAGGTAATTGTGTTAATTAATCGGTGAGTAGTTAATCTGCTAACACAGAGTGTGTGCGGAGGGCTGTGGAGGAAACTTGAGGACGTTATCAAACACTGCGGTAATGGTTTTCAGATTCTGCAAGTCAAGGCAAAGTGATTATAGTCTTTAACACACACAGCGACAGAGTGCCTCTTTGCTATGGTAATTAATACACTCGTTCTGACCTCATATCTAAGTTCAGAGTGTACTTATTGGAGTTTGAAGCTCAAGTGCACTCGTTGGTCTTTTGGAAAGACAGCTATGCTGATTTAACCAGGAGGATTTTTAACAAGGTGTGAGAACAGAGATGATTTCATTCACTTTATAATGTAAAACATGACTCTATCCATCTTTCTTTTCTTTTCTTTTCTTTCTTTTTTGTCTAAAAAGACAAAAACAC
>JAQFJA010000025.1:4551217-4568823 GCA_029874485.1 Naso brachycentron | reverse complement strand
ATTTTACAGTAACTGCTGATATGGTTTTACACTGAATGAGTCCATCATGTGTACAGGCCAGAGGTCAGACAACAGGATATACCCGATAATAGCCTGACAAGGAAGACGTAGGGTGTCTGGTAGGCTGGGAAATGGTCAAAGAGCACCTAGCGCGACAACTGAACTTTTCATCTCACGTAGTGCGTCACAATGGACAACAACCGATGTTGCATCTAGGACGCCTCATGACAGACTAGCTGTTTGTTTATTTGTTTACCTCCACAATGGTTTGTCAGTAATAGTAGTAGTCAGTAGCAAGCGCTTCCTTGCCAGGTACGTCATGCACGTCGTGAAAAGCAAACAATGACTGATCAGGGAGCAACGTGTCGTCTGTCATGTCTCTCGGCCACGACACGGCAAGAATTTGTGACTCTATAATCACAGTGAACATTTTAACTGACAAAAATTTCACGTAGTCTGACCTCGGCATAACAGAGCGTTCATTGTTGCTTTCGGTGAACTTTCCAGTTGGTTAACACAGAATATTCGGGATGAGAGATTTGTTTACTTTCAGCTGTGGAACAGATTTATTTTCCATCCATCTTGTAAATAATACACACAGGCTTTTACATTATTAACATTAAAAAAAATCCAAGATAAATATATCTCATAGTTAATAGTTAATAGGCTGCATATCAGCACACACTGATGGCAGTGAGCTGCCTGTGAGGTTTTGGCCTGACCATGGGAAGAGGAATAGCTGATTCAGCATCCAACCATCAGGAGCAATTTGGTGTTGAGTGTTGCACTTTGACATATGGACACGAGGAGTCGGGGATAGAACTGACTCAGCCACACAAGACCCAAAGATGTGACACTGTTTATGGATAATCTCTTATGTTATCAAACCCCTTTTTGAACCTTTGCCCAGTGTGATATTGATGTACAGTATGGGGATTAACCCAGTGCTCATGAGAAAAAAATGTCATTTTACAGTTGAAGGGTAGTGTGTAAAAAAATGAGAGGCAACGTATAATCGCCCTGACCCCTAACGGCTCAGTGTACCTTTTGCCAGCTGCCATTAGCCTTTTAGCTTAGTTGGCAAATTGCCAACAGGAGAGTCTTGACGTGGGAGAAGAGCTGGGGGATGGCTGAGCATCAACAGATGGGATTTTCACATCTTACTCTGTCAACCAAACCATCAGTGTTGATTTTGGAACAGTTAAAAGACAAACCAGGATGGTTTTGATGCAATTTACTTTGTTTTGTTTCTCTTAAGTTTGATTGACTTTTGTTTTGAGGAGTTAATGAGGCCACGTTTAGATGAGAGTAGCCCCACTAAAAACAGAAAAGTCTTTCCTTTGCGTCTTTAAAAAAAAATATCCGCATTTACAAACAACCAAAAATGCTGTAGTATGCACGCCAGGCCAGTGGTTGGCAGTGTAAGTTTGTGATGACATAACATTGGAGCTGCCAAAGTTGTTTACTTCCTATTGCTGCTAAGACGCAAATTTAAGAAATTCAGCCGTAGTTTGGTTTCTAAAATTATGTTACGAACACTCGAATTTCTCTCAATAGACTCTTGTCATATTCAGTTTGATTTAGGTGTTTAATCTGAGTTTGGTAGTGGCTACAGCGGAATGCATTGACCTGCGCTAGCATTAGCATTAGCGCAGTCACTGCTGTCACAGGCCTTGCGGTTTGACAGTTTACACAGCTGGGAAAAAGGTTGCCGTTTCAAAAGATTGCACTCTGGGACCCAGTTTTAAATGTTGGTGGTTTCAGGGGTGCCATCACGCTGTTGTCATTAAAAAATTATATGATTGTGAAATAATTATATTAAAAATGTTGTTGGGTCCAGAATTATTGCTTTGTTTACCTGTCTATGATGGCCAAAAGCTTGTGAGCCAATAGTATATCAACACTGGTACCATGTGGTATCACTGCGTTGTCAATGATCAAGATTCTCGTGGTGATGATTTGAAGTTGTTTATAAAACCTTTAAACATAAATTCAGCTGCCACTTGATGGAGCCTCATGGCTGTGAATCTGATCTGTCTTTCTTGTAACAAGTTCATGTGATTATTTGGCCGAGCTAATACATGAAGATTCCTGCAGCTAATTTGACTTGGAATTTTATTTTAAACAAAAGGATTCAGGCTTCCAGAGGTTTCAGTTCAACCACCTGAGTGCATTTGTTGTCTGCTCATATATTCAAACTCCCTGAACAGAGAGGGAAAACACCGAACTAACTGCATTAAATGAACACAGTGGCAGAACACTCAACTTGTCTTGTGACTGAACCTCAGAGGTGGAAAGGAGGCATACTGTGCTGTCAAAATCTATACACACACAACTGCAACCACGTAGAAACTCACACGTGCAGTCAGTATACTCACACAAGCATACACACACAATGGACAAACATGGCAGGTCTAATCCACCTCTTGGCAACTTTTGTCTCAGAGAAACGCTTGCACATCATTTCCCTTCCCTGAATTTCTTTTCACGGTAGAGAGAGAGAGAGTGAAAAAAGAGCACTTTTTGGAATTTCATATTCCTCGTATCTCTCCCCTTATTCCCTCCTTTTTTTCTTCCACCACTGGCTTTGCCCAAATTTAGACACCAGTGAGGGCTGACTTTCATGCATATGAATAACTCAGTGTCTCACTACTGGGCTACAAATCCTCGTTGTTGCTGTGGAGCTTAAGCTATACAAGGAACAAACTCCTCGAAAACACCATCAATGTCAGTTCTTCAGTAAACAAACTCAATCCTACACCATGTTTCCAACTCCAGAAAGGTGGTCTGAACTTATGTGAATGTTGTGTGTGTGTGTGTGTGTGTGTGTGTGTATGAATCCTTAATACCTGCTTTATAACAACTAGACCTGCATGCAGCTGACTAAATTCAATTCTACACGGCTACAATATATTCTGAGGCTAAAGCAAAGTCTCCACTCAAACAAAGCTGCTGCACCATATAGGACTTTCTCCATGCCAGCCGTCGAGCACACACACACATAAAGTATGTACACGCATGCAAACAATTCCCACTTAATGCTTCCTCATCCAGCTTCATCATGGAGACGGATCTTTGGAGGGACACCGTGTATTTTTGTGTGTTTTTCTGTGTAAATGTGTGCTCCCTTGGATGACCCAACCAGCTAACTGTCAGAGACCAAAGAGAAGTAGCACATCGTTTAGGAAAAGGCCAAAGTCAGCAACTGACTGAAGGAATGTTAACAGTGATGCATTTAATATAAGAACCTCATGTCAGCAATTTCATTTCTTTTTATTTTATTCATTCAGTTAAACAACAAACGCAACAAAACAATAAAACCCTTTGTTTTCAGAGAAACAGGTCTATATTTTCTTAGAAACTGTCAAGTAAATTTTCTTATTTTATACTTGCAGTAAATGCGATAGTATGCTTTAACTCAGAAAAATGTAATTTAGGTTCAAAAACATCTTCTTAACAGGTGAAACAAACTGCTTAAATTATGCTAATATTTCCTAATAAAAGGTCATAAACTGGTATAACCTAATACAACAATACTGATTGTGAATCACATTGGCCATTATAATATCACCCCTCCATGATTTAATAATGCAGCCCTTTAAGTGCATTTAAGTTGATTATAAACCATGGTACCATTTGGAAATTAGACACTGAAAGCTCACAGTTGCACAGACAGTTCATTTGAATCTTTATTCAATTACTGACTTTGCACAACAAAAGCACAATTCTAAATAACCGTTAATGTATATTTTACGTTCAGTGCTTACTGCTAACTCACAGCACAGAGCAGCGACAGTGTTGGCATTGAAATACATCAATAATGTATTTGGGTGAATGACAGAAGGAAAATCTGTTTTTCAATGATGCCAAATTGGACTTTATAATCTGTTTCAGATTACACCGTATTACAACCGCTTAAAACTTTCCAATCAGGCATATTTGCAGGATGTTAATCTAGACCAGCATCCTCTCCATCCTTCATTTGCCTGTGAGGAAGGCACTTCAGAGGCTCTTCAGCTGGACTCACACTGCAGGAGTTTTAAAAACGTGTCTTCTCAGATTCTCTTCTGTCTGATCTTAAACATGCACACACTACAAGAATTTTTTTAAAAATGGCGCATCACACACTGCAGGATATTGTTAATCTTGGCAGGCGAAGCAACGAAGCACCTCATGTGATCTCATCTCTTGTGATCACATGCTGAAGCACATGTAAACAATGCAGCCAGTTAAACTTGCGGTGGTGATGTTTTTTCCACCAAGGAAAGAAAAAAGCAGAAGAAAAAATGCACACACACATACAACAGGTTTTTACTTTGCGGTCACAATACTGAAAGTCCTCTTATTCACTTCCTTTTCCCTTTACTCTCTCGGCTATTGTGGTCACGTGCAATCCCAGTCCCAGTTAAGGCTTTAGATCCTATACATCAAACACGTTTCATGTAATCCTGCCTTCCCCAATTTGCCCATATTGGAAGGTTATAGATCGGTTATTTAAACCCCTCACACTACAGGATCATCTGGACAGATAATCGGTCCCAACAGCCTCAAAGTGGGAATGTGCCCGCGATTGTTGGATACATAATCGGGACAATAATCCTCACATGTTAGCCTAGCCTAATAGTAAACAGTTGAAGTTTTACTTGCCTACACCCAGATAAATGTAAAGCAACACATTGCTTAACAGGACTACGAGTCTACAGCCAGGCAAGCAGCTGTGAAGCTCAAAGCACAGCCGTGCTTTTAGCTTAATGTTAATGTTGGCTTGCTAACATGCTCACACTGACAAAGCTAACACGCTTATGTTCAGTGCGTTTTTCATTTACAACGTCTACCATCTTGGTTAAGTGTTGTCATGCTAACATTCGATAATTAGCACTAAACACAAAGTACAGATGAGAATGTTGTGAATTTTACAGAAATGTCATTATACCCATTAAAATTTGACCTAACGATGGCTGTAGGCTATGCAAAAAGTGAACAGATAACTGATTTTATTTGCTCTTAAGGGAACCTCACTGTGGTTCCAAAGGAAAAGTCAGGGGATCATATATCAGTTGGATTCCCCCTCTTGGTGCAGTTTATAACTACATCAAATGTCTTGGTAATCTATCCAAGGGTCATTGGAATACTCAGTATGGATGGCACACCAACAGACAAACCACTATTTTCATCAGTAGGCTTATAATGAAAACAAGCAGGCTGATGCTCAGCATCACGTCCTCTAAGGGATAAATACTGTAAAAACAATATTAGTACAACGGAGTGAAATTTAAAAAACGAGCAGTCTGCCTTTGAACACAGCTCAATTACACTCATTAGACTGCACATGCATCTGTCAACACATGCAAGCTTAAGCACCCTGGTTGCTCTGTATCTCAAAACAAGGCTGTCACTGTCACTACCGTCTCTCATCCAACTGTAGGCGTCTGTCTCTATCAGTCCATGTGCTGTAACGTGCTGTTTAGCTGTCAAACATGCCCTTGATGTTTATGAGGTTGAGATGGTCTCCTGCATCATGTCACGCATCTCATCTTGAATTCAGAAGCTCGTCTCAAAGAAGTTACTAAATACAGAAACAGCAGAACTAAACCCGAGCTGCACGGCTGTTTGATGTAATTAGCTGCTAACAACAAATGGGGTGCTGCTTTGATGTCACATCGCCAGCTGCTCTCAAGAGACCAAAATCCACAAAGTAGCAGCATTCACCCCGGTAAAGTTGTCAGCTTTCTAAAAAGGTTGAGCTAAAGCTGTGAGCTGAATTCAGTTCTATAAGTCAGTGGAGGCAGAGACAGTTTCACAATGCAGCTGATCTGCTTTCAATCCTGCCCTGTAATTTCACTGTTCAAGAGACACACATCTTAACAGTGCATGAAAAATGCAAAATATGTTAGAGGACCCTAATAGGCAGAAAAAAAATTAATCATAATAATACACTTCATTACTCCATTCTCGGGACATAAAATATGCAAGGAGGCAATAATTTGTTATCAGGTTAATTATCTATGTTTCAGAGTCGCTGAGGCGTTCACTTTCTCAGATTAATGAATTATGACTCTTATTTACTCTTGCTGGCTTATTTTTCCAGTGTTGGAGCCGCTGGGGTCTGACGGAAGAGGAAAACCCAAACAGGAAATAGTTTAAAGAGGCTACCAAACAGCTCCACGAACTCCAGCTTCTAAAGAATGCTCTTTCTGCCACACAGCAGCAGCACGCTGATGAAAACAGACTCTGTCCATCTATTATTTGTAGAAAACACTGCAGTGTCTCAGTTTGATTCAAAACCTCTTGCAATTAGAGTGCTAACATTTTAGCTTGTGCAGACCGCGGACTTCTCATCCAACCTTACAGCAACTACAGTCCAAAAGTGGATTAAGTATTTGGATCCTTTCCTTGAAAAAAGTATCAATGGTACATTATGAAAATACACCACAACATGAATTAAAATATGCAAAAAGTACTTATGTTGCAGTTTAATGTTCCCTCCCAGTGTTTTACTATTATATTTGATGTTTTTGGATTACTATTACTGCTGCATTATTGTATATGTGGAATTTAACTGCATAGATGTTTAAGGTTCAGCTAATCTTAACTACTTTATACTGTTGGGTAGTTTCATCTCCAGCAATGCATCATATTCTACAAGATCATCATGTTTGTATATGACAATCAGGAAAACAGACTGTTTTTAGTTTTGTGATGATTCTTTTTGCAGCTAATCTGAGAGGATCTCTTAGGAGTTTATTAAGCAGAATAAGTAGAAGAATTTCAAATGCAAAATCAGAAAATTTGGGGAAACTGTTTAGGACTATGACGAGAAAAGTGTATGAAAAATTGTTCCTATAATCTAAAGTAACTGGTATTTAAAGCAATCAGAAAATGTAGTGGAGTAGAAGAACAAGTTGCATAAAATAGAAAGAATCAAGTAAAGAACAAGTACCTCAAATTTGTACTCAAGCACAAAGTGTGAGTAAATGTACTTAATTACATTTCATCACTACTGCAAACAAACAATGTCCCCTCTTATTCTACACTAGCTTCTGTTTTTTTCTCCTATTCAATGTTTGGCAAGCTTTTTTTTTCTCTTCTTCTTCTTCTTTTTTTTCTTACTTGCTTGTTGGAAAAACCTGCATTTTATATGTGAAGTGTACAGTTTATGCAAATCAGAGGATCAAAACCATGACATAAAATACTGTCATTTCAAGACAGGATTAGGTGTCAAAGCTAATTTTGATAAAATTGCTTTAATGATGTTGATATTTCAAACATATCATTGCCACAACTCCTGCAGCCATCCAGTATACATTTACGGTAAAAATCCTGCAGTATTGCTCGACTTCCTGATGCTGATGCATGACGGATTATCATAGTAATATACAATTGTTATTCAAATATGTTCTGATTGTTTTGGAGTGGAAAATGAATGCAAGCTGATGCATAATTAATGAGACGTAGGCCAAGGTGCATCATTACCTGCCCCAAGCTGTTTGTTTTATAGAGGCCGATGTGAATTTGGCTTGATGTTGAGATTTTTGCGAGTAATACTGTAAAGGGAATGACAGGCAATTTGGGAACCTCTCTGGGTTTTAATAATAGTTTTGCTCTAGTGTACGTGAAAAACAACAAGGGCCTGAGATTCTTAGAAGACCAAACAAAGCTCAAATTCTAATGTTTTCTGACTGTGTATGAGATGTCTAGGGAAACCTTAGCAAGAGGCAGTTCGTGTCAGCTTACCGTTAATGTTGCCCAGGTGGAAGTATCCATCAATCAGGGAGGCTCCATTGTTGAAGTGCTGGGTCATGTGATCCAGCCAGTTGGCCTCCACGCCTTTGACCCCCTCATCACAGTTCTGAACCCTCAGTGGCACCTTGACGGTGTAGTACTTCACCTGGCCCTCTCGGACTGGCGGGTGGTTGTACAGAGCGAGCAGTTCCACCCCTGTTAAAACACGACAGAAAACAAAAGCCGGCATTGAATTTAACTCAGTAAGGGTTGTGACAATGCAGATGCAGACTCCATGGAACTCTCATGTTCTACTGCATGATTATTGAAGTATTGCTGTACATTGGTCTCAATCCAAAGGGTAATTTGGCTCCGTCTGTTGCAGCACTTTGTTCTCTTCAGCTGCCAGAAGTTATTTGAGATGCTCCTGTAAAATGGTTTGGCTCGGAGACAGTTAAAAATATACAACTTTTGCAATGCAAACAACTTTCTACGGTGTTGAAGTATGATGTAGGGAATCCTTCTTTACAATCTTTAAGCACTTGTTGCTTTGGGAGAACTTCTCAACACTAACCACACTTTGGCACTAATCAATTGGAAGTACACTTATTTCCTACAAGATAAGCAAACAAGGAAACTCTGCCAACATGTGGACAGTCACAAGGTTCTGGGCCAAGATAAGTTGGCCGCAGTGTTCCTGGTCATCAGCTGTCAACAGTAAATAACAGTTTTCATGCTTTTCCAAACAGTTTAATTTTCTTGTCCTTGAAAAATGTGGCGCTGGATAACTTTTAGCCAAAAAAAAGATGGATGATATTAAAACCAGCCCAGGAACGCTGATGATTTGCATTCTGGGAAATTATTCCAAACGCTTTTCTTGAGTAAAAAATGGGATTTGGCATAGAAATGAGAACATAAGAGACCTTCCAACATACAAGACCCTGTGTTATCGTTTAACTAATTGTGTGAATTCATTTAATTTTTTTTTATCAGCTTCCTTTCAAAAATGATCAAGATCTTTCAAGATCTTGCGCAATTTTATGCTTCTATTTCAATCCCGATATTTGTGCAACAACAGCAGGTAGAGCAGCTCATCTGCAGATCAGATTGTAAGCAGTTCGATCTTCATCTATCCACATGTCACGCTTGGGCAAGGACCCCAGGTTGCTCCCCAGTTACTGGGAATTGCCTGTCCTAAACCCAGAAGGGACCAATGCCAAATCAAATCTGCGAATCACAAAATATCTGATTTCATGTGCAGTTCGCAAACAGATGATCTGTTGTGGCGACTCGCCGCAGCGGACACGGGTTCAATTCCACCTGTGGCCCTTTGCTGCATGTCATTCCCCCTCTCTCCCTGTTTCCTGTCCACTCTTCAGCTGTCCTGTCCTACTAAAAGGCACAAAAAGCCCCCAAAAAAATCTTTAAAAAAAAAAAAGAAAAAAAAAAGAAAATGGGTGCAATACCAGTTTGTGAGAATCTGCAACTCTGTGTCTTTATTTTCAGGGTTTTTCGAATCAATCATGAGCTGCATTCCGCTTTTTTTTTTTTTTACATTAATTTCTGTGTCTTCTAAGTCAGGTCCAAGTTAGGACAAATTTGCATGCAAGACACTAAAATAAAAACACCATCATATCATATCATGAACAAAAGTTCCACCTAGCAGGTGCAAAATAGACTAAAAATAAAACAGTAAAATATGGTAAAATTGGTGTTACATCAAGGTTGACTCACAGATACAGTTGGTTATATTCCAACAACAAACGTGAAGTGAATCAAAAGCAGTTTGATCATATTGATGCTACAAGTCATCCTCATGATCCTTTTAATGTCTTCCACAAGTGACATTACTCTGCTGTTGCCGAACTTAAAAGGGACCATTTTATTGTAACCGAGTTAATTTGTAGTACAACCTTGAATAATGCATTAAAAGCTCTGCAGCTCGCTGCTGTTTATATCAAGCAGAAATATACATAATGCAGCGATCCTCAGAAGAGTGAAACAGGCTTGGAAATTTGCCCACTGTACGTACGTTGATGCTCCTTGCACATACCATACTAAATCAAAGTGGAGAGAGTTTTATTTGTTGTGATGCGAGTGAGTGAAATATTTGCTCTGCTAAGCTTTGAGAAAACCCAAAACGTGAGATGTGAGCGGAGTTTGAATCGGGCACAAAGCAATTCAAATGGAGTCTGCTAACATTTTCCCCTTTTCTTTCCAATGCAAATGTCCGACTGTCATTCCCCGAATGAACCAGATGGATGAGCAGAATGTGTGACAGTGACACCCACCCACCCACCCACACACACACGAGCGCGCGCTTCGACGTGGGCTGGTTGTGGCGGTGGTGGGGGAGCCATGGCTCAGTCGCTTTGGTTCCTTCGTCCATCCGTCCAGCAGACACCCAGGAAGACTGAATCATTTATAAGCTTTTCTTGTCTGGCTCGTCTGACTGATGTGACAGCTGGCCACCAAACTCCCTGAAAAATCTTGTCATTTTTCACTCTTGAGGAAAGTTGAATCACAGTAGAACATTCACACACCCTCCCCCTCATCCTCCCCATGTTACAACGAGGACAATATGGCAAACAAATCTTGGCCAACGTGCAACAACAAAATGACTTCCCATTCAACATTTGTTTTGCCAAAACAACACGTTTCCTCATTGAGAATGATTTTGTAACGATCTGTATCATATAAACTGATGCACAGTTTATGTTCACAAGCTTGAGACTGTGTATCACCACAGTTTGTCCCGTGAGTCCTTTCTATATGTCACTAGCTTCAGGCAGTTGGAGAGGATGCAGAGCTGAAAAATGTCATGTAAACTAACTGATTCCGACTCTGGGGTTAAGCTTTGGGTCACAGCTCTTGTTTTCTCTCATCACAGTGTAACTAAATATGTAAAACCATTAAACTTTATTAAAACACATTCAAACAGATGACTCAAATGATGTGACTGTTCTGGCTCTGTTGTTTAACTTATAACACCTGACATTAGAAAAAGAAAAAAAAAAAAACAAAGAAAAAAACCAAAATAAAAACAAAAAAACTGCCAAGGTTCTTTCTAGGATCCGCACAATAGGGTGTTTCTTGGGCCAACCCTGATACCGATATTAGGGAGCAAGAAAATTCTGATATCTGATATATTAGCCAATAGTATATACCATAAAATCTGGAAAATAAGTCGCCGTCTGTTTTGGGGTTTCTCCTACAGGTAAAAAAGGTTTTCTTTTAGGCTTGGGCTGATATTAGGTATGCTGAATATCTTGATTTGCAATATTTTTTTACAATATTGAATATCAGACAGCTGTTATGGCACCTTAGGGCTTTTATTTTGAAAATGCATTCAGAGCTGCGTAGGTGGCAGTGGTAACATGCAGTGCAATTTGCAGAGATGGAGAGGTTATCTCAGGTAAATTGGCATGATAAAGCACTTTTATGTACAGATATGGAGGACTTAGTTTTTAGGAGTGCCAGCACGTCAATTTGGCAATATTTTGGGTTTAAAGCAGGAGGAAATGGTGAGCCCCCCCCACCCCCGGGCGATAATATCTTCTATAACGATTTTTTTTTTGTGCAAGACAATACCATGATATTAAATTTAGGGTATCATGTCAGAGAATATATAGGGTTAGGGTTATATCAGTGTTGGGGGGTAACTAGTTACATGAAAAGAAATTATGGAATTTAATTACATAATAAATGTAACTGTAATCAGTTATAGTTACTGAGAAAGAATGTGTAATTAAATTACAGTTTCTTATGAAAATGTCAGTGATTGAGGAGGTTACGTCTGAATATTTTCTGTAAAAGCTCAGGATATATGTTAAATATTTCTTTATTTCTCTGAACTTTTTTATGTGCACAATGCCTTCTTTGGCCATTTACAGTCAAGGCAGTTTAGGAAAGACTGATGCTCTTCTGATGCTTTTGATTGGTTCTCTTGTTTGAATTTGTGTGCCCCACATCTGCCACTGCCCGGTTTAAACATTTAAAAATTATTAACATTTGAAAACATTTGTTAGAAACTTAGAAAAGTAACCAGAAATTAATCAAATGTAATGAGTTACATTACTTTGATAAAGTAACTGAAATAGTTACATTACCTATTACATTTTGAGTAGGGCAACTAGCAATCTGTAACCTATTACATTTCCAAAGTAACCTTCCCAACCCTGACGTCGATACCAATATATCTGCAACTGTCCAATACCGGCAAACCGATAGTACTTTCTCACTATATTTGATGTTTTCTATATAATAACACAGAGTTTTTCTTGTATTTCTCTTTGTAAGCATCTAATTACGCATGTTTAAGATACCAAGCAACTGTATTGGCAAAAGTGAAGGTAGCTCATTTTCTAAACTTTATTTGGTCAGGCAGCTTTCTGGATAAACGTCTTTTGAGACGTGACCTGTTCACAGGAGATGCATTGAAGCATCAGAGGGATTAAGTGTCTTGCCTGAGGGACACTTTATGGGGCAAAATGGAGGCAGTGGAAGATAAGAGGAGACTATCTACTGATGTTTATATGTAGGCATAAACACATTTGTCTCACTGATGTCCATCCCTCACACTCTGAGTCAAGCTGAAACCCTGTTTTAATCTAGTGTCTTTGATTATCTCAGAAACCATCTTTAGAGAAATCTTTCAGGCTGCCCCCTTTACACCATTAATTAAGATAATCAGTTGTGAAGCATCTGAGTTGACTCAAAATGAGTCAGTCTAATCACTACCTGTTTTCCATCTTAGTTATTATACACAAGCAGTGTAGAATAGCATTGATGGCTGTAAACATTCATGAACACAGTCTTGTCTCAAAATTGCCTACCAAACTAATTATGATGGGAACAGAAAAATGGGATGGAAATGTGAGGCTGCATGGCGGCAGAGCAGCGTGACTTGCATGGTATTAACGTAACATCACTTTACGCAACAAAACAGTGGAACAGAATTCATAAAATGATATCAGAAATAACATAATTAAAGTGAGGGAAGATGAGCAGATTGTGTACCTCATCACTTTCCTCTTGCGTGACTCAAACAGATACATGTTCGCTGTGACTACAACAAGCTTGAGATACTGCAAAGGCGTCTTACAGTTCCTTTGTGAGAGTGCAGAACTGCTGATAAACACATACTTTATTAGGAAGCACACAAGGTTAAGTAATCTCTTATCTTTAAGAAACTTCATTTACAACCAACAGAAATCTTGCAAAAAAGTCGTCTGCAAAGCTCAAGCCTCTCCCTGTCCCCTTTTGCTATACTGGCCTGTAAATGACACATGAAACAAATAAACTCTGTAGAAATCTGCTGGAGAGATGATATTTTACCAAGGAACACTGGTAATCAGATGCAGAGTCATTTGGTGTTTGGCTTCAGAGCAAGAACAAAGTCTGTAAGTCACAAATGTTGCAACATGACAAAGACGCTTGTTCTAATTAATAACTTTATGAATGTTTCTGAGAATTATGATGCACATTTTTGTGATATATGGCAGTGAAATCTTACTTAAGTCCCCAATAATTTGATATAAATAAATATACTGACATGTCCTTGAGCCAGGCACACACACAGATGTACATGCTAACAGAGCTGGTCTTTTGAATCTAATTGCACAAATTCGTTACAGCAGCTAAGCCTTTCAAAATGAAGTCTAAGGAGCTATCTTGACTGTCACTGTTGACGGCAGCCTGAGTGACGAGAAAATGATCTCATGAGTGTCGTTAGGAGGTTGAAAGCATGCTGCTTCAAAGGCTTATCTGATAGCAGCCGGGCTGTCCAAATGGCGAGGTCCCTGGCAGTGACCCCGCCACAATCCTAACAGTGTGGCTTTCCAACATGACATGTCATCGTTAAAATCTGAGAAGCTGGACCCATCAGAGCAGAGATCTCAAAGATAAAACTAGGCGGCTGAAAAGAGCTCTGCACATTGATGCTGAAGATTTCAGACTGATAAGTCTCAGGTTTACACATTTAAAAATCTTTACTCAATGTTATGTTGCTTGTTTAATGTCATCAGTTTGTACCTTTAAAGCAACACTGCGTAACTTTGACCACCACCCATGGCTTTGAGAAATAAACAATGCATGCTAACGCTTCGCACAAAACAGCAATTTTAATAAAATCAGGTCATATTTAATGGAGAAAATATCCTCTGGTTTTCCCTCTGATATCCTGCGACTGCTTTGCCTCAACACTTTGATTCACAGATGTTCCTAAAAGCAACATGGAGGCTGCTACTAAAGGTGATAATCTTATTGTGCACACACATCACTGACAGGGTTAAAGCGGCTACTAAAACTTGGCCAAGGTTACAGAAAGATGGTGTTTTTGCTTAATTATTAAGTCAGCATGTCCTAGCTCTGGCCTCACCTCAAGGTTGACTTTACAAATATTTAACCACCACGACCTCTCTCTTATCTTTACCAAGTTGCCTAAACACAAACATAAACAGATAGCAGCAGATAATGTAGGAAGAGTGAAATACAGGCGGGCTGATTAATAAGTTTTGTTTCTAAGGTAGAAGTAGATGAGTTGTACAGTTCTCACTTCGTGTGTGTGCAGTTCAACTCTTTGAGTGAATATGCAGAAAGTTTGAAGTTAAAGCTGGGGTAGGCAGTTTATTTCTGGTGACAACGGGCAAAAAACCTGTAATGACATTTCGGCGTAATGTAATCCAGGTGATCTGAAAGAAGATCTGAAATTAGACTTCTGCTCCTTCCTTGGATCTGTGTGTGGCTTTATAAAATGAAGACCATGATAGGTACCCCTTTTAGCGAATCACGGGTCATTTCAGAGAGCGTGTATTCCTATTGGCTGCTCTACACTGTTTTTCTTAGTGACAGATGACATCACTATGAGCTGCTTCGCTGTTGAAAAAAGTGTCATGCCTTATGTTCTAAAACTGGCCTCTAGCGACTTGACAAGCTGAGTTAAGGTGACACCGTCAGCTACCTCGAGTTGAGCTGAGATGAACCATTTTACACCGCTGCTACTTTCCCTGCAACTGTTTCATCATCATGAATCTTTGGTCTAAAGTGGACTTAAAAGAGAGAGCGTCCACAAACAAAATAAAATGCGCACTGGAGCAAAAACAGGGAGGGAAGGGGGAAGCGGAGTTGCTTTTGGTCTCTCATGCTACAGCCAGCTTGATTTCCTAACATTGCCTACCGCAGCCTTAATAACAGCTGTGTTATTATGTTAAGCACTGTCTAAAAAATGGACAGTATCAGCCTTTGTGCAGTCATCTGCCTCCTCCAGCTCAAGGAGGTCCACAAGGAAATCTGGGACACTCAGTGAGGATGGACCCTCACTGAGTGATGGAGAAGAGGGAGGCTGAATTTAAAAGTGGCACAGAGATGATTGCACAATAGTTGATTTTGTCCATTTTTTTTAGACTCGGCTGACTTTAAATTTTTAATTGCCCGAAACAGAAATACGACAGATGTTATCATCTTCAAAGTTTCTGCAAAATCACTAAAAGAGTTGAACTGCACATGCATGTAACAGGAGCTGTACGACTCATCTCCTTTTGTCTCTACCTTTTCGTTAACCCCTCATTTGGTAAAATACATTTTTTACTAAATTCATTAAAAAAAGACCCATCTGTCTTTCTGCAAAAGATTCTTACCCATGCAAATCAGTTGTATCTGACAGTTTTTGTAGGACACTGTGTTATCTTACCCAGACTTAATCTTACAGCTTTCTCTGCCGTGTTTTATCTCCAATTTACTTTTCCACCAGAATCCCTTTCTTTCAAACCATTCAAGCATTTGAGTCTCCAAACTTAAGGGCTCAGTATCTATCCAGAGGTCCAGTCTCAGGGATGGAGATCCTCTTTCGACCGTAAGCCACAGACTTTCACCAGCACCACTGCCAACACTCGCACAGTGTTAACCTCAAGATCTGAGGATTAGTGAGGACAAGCGAGCAGGAGCCGAGTCTCCTGGGCCTCCTCGGCAGACTGGGCATTATCAGAGAGGGACATGGGGGCTTGGCAGGCTCCTGTACCACCCCGGCTGGCTGCTGCAACGATGCTGCTGCCGTTGTTGCAGAGATTCAAGGGGATGAAGGTGGGGGTAGAGGGAGAGAGCTGTGAAGCAAAGGGAGGTAGAGGACAAGGCAGTGGGGGATTATCTCACCGCAAAATGCACTGTAGGGAAGCCCAGATGGACCAGTGGGCTGTGGTCTGCTGTGATGCCAAATGCGCGTTACTGCACATATATAAGGACAAAGACACATGCAAAAAAAAAAAAAAAGCACCATGTATGGGTGCTCTGAACCTAATCATATAGCACACTGCACATACAAGTATATATGCACAAATGCTCACCAGTAACACTCCTACTGGAATGAGCTTCCAATGCACAGTTTGCACATTACACTGACACGTTGGCTCTGTGCGAGCAGGAGAGACTGTAGGAGGGGAGTGATAGTGGTGGGTGTCTCCATCTGTCAATTCGAAATGCTCAAATAAAGCTGAAACTATAAATGTCTGTGCTAATTTCAACACCATTCCCACAGGAAAGCAGGGCACCATGAATAACTGAAAGAGGTGTAGCTATGTCTGCCTCACCTTCCACGACGATACAGAGCGAGCCATGAAATGTGCAGCTTCTGTAAAACTTGTCAAAACTGTTGTGGCAAATTTCACAGACTTCCCGCCTCTTCGGCTGAGTGTGAGTGTGAATTATGCACCACAGCTATAAGACGAATCCCTTTGTGTAATGGATACAGGGGATTATATCCCAAGGCAGCACATTGTTGTGTAACATTGAGGCAATAGCAGAAAATGACACCTCCACAGTTGCCAAGTGCTTCAAGAGGGATCTACAGTACCACGCTGTTCTTTAGTTAAACAGCCAAAAGGTAAAACACAAGTTACACAGCCATGTAGACAGATATTGGCTAAAGATTAGAAGCTGTCAGATTAAATCTATTTCTGTGAATGTGAGACAAGAAGCTACAGTTTACAGGGGAAGCCCTTCAGTGCCGGTGTTACTACATGTCCTTTGTCGACATGGGACACATAGGTTACATAACCCCACACATTTTTCCAAAAATAGCTTTATCTATGAGACATTGCGTTTGTTTGCATTTTGTCTATATTCAATAAAGGTTGCAGAAAGTATCTGAAAATGTGTTAAAATGTTAGTTAAAATGAATGTCTGTGCCCAAATCCCTCTTCACACTAATATTTGAGCAAGGAAGGCAGCACTTGTAAGGATCTATTTTTCCAGGCGTAATGACTGTCATCTCAGTGGCTCCTGGCTCCTCTTTCTCTCTCACTTAGGGATTTTTGATCAGATAAACCCAGACATTCTTTTTAAAAGGTTGAATTACCCATACTTAGCAACTCCTCACATGTCCTATAGTGTTTCTATACCCTGTTTTAACAAAAATGACAGTGAATGGGGTTTAAAAATGCAGTCTGAGATCTATTAAGTATACACGTTTTTTTTTTTTTTTAAATGTTAACAACATTTGTAGAAGATAGTAGCAATCTCTGCTAGCGGTGAGAGGTCAAAAACAGACTGGTATGGTCTTTTAACCCCAACTGCTGAAGCTGCTCTGGGACGAGTCGTCGGTCGTGGTTTGCTGGGGAAGCTCACTGTGTATTTGTATAGAAGTGCAGCACAAAATAAAAGCCAAATCATTGTGGAACTGATAAATGTTAATACAACATGCGTCCAATGCCCATAAATGATGCAGAAACCAGTTTCATCCACACTGGGCCTGTGGCGGTGTAGCAGTTGCGGCCTTGAAGTTTGACCTTTAATTAGGTTAATTACCATCCCTCATCAGGCCTTTCTGAGCAATTTGTAAAGATAGCTGTGTGGCAGGTCCCGTGTCATTTGGACTTAAGAGTCTATTCAAG
>JAQFJA010000025.1:4488758-4515710 GCA_029874485.1 Naso brachycentron | reverse complement strand
ACCACACCAGCCAGACACATTTCTGCTTTCACTAAAGTTCTCTCACCTTCTTTGCATTGTTCAATCGCTCAGTCATTCACTTCAGCTCACACAATAAAGTAATCAGATGCACCAAACAAACACTGTACATCTGAGTGCAGTTATTCAAATGAAATTACAGTATATTCTGTGAGTGAGCACAATCTCCTCCACACAAACACACACACACACACACACACACTCGCAGACTGGAGACTCACTCTCTCTCCCTGTGTATTCACACCTCCTGCGCCATCCTGCCTCACATTCTCACAGTAACACTCAGACCGATGGGATCGCACCTGCATGTGGAGCAGAACAGTCTGCTCCCGTTCACTTCTCAGATGCTGCGAGCGGACATGATGACGCTTGTTGTGCTAATAACGTAGGACCGAACTGCTGCCAGGGGTCAAATCCCACAGCCACCTAGCGCTTTATTAAACATGTCCATGAATGTTACGCTGAAAACAAACAGAAATTAATCATGTTTTCTAAACAGTATCGATTTTTATATCTCTCATGTCTGATATCATTGGAAATGCTCCCCAGCTTTAACACAATATTCTACACAATGACATTATGTTCTGAGTAGAAACTGAGTTTAGCAGCTTTCTCATGACCTTTGCTTTAATGAACCCACTGGAGAATGAAAAATCATAAGTGTTCCTACTGGAACTGTTTATACATTAGGTTATACAGTATTCAGGTCCTGCGTCCTTTGCAATGGACGTCACATGTTTGGTGGGTTTTTTTCTGTATTAGTGTATAATTTACATGATTATCTTTTGAAAGATTATTTTTTTAGACCCTGATTAATCAATCAGACGCAAGAATGACCCAGCTGGTTCTGTTTTTTTATTTTATTTTTTAAAATAAAATTACATCAAACTGAACTGAGACATGGCTGCAGTAAACCAGAACCTTCGAAGTGAGTAACTTATGAAACAGGATTTTACTCATTTTTAAATATCAATTTCTACACTTAATGTCTTAAACATAATATTGAAGCTTTTTAAGCATTGTACATGTACTAGTACAACAAGTTTAGAAACTGGATTTCTCTAAAAGTCATCCATTGTAGTGAACATCAGGTCTAAAGAGATGTGATCTGAGCAAATTTGTTTATATTATACTATATGCAACATTTATGTATATCACATAGTATAAAATATTAATATTTGACCAAAAAAAAAAAAAAATCTGCAAGGAGAGGAGGAAGCACACAAGGATGACGAGACAGATGACAACAAACAGGAGGAAGAATCTAAAACATAAAATATAACAACAGATGACATACAATACACAGAAATATATATATAATTAAATAAGCAATAACAATTAATTAATTAGAATTTCACACTCATTTTGACAGTATGTCCATTGTAATGGATGTGTTAAAAAAAAGTATATTATATGTAGAGTTGACTTTTCATGTTTTGTTTTTTTTTAAGTCTCATTTCAACATTAAGAAGAAGAAAGAAATAATTTTTCCCATGGTTAGAAATAATTCAGGTCTGAACGGATTAAAGTGAAGGCCATTCATTTTTACTAAGGATATCTGAGATTTACACTAAATGTAAAAAATGACATGATATGACATTATGATAAACTCCACAGCAAGTTCTTTTCCTTCAAATCTTTAATTCTTCAATATGTGATGTTGACAGCTCACACATTCACACTGCCAGGAAATCTTGCCATTAGGTTAATGGGCACCAAAGGACGGCGTCACAGTGGGAAAAAACACAGGAGGAAAATGGTAGCTGGAAACTAGTGGAGCATCTGCCCCGAGGCAAAAATTCAAAAAGCACAACCGTGACCGCAGGAGCGAGGAAAATCTGGACACGGGAAGCGAATGAGACACGCTGTTTTGCTCCGTCAACAACTCCTGTTAAGATGCCCTTGAGCAAGGTGCTTAACGGACGACTGCTCAGATGGAGATGCTGACTGGCACCAGAATGCATTTGTACTGGGCAGCTCCCAGGTCTTAATGTCTGTAACTGAGCGAGTGTGAAGGGCGTTGCTAAATGCGAGCACACAGCAAAGCTTTTCTCTGTAAATAAAGATAAAAATTATCAGACAGAATGGCCAGCTAAATGCTAATGTAATTGCTTTCTTTTTGTCTAGACGGAACATTTAAGTCTGCCTGGACAAATTTCTAAACACATATGCATCTCTCAATCTGTGCCCAGAGCTCAAGCAAAAGCTTTTACTGGGGAAAAAAACTAAAAAAAAAAAACAAGAATCATCAACTATTCTCTTTGCTACATGTCTGGAACACTGTAGTTTGAAGACGCACAGCCAAATGAACAGGCGCCGGATGTCTTGATGGGGGAAAACTACCTATAATTTGTTCAGCCAGTAAAAGGGGTTATATATAGAAAGAAAAAAGGTCTGTATCTTTTCCCTCTGTTTCATTCTCTCTCTCTGTCTCTCTCTTTCTCTCAAGAATTGCCTCGATCACTGGTCTTCAGACTGACAGGAGGCCTCTAGAGTGCGCTTTGTCCGCTCAACGCCACCTCCTCTGCTGACAGCCCTCAGTTGCCAGGAGACGCTGCTCCGGAGACAAGCTGTGGTAAATGAGCAGGTTGTTGATCAAAGCCCACGACGGCTCCACCACCGTGTTCTCAACAACGTGCTGCTCAGGCTCCGCACGCCACTCTGACTTCCTGTTTTCTGTTAACTACAAGTTGCGAGCTTTTTTCCATTCAGTGCACCCTGACATTAACCTGCTGTTGAAAATCACATTTGAAGCGTTTTCTGCTGAGATACGCCGGCTTGATTGGGGGGTTTTCTGCCATTAGCATTGCAAAAGAGTACAAATTTGAATTTTAAAACTTGGGGTTCTGTGATGATTAAGTTCTCTGACAGGCACTGGATGTTTTAGTGGCACTGTGGGTCTGCCATTAGATGCTTTGTGCTGTTGATTGTGGTGCATAATTTACTCTGATGATGACAACCAGAGCAAACAAGCAGTGTTATTATTGGTGTTACCATTCATGGAAAAAAAAAGAGTTCCGTGTCAGAGGAGAAAGAAAATCACAAAAAAAGTTAGTTCAAGAGTGTTTTATATGTTTAGAAATATTTCGAGGACTTTTTTAAAAATTGTAGACTGCCACAGAGATTTATTTAAAGTGCTGCTGGCAGGTGTGCATGTTGGCAGTGATAGAAGTGGAAGCATTCAGGTGCTTTAATAGTAAAATCACAATGTAGGACTTTTCCATTCGAGTTAAAGTAAAGGTGCTTTTGGTCAGCAGTCACCCTCCACTGTGTCAGCAGCATGGCAGCCACAGCACCTGCAACTCTGAGTATCACTGTAGACTAGTTTTTTCACCACATGGTTCTGCGGTCCTACTTTAATCCCACCAAATTGCCAAATAAGGCAGGTCGTAGGAGGTTTTGGGTGGTCAGTTTTGATCCGCCTCCAGAGGTAATATAAAAGCCACATCAGAGCCAAACCAGCATTTGTGTAAATGGGTAGGCCGGCAGGCCGGATCAGAGGTTCTTTTTATTTGTGCATTGCACCGCGGGCATTTATCTTAACAGAGGAGAGATTATGATTGAGGAAAAAGTTTAACAGAATTATGACAGAATGGATATTTCTGACTTTTTTACATTATTATTGTTCGAGTTTTCTGAAAGTTTCTACACCATGTAAGCACTTTTTTTTATTTATGTGGTGCACCGTGGGCATTTATCTTGACATAGTAAGCTGATGCTGATGCCGTTGTGTCAACTGTCACACCGATCAGGTCTCCTTAACATCCACAATGCCGGCTTGCTGTATGAAACGACAGACTGGAGCGGCTTAAAGCTGGCACTGCTTGTTTCAGTATAAACTAACAAAGTCTGATGATTGGCGAGCCTTTAATGCAGTGCTGATGCAGAGTCTCTGTGTAAAAAAGACTAATGTAAGCTGCGGCCTCCCTACACCTACAAAGGATAAGTGGGTGCAGCTAAGGGAGGCAGTGATTGTTGCAGCAGCAATTTATGAAACTTCAAATGTCTTTAAGTTTCAAGCAGCAACAGCTGGTTGCCACCAGCCTCTTTCCCCTTGAAAGTGCTGCCCACCTTGTTGGCACTGGAGCCATCATTTTTATTCATACAAGAAAGGACAGCTGCAACTTATGGCCAGCTGAAAGTTACTTTAAAGTGCATTAGTATTATCAGGATGATAGCGCTAATATGTCTGTGTCTCTGCAGGTAGTGTCGGTCTTTGAATAACTGCAGAACCTGGAGCTTTGGTTGGCCATATGGTTAGACTGTTGCTTTGTGTGAGTATGTGTGTGAATGAGAAGCAAATTGTAAAGCACTTTAGATAAAAGCACTTTGAGGGTGATTGATAAGCTCATGGTCTGAGGTAGAAGCCTTCAATTTTAAAACACGTTATCAATCACCCCTCGTATATTAAATGCAGCCCATTTATTGGAAAGTAGTCATTACGGAGGAAGAATGTTCCATCGTCTATTATGTTATTGTTATATTCTGTAATATGTAAATAGATTATCATTACTGAGGCAATAATAAGTATGCAGGAGTTCATGTTGTTGGTAACAATTTTAAATAATTTTGGGTAGTTCATTGTACTGGATGATAAAGCGTCTTTAGCATTATTTTCTATGCTAATTGTTCTTTTAGAATCCTCAGTTTGCAGAAAATATTAGTTACAGCTAACAAATAAAGGTGGAGCATTTATCTAACATAGCATAAAAGTCAGAAAACAAGTACCTCTGATTTGTATTGAGTGCAATACCTGAGTAACTGTACTTAGTTCTGTCATCACTGTGTTGTAATTGTGTGCACATCAAGGCTTGCATGTGCAGTTGAAGTAAACACAGGGGAAACACGGGCCTTGGAAGGAAAATGAAGCAATGCAGACTTGCATACACACAAACACAGACATTCAAAAAACACTCTTACACCCTTCGCCAAGTCCTTGACATTCCTCCAGTGCACCCGGTGAAATGTCTGCATTGAGGGCTGTGCTTGCCTCCTCAATTACTAGTGGAGCCTTGACGGGGGAAGAACCCGACTTGTCACTTCAGATACTCTGCTTGCAGGAAACTTGTCCAAACTACCTGGCTGGGAAAGGTTCAGTGTCAGTGTGGAGTGAAGGCGAGCGTGGGTGTGATCAGGAGTGTCAAAGGGAGCTTTGGGACACGACAATTTACTACTGGATGTGTTGTGATCTGGACTCAAGGAAACATCTGGGAACTTGTACAAGTTGGAGCTCACTTGTCACATTCTCCTCTTCCCTCTGACATCCAAGCCAGACATTTACTGGATGTTATAGTAGTTATACTTGAGATCCTTTTACTGGTGATGCTTTACTATTGAGTACATAGACAATTAAACTGAAAAGAAAAGAGTTCTCGATAAGTTGCTAATATTCAATAACAGATGCATGCAAAATTAGAAATGAAGGTAGAAAACTCTGAAAAAGTGTTTTTAGGAGTGAGGTGAAACAATTAACATTTTCCGGCATAACAGTTCTAGGAATTTTTTGACTTGAACTGTGGACTGGGGAGTTCTTAGAAAAACCAAACACTTTTAATGACTTTTTTCTGTTGGCATTCATACTGCCAATATGAACCCTCTAAAGTGATGTAAACTGGCAAGCAGTTGGTATAAGAGCATAAATTTTGTGCACCTTATGATGTAATTTTTGCAGCTTACAGGAACACCAATAAAATGAAGGCTACTGCATTACTGCTCCATTACTGCTTTTGTCTAGTATGTGGTGATACTGTACCATGAATTTTGTGCTGATTACTATTAAATCTCAGGGAAGATAAAAAAAAAAAAACAACAACAAAGATCTTATTACGAGCTCTTGTTCGTGTTTTGTATTGTCTTTTTTACACAGCTATCAGACTTTTTAAGAATGAGATTGATTCTGATGGATGACAGATTTCGGTGTAAAACCCACACTGGCCAGTAAGTTTGAGCAATCGAAGTAAACTTATGTCAGTATAGTTCCTCATGTGCTGTGAAAGTCCCTTCTCTAGGGGTAAAAAAGCACCACCAAACATAGTTCTGAGAACTACAATAGTTCACAGTTCCTGCGTTATGGATGTAATAAAATGAGAGGGTAGTAGAACTAAGGTCCTACAATTATTAAATGCTCCCTATGGCTTAAAATCCTAATGTTGATTTACTGATGAAAGCAATTGCAGCATTTGCAGTATTGCTGAGCACTATGATCTGTGGCACTGTTTCCTCACTAAATCAGCAGCAGTGCAGTAATAATGATACCTTTTAGGTCAGTCAGCAGGGGTTGGTCTGCCCAGAGGGTAGGTTGCACGAACACCACAGACTCGCTGTCTGACCCTCGTAGGTACTTTTCATTTCCTGTGAGTTACAATGGTGGAGCAAACCACGAAGAAAATACAGCATCCAGGCGATGACAGTTTAAGTAAAAGTACAGGTCCAAAGAAAAAGAAAACTCTTTGTTCTGAAGAAGGGAAACAGGCAATCTACCAACATCATACAGTCAGCACTGTTTGGTTTCCACATGAACTCTGGGAGATCAGGTCCAGAAGTGCACCTGCAACTACAGCTTATCGCCAAAGGTGCTGTTAGAAACAATATAGCTCAAATCTTTAAGATCACCACTTAGAGAAAAGAAGTTGTCCATAATCTTGATAATTTGCACAAACAAATGCATCAACAAAAATTAAACAAATATGGCAAAAAGTTGCAATCAAATCAAAGTGCAGAAGATGGAATGGTTGGGGACGGGGAACAGATGCACAAAACGTGCCACTGAAAATCAGATCAAAGCACCTGTAACCATCAGTGTAACACTAAATATGTTTCATCTTTGAAGACTTCACCGACAAACTGTTAGTCAGTCTGTTCCACACTTACGAGATGACGAGTCAGCCTAAAAATAACAGCAAAGTGTGAAATGGTTTCAGGCTTGCAAATTGCTCTAGACTGTGAAACTGTACGAGGGCTCTGGTGACCTGTTTGTTGCAGAGCAGAGCAGTTTAAAGTGAGTATCTGAACCTGTTCCGCCTGGAGTCTCTTCACATCACCCCAAGACTAACTCAGGACTGTCTTCTTCTTTTATTCCACATCTTTGAGCTTCAGAACAGGGTTTGACTGTGAAATATTGAGGGTTTTCCCCGCTTTTCAGACTGCACCTTCACCCCTAATCCATCATAGTGTTTAATGTGTTGCAATAACACAAACCAAATGTTCCTGTTGTGTGCAGCAGAGGAGGTGGGTGTGTGAGGTAGAGACCATTTGGTCTAAGCAGAGACATATATTCTGTTGACACAACAAGAAAGATAGCTCATTACCTCAGAGCACATACAAGCATGTGGTCCTGATGTAAAATGAGTTTTTTGTTTATACAGTAATGAGCTAGTAATTAAAAAATCCAGTTTTTTCAACTGACACATTGTCTATCCAGAAGTTTATCTAAATTTGAATGCAACACCTGCCACAAAGCCTTGGAAACAAAATGAAGTCCTTGAAAAGCACAACACAGCTACGGAACTACATCTGGCTTCAGCACAAAACTTTATTGGTTTTCACAAAGCTTTGCTTATGAAAACAACTTTTATTCGCAAGAGAAAGATTGTGTTTATTTTTCTTTTAAATATTAGAAAATCTTGCAACCTTTAAAAAGAAACAAAACCAGGCTGATTGAATTTTTTTCAGGGTTATATCTCTTTACAGTCAGGGGACATGGAGGTGACCTTTAGAAACATTTAAAGCACTAAAAGATCTTGTCTAATCATAAAGAATATGTTTTAGAGAGTTGTATTAAAATATGGTAATGAAATTTTCTGGCAAGTTCAGACTGTTTTAATGTCAAACATCCATCACACTGAATGTGGATGTCATCCTTGTTTAAGAGTTTACAGCCATGCTGATAGCTCTGTGAGGCTGAGATAAATGCTAGCATTAGCATGCTAACAAGCTCACAATGACTTTGGTAACATGGAGATGTTTAGCTGGTAGAGTACATTGTAACAGTTTGGCCACTTTCAAAATTTTGACCTGATGATAGTGTTGGATGGAAAATTATGCTCCAAATTTAATGACCAGCCATCCAATAGCTGTCAAGAGATTTCACATAAAACCACAAACGTGCATTTTTTTCATGAGGTAATCTCCAAGATTTGGATTCACCCCCTCAGTGCCCTAATGTTAAAAAAAGCGCAGCAAAAGTGCCCTACTGGATGCCCCTATGGTAGATAGAACATGATGAAGCGTCTTCTATGGTGCCTTCCAACGGACAAAACGTGGTGAAGTGCCCCTTTATTTTGACTTTTCATTGGACAAAAAATGGGATATTGCCCTCTAGGGCCCCCTTTCTGTGCAGAAAAAAGTGGTAAAATGCCCTCTAGGATGCCCTTCTGGTGGACAAAACGCAGTTACGTGCCTGACGACTTTTTTCATGCTAGTGCCCCACCGCATACTACAAGTGCCCTTTTTACTATTTTCGACCCTGCACCTCAAACATCCTGAGTCCACCAATGGATCGCAGTACTCGGCAATGCTGCAAACACAAGTTCTTTCATCGGTGGGCCATAGGCTCAGTCAGCATTGTTTTACCTCACTCTGTGATTGATAGATGGTGACTTAACAGACATTAATATGAGGAAAATCTTTTAGATTACCGTCAAGAATTCCTCCTGCACAAAAACCAACAGTGCCACCATCAGGGCTGCACAATGCGGAAAAAAAACCCAAAACCTAATTTTAGTCTTACATATTAACAAAACAATATATCATTAAATCCTAATTCAAATGTGAAGGTGGAGGAATATGGATGGGTGGTTTTAGACAATTGAGAGTTTCACTGGGCTGCACTGGAGTGCCATTGGGAACCAGAGACCGAACGTATGCTAATAGAACACAGTGCTAATCCATCACCCGGCCTCTTCATAAGTAATTAAGTCAAATTATAGACGGCCCCCGTACCTGCACTCTAATCTCCCTCCAGATGGGGACCCTGCTGAGCAACAGGTGGTCTCTGTTCAGGCAAACCTGCATCCCACCACTGTTATTTGAATCCTTGAAAACAATGGTGGACCTGAAGAGCCAGACATGTGAGTGAAATATGAGAGGGATGTGTAATTATGACTACGTGTGTGATATCGATTTCACAATTAACCACCTACTGTGCCTCTGTGACACCTGTCTCCACCTTTCGTCTGCAAATATAACATCAGAACAAAAAGAGATGCACAGAGTCAATGCACACAAGTGGCTGCTGTGCATTTTCACAGTTCAGAAAGTTCAAGTCTTCACAAACTTCTTTTTAGATGTAAAACAGATTTTCCCTCTGGTGCTCATTGCAAATTCTTTAAACTGTGATCATTATCTTCTTTTGGCAAGACGCAAACTTTTCAGTGAATGTTTTCTTTTTTAAAATGCAGGTGTGTTGTGATGAAAATCAGTAAAAATGTCTCAAACATACTGCTGATACAACTGCAAATTGGTGATCGGTGCACTTTAATTCCACAGCAGCTGATATCTTTTGCACAGTGTGTTTACACAGATCATGCAGTGCAAGATATAAGGGTGCTACCACCAGACATCACAGAAAAATAGAAAATTATACATCCCTGTTGCAGCTAGAGATGCTGAACTTTGATTGCTTTTCCTTCATCTCTCTCCTATGACTGCAAATTTGTCACACTGACAAATCGCTCTCTGCATCCCACGTGGGCGAAGGCTCAATCAGACTGTAACGTGAACGCAAATTGACCCCAATCAGCTTCCCATTTTTGAATGCCACCCCTTGGTGTGATGGGTTGAAAGCACAAGTAGGTTTGCAGCGTCTGTATTCCTGTTTTACAACAGCTTCGGGCAAACTGGTCATCCATGGTTGCAAGAATGAAATCTCATTTAAGGTCTGCGAGCCAATGTATGCAGATAGTTTTCCAGCATGACTCAGTGCAGTCTAAAGATGCTGCTCTCATCGGCGTTGTTTTCAAAGGAGTCATTTTGGGTTTTGCTCAACATTTTCCACAAATTTCTCCCCCTATTTGTCAACTACACTCAAATAAAACAGCTTCTTCTCCCTTATTGATGCTGCGAGTTTGGTAAGCTTTATCACAGAGCTGCTTTCCGGGTAAGGAGGGGTGGTACAGTAGAAAGAGGCGCGCTGCTTCTGCCACTTCACACTAACGAGAGAAAGCTTCAAACGTGCTTTTGAAAAATGCTTCCAATGCCTCACACGTCCAGAGTGGTGGGAGGAGCTCACATAACTTCAGAAGGTCTCAAGTCTCAGCTGGAGCTGGCTAATGGGAGTTTGAAAAGATTTAGCAGAAAAAGAAAGACAACCACAACTGTCTGCAAAAGGACTGTTTGGATGTGTCTAAATTGCTGTTTCATAGTTTTTTATCCATGCTGGAGATCCAACACTCAGAGAAACCGAGTGTTGAAGTGAAAACAAAGATCATTTAATAAAAGAGGAGGAGAATTCTGCCATCTCTGATCAATGCAAGAATCATTTATTTGAGAATGATTTATTGTCTGTTTTAGAGACTAAAAGCAAAGCCTCTTAATCACAGTTTTATCCCAGCTAACTATGAAACATGTTGCTTCTCTGCTGGAGACAAGCATACAAAACCAATATCACATGTAAGCAGCGTCATTTTATCTCCGGCCTAATGGAACAGCTCCTGTGCATAAACTGAACCTCATCTAAGCAAACCTTTGTTTTGTAGTAAGTGTCTATTATTTCAGAAAACTGAAGACTTTCATTCAGACGTTCAGGAACACTTCTGCTGAAAAAGTGACGTACTTCAACAAAATGATGGATGGCAGCTATTCGGAAAAACAAAAAGCAAACAGGTTGCTGTTAATGTTATAAGTCATTCTCTCTAACAGAGACTTAAAGGACCATACTAGTCTATTTTTTACTTCTCACCATTAGCAGAGATCGCCCCATCCTCTACAAATGTTGTTTAAATTTCACCTTGTGTAGACTTTAGTATCTCTCAGACTGCATTTTTAAATGGATTTCGCTGCCATTCATGTTGAAACAGGATACAGAAACACTATGGGACGCGTGAAATTTGTTAGGTATATTTAATTCACCCTTATAAAACAGAAAGTTCTGGTCCTTGATTGTGATTGACTGAGCCACATTTAAACCTGTTGTAAAACACACTACTAACATACACCTCTGCAGTATTATTGTGCTGAACGAATCAATCAAAATGCAATCAAATCGATGTACCAACAAAGAGCACAAACTTAAAACATAACTAAATCCCCAGAGTTTTGGCTGAAGTGCATCCCTCCTGAAATTAAAAAAATGCATCTAGAGCATGAAAAAATGTATCACTTAGGTCAGCGCTAGGAGGCCGGGCATAACTGAGAACACAGTGTGGGTAAAGTGATTACTTGTTGGCATATTTTAGTTTTTATGCATGTTCACAGTTCATTTAATAAGCAGCCCCACCACTGCGGGGGGGCTCGGGTGGTGACAAAAGTGACCACCAAACACATCACAAATCTCCTGATCAACCAACAGGAAAATTTGTTTGCAATAGCCAGGTTTGAACCAGCAGAGGACAGTAGCTATGTACATTTATAACGGATTGTGTAAACTTTAGTTAATTTGTACCAAAATGTCAAGAGCTAAACCTGAATCAGTCATAAACACTATACTAAAAATACAGCAGAAGAAGTGGTTAAAGGGTTTAGTTATGCTCTAACTGAACAATACTTCTTAATGGCAATATCAAGATAAATGTGATCACGCCATCTTTAAGCATGCTTTGTGTCTTTGTGTTGCTGCATCTATGTGCTAAGCCTGTGTGTTGCTAGGCAACTATTTGGCCATGTGTTTCTGAAGAACGACATTGCTCGGCGGTAAAGTGATTATTTGCTTTCAGTAAAGTATTGCATTTTTTTGTTGCTGCGTGTTTATGTTATGAAACCTTGGCAAGTGTATGTAGTAATCTATTCATAAAAGCAAAATCCTTGCAAGTGCTGCCTTCCTTGCTCGAATGTTAGCGTGAAGAAGAATTTTGAGACGTACGCTCTTTTTAATTAACACATTATCTCATAGATATCTAAAAAACTATTTTGGGAAAAATGGGTGCAGTTTATGTAACTTATGTGACCAATGCTGACAAAGGACAATGACATGCAGTAACACTGGTACGGTCCTTTAAGGAGGGAAACGTTTTTGTTTTCTGATGACTGCTGAAGTTCAGGTCGTGACACAGCTCCCAAAATGGATCAACTGCATTTTTAAACAAACATAAAACTTGATTACAAATCGCAGCTTCGCCTCTCTGTGTGTTAAATGATTTAAAAAGGACACAGAATTTTACAGCAGGAACAATTTATGAGCAACTTTGAACAGTGGGGAGACAGCTGAGAATTTCATCTTCAAGCTGACAAATGGTAGTTATTCACTGTGTTTGCATGCTCACTGCTGGGAGAAAACTCATAACTCTTTTCTTCACTTTTGTTGAGAGATCACACGATTCCTACATTAGCTGAGAAATTTGTCTCTTGAGCTCACAAAATCATTTCACAGTGCCTGGAGGAATGTAAACTGTGTGTTTTCCTCAAGCAAAAAAATCAAACTTGTTTATATTTGAAGTCAAGCACATTTTAGATACAACTTAAGGTTTGTCTGCTAACTGACCTCTGAGATCTGAGGCTGAACCCAAAAACATGTTTTACTTTGCCAGCAAGCTGGAGCCGCCCACTTGGCAGGAAGTGAGGTCAAGGCTGAGGTCACTTCCTGCCCCTCTGCTTGTGTGGCCTCACAGGCTTCTAAGAAGTGCATCTAACAATAGCTGCAACCACGTGAGCGATCTATTTTCCTCCACACACATAAATACAATTGTTCCTCTTTGGGAGGTGCTATCAAGGCTGGGCTGAAGGCCGGCGGAGGTGTTTTGTTAAATTTAGATTGTTTGCTCCTGTGCTGTGGAGGCCCTGATTGCATTTCAACACAATCAATACTGGCATATTGGATCTGAGAGAGATGGCAATAAGAGCCAATAAAGCTTTGAGGGGGCGCTCAGGCGTATTGTCTGTCAGGCAGGTGGGAAAACAGCAGAGGCCATGTTAGAAAAAGACAATAAGAAGGCAGGCTGGATAAAACAGTGATGTGCAAACACAGTGAAACACCAGACAAACGAACACAGATCCAGACACACAAGTTCTGAGACTAAAGAGTCAAACAACTATATGTGTACACAGAAATATACGCACCACACACAGGCACTATCTTGGTTCTATCTTTCTCCCTCATTTCCTCTCTCCTCAAGACACTCACACTCACTTACCCATCTAATGACGCACACAGGTTCCCCACCCACATGCAGAATTCCTCTCTCCAAATAAAACCCAGAGAGCCTCAGGATGTGTTATTTTGCTGAAGCACTGATGACAAGGTCGTTTAGAAAGTGCAGTCATAACTTGAATCGCAGAAATCTGGAGGGATTTTAGATTAAAGTCCAGGTTCCTTCTAAAGCTTTACTGTCAACTGTGAAGAGTCCATAATTCACCTTTGGGCTGCATGTCTGTTTTTCTCCCTGACCCTCTGACCCTTCTGCTTATATTCGTAACATCCCATCTTGCACAACATCAACAGCAACTGTAACCCACTCATCGAGCCAGCCTGAACGACCTGAATCAAATCATGAGGAGAATATTTCTCTGAGCGAGGGAAATTGCATTTGCTGCAACGCCATACACATACACCGCATACTGGAAACTGAGTTAACTGCAATAACAAAGCCTTCAGACACAGGAAATAGTCAGCACAGAATACGAAGCACTACAAGGAAGGCAAATGTTAAACATACTGCTGAGCGAGAGACAGGGAGGGAGGGAGGAAGGAACCGAGCAGTTTCCTGTTGCTGAAAACTTTGTCAGCAGTTGCAGCCGTTTGAAGCCTAACGACTGGAACCTGCTGAGCTGCGGCTCTGTCACACACCTAAAGTGCTGCTCTGACATCTTTGTCTCAGCAAACGATAGCTTGGCATTTTGCTGCCTGGCTGCCTCCAAACAATGCAAGTGGCATCCACTTAGT
This sequence comes from Naso brachycentron, assembly GCA_029874485.1. Classification (NCBI taxonomy): domain Eukaryota; kingdom Metazoa; phylum Chordata; class Actinopteri; order Acanthuriformes; family Acanthuridae; genus Naso; species Naso brachycentron. Next base: position 4,501,660 of record JAQFJA010000025.1, on the reverse strand, counting down.
ATGCCACTAACTATGGATGGAGGCAGGAACAAGAGGCAGTCACATGAGTCTGCATTTGTAGTGTCGGCTCAGAAAGTAGCTGATGCATATTTCATGCCCATTTGGGAAAAGATTCCACGATTTACCAGCAATCACGCTGAATACCTTCATCAGGAGCACTCGGTGTGCAGCGACAGGCCTGCTCCAAAGGGTCGGGATTATTAATTCAGTATTTTCCAATACATAGTCGCCACTTGCCTGTTTCGATTTCTCCGACCATCAGAAACACATTTCCCATTCCACTCACTCCGGCCTGCATCTAATTTACAATCATGTTTTGATTTGAGCTGCGCAGCCACACCCTGGGCAGCGGGAATATGATGGAAATATAATGTAAAAACCAGATGACCATGAATTCAGTCTTCAATGTCATTCTCCCCTTCAATAACTGCGATTCAATTCCACCTCTCAAGCGGAGGAGCCAGGGAATAAATCCCGGCTCCCCCGCCATCCGAGGACTAATCTCCCCTCGGAAAGCCACTCTGGCGCGCCGCGTTCCTGCTGACCTCTCCTGCAGCTCCGTCTTATATCTGAGTGGAGTGATGGGGGGGAAGCCTGCTCCTGCGTGTCACTCACCTGCCGCCACTGCTACAGCTCATATTAACAAGGGGACTTGGGGCTCTGGGGGTTTTGCATATAAATGACGTGTCTAGCTCCTGAGATGATATCAAACGGTGTGTGTCTGGCTTCTGTGTGTGTGTTTGTGTGTGTGTGCAGGCTACATGTCTGCTCAGCGGCTTTGATGTCAAGGGCGACATCTTTATACCTGCCGTATTCCACAACCTTCTTGCCAAGAAGTGTTGAGCACGTTTTCAATTTTACATTTGTCTCTTGGCATTTTTTTTTTTTTAACATTACAAAATCACATTTTGGGAAATAAGATTCGTGCCACACATCCCCAAATCTGTTGTGCTTGTGTTTAGAATGAAATGGCTTCTTTCCACACCATCTAACACAGCAACAGCCAGACGCTTTCTCAGCTCCCTGTGGGGTCATGATCTCAATATCAAACAGATGCTCCGTTTTGTTTTTTTTTTCGGTAGATCTTTCAGCGGTGATAGAATGGTAGCATAGTGACCATGAAGCCGAATGTATGCTCCAAAATACTGCAACAACTCATTGGTGTGCTGACACTGATATTTAGTGCAGGGGAAGTTTATTACCTATACAGCTTTCCACCGATTTACTCCTCCTTTCATCACTGTTTCTGCAGAGAAAGGTGTTATTTTTGTACGTTTGGTGGCGGGTTAGTAGCCTGCGGGGCCATTACGGTGGCAGTTGCAGAAAGCTATGATCTAACACTGTGGCAAGAAATTATTGCAAACATTATTCACAGTGCAGCAGTCATAGTGAAGTGAACATCATGAGGGCATATTTCCCAAGAAGAGAGCGGGAAGGGGAAGCAAAAAGACACTGTTAATGTTGTCCCCTGTTTGAAAAATGCTGATGCAGAACACATTTCTGCCTTTTCTGGTACATTAATTTTTGCTAAAGAAAGGTTTTCTCTTATCATGCAAAATTAAATAATGACGCTTCCTGAATAAGAAGTTAATAAAAGGCATTGTCCTTTTACAGTTCTCTGGTTTGCTATGACTAACAGGATCAAACAAATATCGCTCAATTTTTTGTGTCACAACACACAAAGTCATTCATTGAATAAATCATATCTGCTCCTGTAACATTGTGCAATATTACATTACTGTCAAATTCCTACGATAAGGTTTGAAATCAAAATTCCTCTCTCCTCATCTGGTCCTCCAAGCATGACAAGAATTTAAGATGTACTTTAAAGTTCTTCTGCAAACAAAATTCTGAGGCAAGCAACAAGGGAGCAAGCACACATAGTGCTGCAATTGTGTAAAAGTGTAATTTATTTACATATTTCAGCATTCACTTGTCCTTGTCTTGTGGTTGCTTTAAAAACATCACAGTAAAGGTGCCTACACAGTGAGAGCGACATTAAACTACAATCAGGAAACGACACAAATGTCCTGGTCACTCATGTTCACTTTTTGTTTTCCTACATGCTAACATGAGCATAACAACACCATAAGCTGAAAACAGCCTCACAATCTGCAAACTGCACGCAAGATTAGCTAATGTATGCTGTTCAAACTTAACTTTTTATGTAAGAGGAGGATCATGTAGCTCAAAGGAACTGTGAAGTTTCAACCACAAATAACCTCGCCTAGCTTAGCACTACTAAAGTGGTGAAAGCTTTAGCTCAACATTTGAGCGCACCGTTTTCATTTCAAACATGTTTTTTAAAACTGGCACAAGGTGAACTGTAAGACTGATGTAACACGTGGTGCAAAGTGTTCACTACAAAAACAACTGTACTCGGCTACAAACAAGTGTACAGAACATTAACTCCAACATTTGTGTGACTCACAACACATGCACTTAAACTCAGAACGCAGTCTTCCCTTAGCTTATAGGCCCAAATAGTCCCAAAACCAAAACACAATGCCCCAAGGCATGCTGGGGGCGTGGGCCCTCACTAAAGGGCCAGCACCATCTTTGCTATGAGAGGAATTTCAGGCTCTGGCAGACAAAAAAAACCCAAACAAAACACGACAAAAAAACCCCAAACCCTTGTTATCAAAAACGACTGAATATTAAATAAAAGGCAAGTTCGTCCAGACGGATAACAACCTTGGCAACCTGGCAAATAGCCTACTGTTTTTTTGTGATTACTACACATAGGGGAGAGAAGGAGCCTTCAGTAGGAGTCCACTGGGGCTGTGGGTGGTATGTACCCGAGACGCGGCTAGCTGAGTCCCTGTTGAGGCTCACGTTGAGTATGAGAACAGAGCCAATGGAAATAAAAATCCACGTTGATATTGTGGCTGTCCTCAAGTGCTCACCTAGCCTTCAGCACATCTGCCAGCATCAACAATTACAAAAAAGACTTTATATGCCCTCCCCCCATCTAAAAAAAATAAATAAATAATTTTTTTTTTTTTTTTTTAATTGCCTTCCCCAGTAAACAAAATAAAATCTAAATGCCCTCCCCTCTTTTCCAACCAAACTCCACAGGGTAAACCTTTAAGAACTAAGTATAGGAACTATGTAGCTCATATTCAAGCGATTAACAGTAAGTATCTATGCTGTACAGTTTAGCTGTGAGGTCATTATAGGTAAAAAATATCACTACTTTCTGTACGAGCTCTCACTGTAAGTTTCGGTATTTATGCAAACCCTACAGCTCTACCAAAGTCTATTTTCATATTCATAATCTTTGACTACGTCTTTAATATTTAACAGGTTTCCTGTAGAAGAAGACCAGACACATGAATCATTATTACATACCTGGTACAAGGTAATTACAGCCATGAGTAACACACTAACACACACACTTCAGCCTGAAAATCTGCTGATGCAGTGAAATGATTCAGCCGCTGGGAATGCACATACAGACTCTGATTTCTCAAACTTAAAGGGACCATTCGGGTTTTATGAAGTGGGGTTGTATGAGGTACTTATCCATAGTCATAGCATATCAGCTTCAGTAGATGGCAAACAGCTCACTCCCAGTTTGGGAAGCATCAGTACCAGTGCTGGAAGCTAAACAATGAACAGCCGAATGAAAACATTTCAGTTGTCGAAAAAGAGGTCCACATAAAACAAATCATTATTAGTTAAAATGTGCACTTTTTAATATTTTCACAGCTTTAAAATGCAGCCATTTCCTACAGGAAACTGAGCATTTATATCTCTCTGCAAAGCTACCATTATCTCACAAAACATGGGCGTTGCTAGTTTACCACTGCCTCGATCAATTAGGTTTTTTGTCATAGAGTGACTTCTTTGAACCTAAATGTCTCTTTAAAACCCCCAAATCAAACATAACACAAACACACAACTCATCGAGGCAGCATAAATCATGAACTCCCCTCTTCTCATGCCTAAAATCTGTGATTTTGTCAAAGAAGTCTTTGAAAGAAGTATTGGCGAGGGCACTGACTGATTGAACAGCTTCAGTATCCGACAGAAAGGGCTGTCTGACAGCTAAAAATATTCTAAATATAGCATAAACTTAAAATGATATTGATTTTTTAGGTGACACCACTTACAGCTGTTCATTACTTCACTTACATCCCTGGTGCTCCTGCTGCTTTTCCAAACTGGGGAGCGTGCCGACTGCCATCTAGGTAATACGCTGGTTATGGATAAGTAGTTCATACAACCCCAATTCAAAACAACCCAACTATCCCTTTAATGTGCTCCTATAGGAAAAAGGCAACACACACACACACACACACACACACACACACATATTTTAGAAGACAACAACAGAGAAACAAAGACCGAGGTTGACAGTGACAGAGAGACAGAGAGAGAAAAAACTGATTACAGTAAGTACCCACCCCCACTATTACAGACAATACTTGAAGATAATATTATGGCCACAGGCCAAAGGCGCACACACACACACACACACACACACACATATTTCTATCTCAACAAAAGGGAGGCACCCATCCACCTCCCACCTCCCATCCTGGCCCCACCCTCATGTCAGGTCCCGTATCAGGGAGGTTGGAAAAGGCTGACCGGCCCTCACACGCCCACAATCCTCTGCTCCTTCATCCATCCAGTCCAGTCAGCCTGACAAGCTAATGGAGACTAATCAACTGTCAAGACGAACACGCAGCACACTACATCTCCAAGCTTCCCGTACCATCCCTCCTCCGCCCCTCCAGCCCCCTCCCCCTGCCACCACCAAACTCCCCTCCCACCATCATTCCAGCTATAGCTGTCATGAACAGAAATCAGACTGATGGCTATGTATACTGTAGCATCGTGACTCCTCCCTCTATTTGAGCAGACACATACACATACACACAAACACACAGAATCTTCAAGAGCACATTAATTTCCCATTTTACTCACTTTAACCATAATGACCTCCATTACATATTTAACCTGTATTTAATCCTGATGTTATGCTTAATCTTAAATGTATCTTCCTGTTAACCGTCGCATTAAGGTGTGTCTTCTAAGCAGCAGCTGGCTGTTCAGAAAGTCTGAACCAGTGAGCAGATAACATTTTATTCCACTTACAAAACAATATGTTTGACAGCTTCCTGTTCCTAGCAGCTGGACAGAACTCTGTGTGTCTACATGCAGTTGAATAATTTGATTAATCAGAGCATCATTCATGATTATTGCGGATGCCATTTGAACACCTGAACCAAGATGTCTTACTGAAGTCTAATTATGGAGATCTCTTTAAACATCCGGTTGTCAATTTTCTTTTGTCTGGTCATTTTCTTTGTTTTGGTTCAGTATGTAATCTGCAAATTGTCATAGAAGAGAACTGGAAGAAAAGTGCGTCTGAAAAAATTGGTTGTCTATAGAAGAAGACTTTTTTTTTCTGTGGGGGCAATTAGCGAAATGGTCTTCCTGTTACGACAAACAGCCTCAAGAAAATTGGTTGTGTCAAGGTGCTTTTTTTAAATTCATTAGTATGTCACACTTAATCTGGATATTCAAGGTAAACAACATATTTGTATGCATGTAAACATACTGACTGACTCTCATCAGACAAGCAGAACATGTTATTTACAGGTTGTGTACAAGGATGAGCACGCAGAGCTGCCAATTTGCACCAAAGTCAAGGGAGTCGATTCGTACACAGAGTTCCAGACAGTCCAGAAAATACCTACATTTGCTGCATGTCTTGGTTTTCATCGAAAATAACTTTTTGTAAAATAACTTTGGAGTTGTTGCAGCAGCAATATGAACACATACTGACATATAATCACCTTTAAAGTTGATGAAATGATCTTGTTAGCTGAAAGTTGCTCGTTGTTGTGCCCACAGCTGCAGCGGAGATGCACATTTTGCCTTAACAAAGTCCTTAGAGCAGCAGCCTGGGTCCCATTCTGGTCTTTGCTGCATCTCATCTGCTCTCTCTCTCTCATCTTTTCTGTCTCTCTTCAGCTGTTGCCGTCAAACAAAGCAGAAAATTCTGCCTCACCAATAAAAAAGTTTCTTATTCAAACATCTATAGAGTGGTTAAGTCACGCCCCTTCCAGTGGACCCCATGGGCCGTTATTTCAGAAGAATTTTGTACAGTAATCAATGAACAGAGAGAAATTATTTTTGATCCCGTTTAAATTGTGCCCTCATCCTCAAATATGATGTTTGTCATTTTAAAAGATTATTTTACAAATCAGTAAAGCTGCAGTTTTTCTTAAAGATAGTTCAGTATCACTTTGTTCTTGTGAAACCACTCAGTGAACTATGTCTCTCGTCTTGCACAATACACGTCACCAACACTAACGTGGCTGTAACTTTAGCACAGTTTGTTTCCTTCTTTCCGAATGAGGGGAAATTGATTGGAAAAAATAAAAATCATTCCAAGCACGGGCAGTTAGACAGTCAGTCAGGTTCTGTAAAAGATCACTGACACCACTTACTCGATGTGTAAAAAGTCATACTTCAGCAGTTGTGTGATAAACTGCAACTTTTTTGACTTGCAAAATTATCTTTAAAATCAGAAACATGATATTTGAGATTGACAGTACAATTTAAATGGGATTAAAAAAATGACTTGTCTCTTTCCACTGACTACCAGCCATATTTTTTCTGAATTAAGGTCCCATGGACGGGAAGCAGAGGTCGTGACTTAGTTACTCTATTGTGTTTACGGCCACACGGTGAATGCAAATCTAGTTTTCACTCTCTTCCAGCTCTGTTTTTGGTCTCTTCCAACTCCTGGGGGAAATATGTTCCACTTCAGATGCTGAACTGTGTCTGTCTGCTGTTTGGTGCTGAGCAGGTAGTGTACTGTGGGCTTTTGGAGAGTCAACACTGAAAACAGCTGCCTGCTGCAGCCATAAACGATGTAGGAGTAACACCAGACAGTAAAGCTGTGGACTTAACAGCCAATCAAGGAGCTGAAAATCATTAAGTTCAGTGATGAAGATTCTGATTTTGTGTCTCTGTGTAGGTTTTGCTTGTCACGCATCACCACATGTCATCAAAATATTGATTATATTCACTTTAAATTAAGTCTCCAGAATCAGATCAAAACAAGTTGCTAAAATCTGCTTATGCCAGTATTTGTTAATTGCTTGAACTGAAACTGACCAACATTTACCCCACCACTTTTCCTCATCTAACCTGATACATAACATAACTTGATCCATACAACAATATATCACTCTAATCTAAATAATCCAGACAAACTAAGTGCTTGAAAAATCAGGCTCAACACAAACACACATTAATAGTCCTTCATATACATTAACACACACAAAGAATCCCCTGAGCAGTAATTTTAGGTCTCGTCATCTCATGAAACAACACCCACTCCCATCTCAGACACCTCAGACACCTTAGACAGAGGAGAGCAGGCAGGAGAAGTCTGTGTCTCTGTGTATGAGTGTGTGCATCATTGGAGGGATGTTATCTTTGAAGAAGAAACTGATTTTTTTCCATATTCTCATTCCCAGCACAAGGAGCCTCAGACTCTGTTTGACTGGCTGGAACATCGTCATAGTTAACTTGTTTACATGGTTACAGCTCACCGGCTAGTCAGAGCGCAGAGCGAATCAAGCCAGAATCTCACCAACAGAATCATAGTGAAACTAGCTGAAACATAGTTCTGTGAGGATCAAACCTGCGACCTTGAAAATAAAATACCCTTCTCGCACTCACTTTGTTTGCATGCCCTGCTCGCAAGCTGGAGTCTGTGCCATACATATTTGATGGGCACCAGCAGTATGTATGGTTTATACTGGGCTCGAAAATTCTATATCATTAGCACAACGTGAAAGCGTGACTGACTAATTGTCAGAAAAGAAATTATAAGAGTGGCTGCTTTACAGGGAGCAGGCAGTAATTATCACTCCATCATCACAAGAAAATCCTGATAAAAATTACAGTCAGTGTGCTTTTGTTCCATAGACATGAATGATCTGCAACTGAATCTTCAGTGTTCTGTCTAGGAGGAATATGCAGGTAGACTGGCATTTTTTAAAGGTGGGGTTGGACAGATTAATCACACTGGAGGTAAAACGGTTCAGTAAAATACTTCACATGACACTGAGCTGTAGATTGCAGTGCAGATCAGTCCTTTGCAAAGCTTGCGAGGTATAATGCCGTCTTTTCATGCAGAAATATGATGCAACAAAATGCCCCAGGCCTTGAGCTATTCATATAATTTCAACTGTGCATGTGGAAGGGGTGATAATTTAGATTTTTATGGCCGTGCAGCACCAAATGACTACAACATAGCCACAAAAGGGGACTGTGGGGATTAGTGATCAATAGCAGCTGTTACTGTGATGAGATGTCTGGATTTTAGTGCTCAAGTTGGCAGGCTGAACTCTATTTGGAATAAAACGAAATAATGAGAACTAGAATACAATAAACATTTTTGTTAACTGAAATTAAAATGAGAAAACAGAGAAAATATTCAGTCCATGCCCCTCTCCTGGCAACGTAAACTGACCTGGCTGGCATCATGGTGGCGAAGGCTAAAGTTGGGAGAAAGTGGGAAAGACTAAAACTAACACTAAAAATAAGAAAAACTAAACTAAAAATAAGGCTTTTTGAAAAATAAAAACCTAACTAAACAACAAAACATGTTTTAAAAACTAACTAAAAAGAAACTGAACCTGAAAAATAAAAGTCATAACAAAATAAAAATATAAACTAATGAAAAATCCCAAACTATTCTAACCTTGCTAATAGTAGAAGGATTGTGGGTAAAACACATATAAAGACATAAAGTAGAATTCACAACATAAAAACCAAAAAAAGTCATGATTATTTCAAGCCTCTTTAAGCAAAAAGAGAAGAAATTTATGTCGTACCATCTTTGCCGATCAGGAAGTCCAGGTAACGGTAGGTGTAGGCCACGCCCACCTTGGTCTCCACCTGTGGTCTTTTCAAGGTGGAGTAAATCTTCCCCGGACTGCTCTCCTCCGACGCCGGCTTCATCTTACGCAGCCCGCAGCCCATGGCTCCACAGTGTGTCTGTCTCTCCGTGCACGAACCCTGCTGAGCAGACAAAACACGCTGAGACGGTGTTTCATTGTCACTTGTTTGTGTGTCTGTGTGCGCAGCCAGCGAGTAAATGAGTGCACACAGGTTAGTGTTGATGTGACGCATGAAGTGAATGAAAGCTAATGGATGCCTGAGAGAAAGTGCATTAACGTTTCTATAAACAGAATCACTGTGTTGCATAATTTCACAAGAGGACTCATCAAGTAAAATGGCGCCAGAATGTTTATTATTATGTGTATGAATTAATTCTTTTTATTGATTAATTCATCACTTAATCAGTTACTGTGCCTCATATTTTATTAACTAGTCATACATCTTTAATGCAAAATTTTAATTGTCAAACTAACTCCATACTTTAGTGAATAATACAAGTATAAAATAATAAAAAATTGAAAATCTCCTGTAGAGTACAAGTATATAAAAACTGTTCTTTGTGCAGTAATTGAGAAAAAAAAAAATTAAAGTATTTTCCCCCTCTGTGTATGAGTGATCGCTGGATTTGGCTGAAGGAGCAGAAAGGTTTTTCTGTGACACACTGTACACTTACCGACATATATTAACATTTAAGAAAGCAAACATTCATGCACTCAGATATCCACCATTCCTCAAGGATTTCAGAAGGAAAACCAATAAAGAAAAACATGCTGCATAAGCTCCTGTAAATAAATATATAAATATGATTAAATGAGCTTGATTTTTCATGGGTTCACTCTCCCTTGTTCCCAAGGAAACCAAATTAACAGAGACAACCGTGGAAGAGCAGGAGGCCTTAAAGAGCTGCCTCACCCCAAATGGTTTGTGACAGCATCAGTGCCTCTCTCCAGCGGCTGCGTCTGGGAGCAGGTGACATCCTATTGTGTGCCACTGATTAAACTCATGGATGGATGGATGGATGGATAGATGGCGGTGTGCCCTCCCCTCCCCTCCTCTTCCCTCCCCTTCCACCTCGACTGATGAGGAACCCTCTCTATTATGCTCCTTTCTAATTACAGAATGTCGCAGGGCCTTAGCCGGAGACTACGAATCCGAGTCGTCCGTTGCTTCAGAGACGGCCGGACAGGAAATGAGGAGGGGCGTGGGGTTTGGGATGTAGGAAGGAATAGAGGGTAAAATAGGAAATGAGCAGACGGGGGCTCTGTTAATGAGGTGAATGGCAAGAATGGAAAAGGTGAGAATCAATCAAGGGAGAAAGAGGAAATGGGGGTGGCCGGGTTGGAGATTGTTCGTCAGAGAAAAAGAGCTTGCAATTAGAGTCCGAATAGAAAGGGGGTGATCAACACACAACGAGGGAGAAAGAAGAGAGAGAAAGAGAGAGAAAGAGAGAGTGAGAGATGAGGCAGGAGATTCATTACGGTTGTCATGAAAGCCAGTGTTTCCAGTGGCACTTACATGAAAGTCTTTGTTGGGTTTTATGAATTCCAACGTGCATCACAATCATATCTGTGCAAGTCTTGAAGCAGCTCCGTGAAATGGACCAGGCTGATGGACTCCTTAATGCCAGAGCACACTGAGTCCTGCGTGCTGCAAGCCTCATGGTTTGTGATTTTAAAACAGAAGCCCTCTAAATGGGTTGCAGCCTATGTTTGTGATGTACCGAGGAGACTCTCAGCACGTGCCAAGACGGCCTGATGTCTTGCTCCTGTTTTTAAGAACAAAAAAAAGCTAAACACAATCTGCAGGAGCTGGCTTAGGCAAAGCCCCCCCTTAAATTGTCACTCAGAGCTGCGCTGCACTGTTCTGCAGTTCACCATGCAGCATCACGAACAGCTCTGCCATCAAAGAGAACTGTTTTTTAAAAAAAGCGTAAATTTTTCCAAGATTTGAATTTTTCTGTTGCCTACAGATACTTGTAAATAGCTTTTATCATTTCTCCCCCTACCCTGGAGAGAGTAGGAACAACAAGAGGGAAGGCAGGGCTCTGTCATGTAGTCTACAAAAGATGGAGAAGAGGTGTTCAGAACAATAGGATCGGGGGCTTTGAGGGAGGGGTGTGGAAGGAAAACAAAGTGAAGGGGAAAAAAATGGAGGAGCTTGTATTTGCATAGCTCCTGGAGACCGGAGAGGAGGCGATGTGAGGCGAAGGCGAACAGGAGTATTTTTAGAGCTGAACTGACAGCGGAAATGTGAGATGTTTATGATTTTTTGAGTCACCGTTTCTTGCCTCTAACGTCTCCTCTGAGGCAGGAGCTCCGGGCAGTTGCAGCCCCACACACCACCGCCTCAGCTCCTCTACACTCTGGTTTGTTCACAGATTGACAGCCGGGGACTCTTACAGGGCTTTACAGGGTAGATAGACGCTGAGTAGCAACAGAAAAAACAGGAAGAGGGCCATTGATTTCCCTTTTGCTGAATTAGCAACGATCCTCTTGCCATTTTGTTCTGTCTTTTGTCTCATACTAATGGCATTTTGGGATTCTATCTGATAAGAGGTTTTATATGAGATTCCATTTTCATAAGCTGAGATTGACGTTGAGATGTTTTGTTGTAGCTGAGATGCACTTAGCTTTGGCCCCAACAGCCAAAACATCCCACAGTACTTTGCATTTTGCTGAATATTGGTCTTTAACTGTCGTGTTCTGTCAGTCAACAACAGTTTGTCAGTCGAAGGATAACTTTTACTTTTATTTTCTGTGCTTACTTTGGTCACTGAGGTTGTTGGCTGTTGCTTCTCTGAGGAACAAGCACAACATTCAGGCTGAAATCATCTTTCAATCTTTCTTGGGCACAAGACATTGTAACTCTGTTATTGCAAACTTGTTGCTAATTTGCACAAACAGAAACAGAAGACATCGAACAACAAAAAATATTGATTAGAACTGCTTTTTTGGCCAACTTACAAATTTAAGTTATATTCACTCTTGTCGACAGGAAGTGAAAGGGACAGAGGAGGCATTTTTACATTCCTCTCTTCTTGCAGATATTGAGTCATTATGTGATTGCTCAGACTAATAAATGTTAGGAAATAACGCTCAATTTGTGGTGACAGTTTTAGTCTTGTTTAGTTTTAAATGTTAGCCCCAGGTGGTCCAGTGGGCTTCAGGCACTGAAGATTTTTGATGTGTTTCATAACTCTTTCTCTCTCCCAACCCGCCAGAACAGTAGCAGCAGCATCCTGTCCATAATGCAGGACCTCCTGATTTACAAATTAGTTGTCTGATAAACAGAGTATGTTTATTGTCAATCAAAATAATTGTTAGGACATTTCAGAATTGCTTCATATAGCTTATGTCCCTACCCAAGCCTGATATTGGTGGGGACATGTCCCTACTGTCCCTACCAAACCACCCCCTACTAGCGAACTATATAGCTTACAGTTTTTTTGGGTTGAGGGCAAATCTTTTAAGGCCACTAAACCACAAGAGTAAACTACAAGAGGCTATTATTTATAGGTTTGTCACTATAAGTGCTAGCACTCCCATTATGCAGTCATTTGATCCACTGGTCATACAAAATTACTGAGTAGTGGAGCTTTAAATTGCACTTTTGTTCTGATGAGGGTTTTGAACTTTATAATCATGACTTTTACATCAATGCAAAAGATGATACCTGCAGTTACAGACATCACAGGGACGAGAAGCAACTGCACTGAATGATTTGCCTTAATGTCGTCCGACTGAGATCTTCCCCATATTACAACGCCGTGTTACAAGGCTTTGATAGCAACACTGCTGAGATCAAACCCAGCAGCATGGGAAGCTTCAGAGTGGATTAATAGAGGAAGACATTAATTAGGACACTGTGTTCTTGTGTTCTTCTCCATGTAGTCTCCCTTTTAAGCCTGCTCTCTCCTTCTCTCTTGCTCTCTCATGCTTTATCTCCCTCATCCCCTTTGCCTTTTT
>JAQFJA010000025.1:4466330-4476603 GCA_029874485.1 Naso brachycentron | reverse complement strand
GGAAATTTATAATCATCAGAGGAATCATGAGACTGTTTCATAAATACTTAAAAATTCCTCGTAGTTAGAGGAATAATCAGCTAATATAAACCTTCAAAACAAACTCCTACATTTTTTTGTCTGATAAAGAATAATATACTGCAAATTAGTTTATATTGTAATTTTTAATTTACCTGTCCTTTTCCTATACATGCCTTTCACTTAAAATAAATGTTCCAAGTATTATTTTGTTCTGAGCTAATATATATTTGAAAAGTGACAGTGTGTCAGTCTTCTTTGCAACTTGTTTCTGCTGCCCCCAAGTGGCTGAGAAAATTGTTTATTGCAGGTTTTAAAATTCGTCTGAAATAGACTCACAGAAAAGCATGATGAAGACAGCATCTCAACAGGCATGGCTGAGTAAATTTCACTGCTTTGATTCTGCAGAGAGCACATGTGAGACACAGATCCTTGTGTTTTGAAAGAGGCACGAGGGTTTGACTGGATCCTGATGGATGAAACAGGCTGAGCAACGGCTCGTTTATGTCTTCAGAGGAGTAAAAGTCTTCATCATCACTGTCAAAACAAGTTACACGAGGGTTTTTTGAGTGATGACGGCTCATTCCTGCTCTCAGAAACACTCAGATTGACAAAAACAGAGGCTGCCATCTCCTCCTCCCCCCCTGCACCAATTTGTTGGCACATGATCGAGTTATTAGATCATGTGATAGCAACTAAACCATCTCCATAACAAGTATGCAACTGGGAAAGATCACATGATAAAAGCTTCAGAGACAACAATTTGGACTTTGTGTGAGAAACTGCCCTCTTCTTCTGGTTAATAACACTTTTTATAGCATAATTAAATTGACCACATTGGATTTGTAAGTGCTGTTAGACTAATAGGATGTAAATTATGTCAAGATTGGTCATTATTGTTTTTTTCTCTCAATAATCAATTGAATGAAGTTCAAGTTTTAGTTTTAACTTGAACACTGATTGCAGTGCGTTCAGTTTGAAACTCATCGTGCTGCAGCCTCTTTGCAGCCATAATTATTGTCAAGGACAAATGAGAAACAGCCTTTTTTTATGTTGCCAAAATCCATTTTGTTCCATTCCAGCATGAGTTGGCCAGGTCAGTGCTTCAGAAATGGTGTTGAATGTGGATCTTTGACAATGGTGGGTATTTTAACAGACCTTGACATCTGTTTCTCAAGGACGTTGGGAGAGATGTGAATAAAAAGCATTGTTTACACAGCAGCACACAGCTGTTGCATGGAAAAGATATTTTTTTTGGTTTTGCAAGCAGTGTCTGTCTGTCAGGCCACATCTTTGGTGCAGTCAGAAATACCTCAACAACTGTTGGGTGAATTGCCGTGAAATGCAGCTGTTTGTGATCCCCAGCAAATGAATTATAACTTTGGTGGTCCCCCAAATATTCATCTAGCACTTCCATGAGGTTAAAAAAAAAAAGTTTATTTATTGCTAAATAATTTAAAAATTTATGACACTGGTCTCAACCTCAGCTGTGATGTGTTTCATGCTAGTCAGCATGAACTAAGAAATGCAAGAACATGATGTGCATTAAACCAGCATGCTGACACTGCCACTAGCCTGGTTTCCATCTCAATGTGAAGTGAAACTTTTGAAAGTTTGAAAAAAAAGAAAGAAAGAAATGCAAATTAGGTGCATTTCCATCAAGTGGTTGGAGCAGATAAACCACCCTAGTTTTAGAGGATGGCTATATGGGCAACATACCATAGCATGGCTTTAATAAAATGTATAAGAAGCAGAGGCTACAAAGCAGAAACAAAACAGGAAGTTGCCTTGGCAATGTACAACTTGGCAATGGAGAGAGGTCTGCAGGAATAACTTTAAATTTTCGATCTCCTCATCAGTCCACACATATCTGTTGTTGCTGTTGCTGGCAGCCATGTTGCCGCGTGTAATGGGGAAACTGGAAAGACGTCAGCAAAAACAGCCATCACGTGAATTTAATGTTTGCTACATCACACCTTATTCAGTAACTGTGTTTCCTTCTCCCAATTTGTGCATTAACTCTTTTTCGCATAAGTCAAAAACCACCTCAAGTGAGCTTAAAAACGTTTTTTTTTTTTTTGAGTTTGGCTTTTCCATCACCCATTTCCGATGCAATATTTCAAAATGCACATAAAACAGGGTGATGAAGACCCAGCTGCTGTGACCATGTTAGCACGCTCACGTTAGCATTTGGCTTGTAGCTACAGTAAGTGCAACCTCACACAGCTGCCTGCATGGCTGTAAACTCTAATGTGTAACATCTGAACACAGACTACTATGTAATGCATGCACATATTTTCTATCATCTATAATGTATTTATAAAAAGCCCCGTATCACTATGTTTAGTATTCTAAGGATTATTTCAAACAAACTGAACTGTGACTGTAAGCGTATCCTCCCTGCATGGAGCAAATATGTTTGATGTGTGACTGTAATCAAATAATGAAATGCAAATAAAAATCATGCTCATCAAAAATACACTCATTGACAAGTTGAGACAAAAACAAGAGAGACAAAGGATGACTTTCTCTTTGATGAGATGCCATAATTACTGGTGAAGAACTCCACATACTGTGATTAGACTTAACCAGCCCTACAAGATGTGATCATGACATTGGGCTCTTCTCAAAGTCATTCTTAGCCTAACGGAGGATTCACTCCTTCATTTGCCATGTTGGAGCTGCTTCTTCAAGGGGAGCCCTCATTGTGTCGCTCAGACGTTGCTGTGAGAATCTAACTCCAGGCTGCAAATTAATGATACATCTTTTTTAAAGATGAAGATTTCCTCCTTCTGTTTGCTGTCACACCAGGTCCATAATAGACTTTAGTCAGCCTTTCTGAAAGCACAAAGTTCCAAAGCTTATCTGGATTTCGACAACATGTGCCCGATTTTTGGAAGGGCATTTTTCTGTAATAGACCACCTTCTGTGAAAAAAGATTCAATGCTGGAAGGAAAAAGTGTCATTCTGGCAAATCATAACTTTGAAACACCCACAGTGAGACCTGAGGTCGGCACTGAGAACAAAAGAAAGTGGAGTAGTTGACACTGTGTGGATGCTTGACTGGTTTCCCAGCCCTTTAAACTGAAAATCAAACAGATGCCAAAACGCTGAAGCCATCCTGTCTGGCGCTGATGCGTGAATGAATATAATGATCACCCACAGTATAATTGCCTACATGCTTTAGCTTTGCATACTGGCTAAAAAAAACATGCCAAAATCGAAAAACCAAATGTGGCGGGATGACACTTACATGATGTAATCCGCAAATCTTACACTTCAGTGGGTTTATTGTTTACATCTAAATTAGGTGTTAAACCTTCTGTAATTTGATTTGAAACATGACCTTAAAATGGCCACAAAGGACACAGCTCCGAATGCATTTTGCCGATATTTTCCAACTAGAGGACTGTTGGACAACTGAAACGGGACAAATTGTGTGAGACGAGTTATGGGCAGCCAAGCATAGTGTTTGTGCAAGCATCAGTCTTACATGAGTGGCTGAGGGCAGACAGCTGATTGGACGAGGGTCAGAGGGGATCACTACAGAAGCCTGAAAGCGTCTCCTCATTCTGCTGTAAAATAATTACATTGTTCAATCACAGGGTCAGTTATATTCAAGGTTTCAAACAAAGAGCACAGTGATGTTTTATCATTAGTCCTCAGCTGCTTCCACAGCTGGTTCATGATTAGAGATGTGACAGTGCCCCCTAGTGTTTAGTGTGGAAAGTAGCTTTTAAAATGTTTTAAATGCTGAAGAACATGATTGTGGCCTTGCTTTTTTTGAGTGATTGTGTCTTTTTTTTTTGTGTGTTCATATTATTTTCTTACAGATTACATGCTTCAATTAGTAATTGATAATTAAGCATTATAATATTTTTTATTATACTTTTTTTTACTATCTACACCATCCTATTCATCAGCCCAGCTGTTTCAATTTTACATGCTTTCTTAGGGTGTCTATTTAGAGTAAGATCTGTTCAGAGACTACAGATGAAAAAAAACACTAAGTTGCATTTATAGTAATATATATTTAAGGAATATTGGTGGTTTTCTGGATCGGGTTTGTATTAGGTAATTATTTATAGTTAATGCATTACATGCCATAGATGGCAGTCAGCACACACCCCTAGTTTAGAGAGGCAGCAGGAGTACTGGTGTAAGATGATAAGTAATGAACTCACCTAAAAATCTATACCTGTTTTAAGGTGTGTTATTTTCAGAACATTTTCACCGACTTACTTTTCTGTCAGACAGCCTTTTGTAATGAGATACTGAAGCAGTTTTATCCAATTATACCCTGTTCGCAGCCACCAGACTCCTTTGACAAAAATATTAATTTACATTGCAGAACCCAGGAGGAGCTGTCCAACAGAGAGCTCCAGTGGTTAGTTTGCTTGTGTTTTTGGGTGACTTCAGTGTTTTAAAGGGTTAGCTCGCATTAACTGACATCAAACAATGACACAAATAAATAAACTATTTGAGGTGAAAGACCCGCAGCTCATTAGTTCTGTGGACTACACTTGCTGTTTTTGTCAAAGTAGTCTGGTTGCTGTGGTGAGACATAAAGGCTTCAGTTTCCTGTTGAACAGGGCTGTCTGATGGTGAAAACAGCAACATAGCATGCATTTAAGCTGATACTGATTTATTTTTTCTTTTTATGCTGAATAAATGTGTTTTGTTGCTGTCCCAATCTACAGCGGTTTATTACGTAGTTTTTTTTCTTCTGCTTTTTGGGTGCATGCTGACCGCCACCTCATGCAGGTAATACACTGACCATGAATAAGTGACTCACAGAAACTCTTCACAAAACCTAAACTATGCCTGGAATTTGTATGTGTAAACCTGTGCTTGTGTAATAACCAAATAATTTAATTAATAAATGGATATAAAAACAACTTCCATTTTGGAAAGTACAAAAAAATTTCAGAAATCTCTCTTTAATTTTATTTTTCTTTTGGCTTTTGAAGGGGTACATCAAACATCACATACGGTAAGATCTTTCAGAGTAAAATGTATGTGTTGCAGTTTTCCCACAGTGAAATAAAAAAAAAGAACTGATAGCATTTAAATTAATTTGTTCCATGTTTGCTATCTTCCACAGATGTCAAAATTATAGCTATTGTGACAGTGACAGTAATGAAAGTAACACTTTCTGCTAAAATACAAAAATGCCAAAGACTGCATCAGCACATCAACACAATAAGTCTTTTATCAAGATGTCATTAATGATCCTCAAGGAAGCTACAGTGAGATTATTTGTGTGCATCTTTTGTCTGCTGATCAAACATCATCTGTACACACAGTGTTTCTTTACATATTTTCAATTAAGTATGAAGCTACAAAAGCTACTTTTCTGATTGTAGTGTTGAAAAATTATCATTATACAGCTTTTATTGTTCCTTTGCTTTTTAATACAATCTGTCAGCTTTATGGACCCTTATTCAGTATGCATCTATTCAGTTGTATTTTTCTTAGATACCTGATTTGAGCAACAGGGGTGAACAAGAAAAGATCTCCAACAAAAGACTTCAACCTTTCCCACATAATTTCCACCAAACCCTGCTGCATTAGGCTGTCATTTTTCAGACCAGGGTGTCTGCCTGTAGCTGCACTCAGGGCAGTGAGATTATGTTCTTTAATAGCTGCAATTATTTTTAATGATGTGACTTCATACATAATGGTACAGGCTTTTGTTCCACAAAAACTACTTCTGAATGTATACAAAGCCATAAGCCACAGTACATAGAGCACTGCACCCATCACATCCATCATCTGAATGAACATTAGACACTGTTGACAGTTGAGAGCAAACTGACTTTTTTGTTCATTCTGTATTGTACTGCGAGTTTAAAGTTTATATAGAGCTGGGTACACACATATTCCACACGCACAGATATTGTGTGATTTAACTCTTTTGGCTTACACAAACTGTGATCTTAATTTTCATTTAAGCTTGTAGCATGGCTGTACAGAGAGCTTTGTTCCAGACGGAAATATATTCAAAGGATTGAATTGTAATGTTGAGATTTTTACTAAATATTAACAACCGTTCATTAAAATAGGCCATAGCCAACTATCATCCATCTGTGGATCTACACAAAATGTTATACAGAATTTGCTATTTGCCAGAAAAGGTGTCCTACTTATTGAGTGGCTTTTCCTTCAAAGCCACTACGGAGTTCACATTTGTTATTTTTGAGTGAAATTGGATGGGTTTCCATTTAGGCCTAAATGTGATAAAACCATTTATCAAAACACAAGTTATTCATTTAGCACAAATTTTTGTCTAAAGCAAGTAACAATTAGTGCATCAAACTGAAGAGGAACAAGTGCTTGATATTATCAAACATCAAAGTGGAAAAACTGTGATAAAAGAGTGTTTTAAATGTGCTTTTTCAAACTTTTCTTTGTGGAAAATGAAGGACTGCTGAGCCGTTGTCAGGCAAGTGTGAGAGAAGTGAGTTCATGGCAAATTCACACCCTTGTCTGTGCATCTGTAAAGGTGCGCTGTGGAACACTAGACTTGTTGTCATTGTTTTGGTATTATGGTTAGGTACATTACCCCCACCAACCGAAATAGAATGTAGACTGGGAAAGCTCGTGCATGAAACGCCAGAGCACCGCAGATCCTCAGCTGTAGTCTGAATAAAAATCACAGGCACACACAAAGATGTGTTCTGAATTTGGTGTGTTAGAGTTAAGTTAAAGCAACATTTTTTGATTTGGGGCAGCAGAAAAGGCTGTAAACGGAAAATTAAAACATAATCAGCTTATGAAGTTGTTGGGGAGGCTAACTTCATAGCAATGGGTTACTTACTTTTACATCCAACTGACACATTAAATCAGTAGCATGTATTTCAGGTAGTGGGACAAGCGTCCTGACAAATGTTAGCCCAATATTTACTTTCCTTTTGGCTCTGTTTTGGTCTCTATAATTCCTGAATGAAAGATTTTGTGCAGCTAAATGTTCCACTGTTTCGTTAAACTTTATCTCTCTACCATTTGGTGCTGGGAAGTAGTGTATAGCCTGTTTTTATGCCAAAATCAGCTCTGGCTCAAAGCCTGGAGATGGGGTTGATCGATGGGGAACCAAAAGTGAAAATCAAAACAATGAGCTTAAAGGCACTAAAGTCATTTGTAAAGAAAATAGAATCTTTTGGGTGAAAAAACTCTCTTTTAAAGCACAAGCAACATCTTTTACAGTACATATAGTCATTTGATCCACTGTTGATTTTTACAAAAGCCAAACTTTCCACAGTCAGCAGCAGCAAGTCTTGCTTTTATTTTTTGATTGCATAATATTTAAGATAAACTCTGAACCTTCTTTTACCATTTAAAAGACAGTCTTTAGCATCTGTCTGTGTTTCTGTGGACGACAGCCTCTCGCAAAGATCTACAACGCTGTTTGTTCACAAAAGATATAAATCACACAAATTTTTTTACAACATTCTTTCTGAAAGTAAGAATCACCTTTTTGACATGTTGCCAAAGCAAGCAATGGGCAGACCTTCAGTCTACAAGAACTGTAATGGTTTAATCCATTTACATACAGGACCATACGCATTTCTCTTGCAATCTTCCAGTGATCCCTTCTCTCTGTCTTCAGGCACCATTTGATTCTAGGCTGTGTAATCTTCAGCCAACACATTAAGAAGTACCTGCACCCCAGGCTAACAATTCTATGTTTGCTCTCTGTCAGTTGCACTTTCACGTAAAGCGTGATAGGCTTGTTTTTGCCCAGTCGTCCATTGTTGAGTCCAAGCACAAGATGTGGCTGCATCATTGGAAGCCGTAGAGGGGAATGTGTTATCTCTAAGGCCTGGATTATACTCTCAAACGGACACATACACGGACAGCTGTGAACACCATGTTGTTCTTTTTATAGTACTTTTTGGATGAGCCCTGAGGACAGGTTCCACACATGCGCAGAAGATCAGCGTCTACAGGATCAGCGGGAAGTGACTGCATTGACAGGTCAGGACAAGACTGCAGGGTCACAAAAAATGGGAGATACACTGATACACACAGAGACCCTAAGTGTACAACCATTTGACAAAATTTACTGCACATGGACCCTTGTACACTAACCAACGTAGAAAGAGAAACATCTTCATGGTGCAGCCCTACGATATGCCAACTGACAGGCGAGACACACTCGTTCGTTGTCTATGGCAAGAGAATAATTCGCACACAAAGCAATCTGGGATACCTGGTAATGCGTACCTGGTTGGCAGTGTGACGAGAAGAGGGGTTAAAAAGTCTGAAAATTCAAACTGTCCAAATCAAGACCACCAATCAAGTTGCAGCACCAGCTATTTGTGAACAACCAGGAAATACCAAAGAGAGGCTAATGCTAGTTGTATTGCATCGTAGTGGACGATCCTTTTAGAAGCATATCTTCTCAGCAAATTTCTTAGCTACAGACTTTATCTAGCTGGTCTTATATAACAGTGTATACTGTTTATTACACCGGGGGGATTTTAGGTGACAAGACTCTGACACATGGCCAAAAACGACCAGTCAGATGGGGCAGCCACTAATTTTTACAATTAGATCTCATGTATTAATGTAGCAAAGGCATGTTCACATAGAAAGCAAGGCGACTATTTCACTAGTGTGATTACACTCAAAGTCAATGTCAAGGTGCAATTTTAGCACAAGTTTAAAGTATTCAACTTGAAGGACTTTACAATTATTTTGACTTCTCACCATTAGTAGAGATTTCCCAATATCTTCTACAAATATTGTTGCTGAAAATGTGATCTCAGACTGCATTTTTAAACCCCATTCACTGCCATTCATTTTGAAACAGGGTATAGAAACACTATAGGACAAATGAAAGTTGCTTGGTATCGGTTATTCACTCTTTTAAAGTGTTGTCATACATTTACAGCTACTTTCTGTAACTTTTATTGAATGTG
This sequence comes from Naso brachycentron, assembly GCA_029874485.1. NCBI lineage: Eukaryota > Metazoa > Chordata > Actinopteri > Acanthuriformes > Acanthuridae > Naso > Naso brachycentron. The sequence goes on along the minus strand of JAQFJA010000025.1, from coordinate 4,467,661 downwards.
GACAAAATGTAAACAAACACGATATCTCATGGATAAAGATATTTTGGGAAAAATGGGCGGGGTTTATGTAACCTTTGTGGCCAATGTTGACAAAGGACAATAACATGTATTAACACTGGTATGGCCTTTCAAGCAAAAAACTTATTTACGTTGTCAGCAGACTGCCAAGTGCAGAACCCTGCGGTCAAACCTTCAGGAGGGATAAAATCACGCCGCACAAAGTTTGCTGCGACTCCTGGTGACGCAGATCGATGTGACAAGATGGCGTGAAAAACTGACAAGGTGCTTACATCACAGCAGCCAATCAAGTTGCAGAACAGTGGACTTTCTTAACGGTGTGTAAATGCATTTAATCCAGAATACACTTTGTCAACAGCATCAACATTTTCAACATTTTTCCCCTCTTATTGTGGCATCATCATTAATCTTGCTGAATAGTTTTGTATCGTTGATGTTTTCTGTAAATAGAACACCCTTATGGGTAATAGGTGAGGGCGTGTCCGTGGTGGCACACCCACAAGCAAGCTCTGTGGTGTGGGTCCGTACAAACTGGTGGCATACAAAGAGGCTGCATAATAAGACTATAATGGGCAACTGAGCTGTGTCTATAAAAAGGACGGAGACAAAGGAGCCAACTCACTGCCACCTCCTGAGGAAGCAGCAGCAGCAGGTATGCTTCTTAACACCTCAACGAATTTGACATTTATTTATATCTTTTGATGACACAATTAAAGTAGTATACAGAAAATATTCAGCACTCAAATATATATGCTTTCCTTTTAACTTTTATAAGTTGATTGATAAAAATGTTTTCATACAATACTAATATAATGACATGACATTTTAAAAATATTAAGACACTTTTGTAATTTTAAGTTGTTTTGATTCTTGTTTTACATTTCACATTGCCTTCCTTTTGGTCCAGGAAAATGTTTACACTCTTGGTTTACATCTTGACACTGGGTCAAATGAACTATGCCTGTATTTTGGTGAGTAGAAATATGAAAGTTTTTTGAATATTTTAGGCTGTTGTAATGTGATACATTGTGCCATACAAGTGTTCTCCATGGGCTGGAAAATATTGTTTACTTAGGTACAGCACTCAAGCACAGTTCTTAAGCAATAGAACTGCAACTGACTTTTTAAAATTGAGTTAGATATTTGTATAGATTTAACGGGGACGTTGTGTATTTTACTGTTACTTATCTTTGTAGAATATGGTCTTATAGGCAAATAAATGTTGTCTAGGAACTGGTCTTAGGAATTTGAAACAGAGAGAGGCAGAGAGAGAGAGAGAGAGAGAGAGAGACAGAGATTAGACCAGAAAACGA
>JAQFJA010000025.1:4436583-4447062 GCA_029874485.1 Naso brachycentron | reverse complement strand
AATCAGATGGGGATTGGATTGAGTTGTTGATCAATACCAGTGACTTAGCTTGTACTTACTGGTTCTGCAATGTCCGGCTTATGAAATTAACTTCCCAGCCGACACTTTGATCAACATTGCACCCTGTTGAAATTTGTAAACACTCTCAATCAACTTTTACAGATGAGTTCATGATCACCACTTAAGGTTCATAAATCCTTTAAAACATCAGTGCCATTCACATCCTGCACTCGCTCAGTGTCTTGGACAGCGATGGCTCTCCCTGGAGCTAATGGCGCAGCAGTGCAACTATCCTCCACTGCTGAGACAAAACATTAGTAACAACACAACTCTGCCTCCCCCTTACTTCATTATTCTCATGCAGGCTTGAGACTGTTGACGCTTTCAAACTAATGGATTCATAAATTAGTGAAGTAAAGTTAAAAAATGCTTTCTATATATTATATAAAATATAAAAAAATTGAGATATATCCATAAAAAGCACAATAATTTTATCACTGCATAATAGTCTGCTGATTAAGAATCTAATTGTTAGGTGCCTCAAGATTCCCACCCCCACTTAATCAAGAATGGACTGTTACTGCATTGCTTGGACATATTGGGTATTTCCATTTTAAAGCTTGCTTTGGTCCTGTGCTTTGGCCTGGCTAATAAAGAAATATTCATCATAGTTCACTTGGAAGATAAAGTAAGAACATGGGTGATAAATGGTATTTATGTTTAGATAAATATGTACCCCATAAAGCAAATATCTGATAAAACTATAAATACAGTTTCTGTTGATGGTGAGCTTGTCTTTTTAAGTACCATTTAAGGACTAATAAAACTCTTCTTCCTGTAAAAGAAAACACGGTGGATCGTTAAACTTCCACCAGAGGCAGAAAATGGACGGTTGCATAAGATAGTCTCCTCAGGAAATAATAACAAATGCTAAGACAGAGATGGGTGTGTGCAGTATTGTTTTCTGGTTTTGGTAAAGGAAACAGAGGGAAATCCTGAGGAGAAGCCTGGCATAGTGGCCCTAGCAATACAGCAGGGGGGGAAAATACAAAAAAAAAAAAAACCCAACAAAACAGAACAAAAAAAGAAAAACTTGTGAATGTAACTCAAGGTGAACATGAAGACGAAAAGTCTACATTCTTGCACAGATCATAAGGGTTATCTGCAATCATGCATTTAGGTGTTAAGCTTCCCTTTTATATAATGATTTCTCCTTACCCAGCAGACTGTGTAAAATAATATGATTATTTCTGTTTACATTTTACTTTATATGGTCCCTACATGGAGAGGTGCAGCACTCTACCAATCCGAATTAATGTGCCGTTTGTGTTTTGTAACACTCCAACACACAGATGTCAGTAATTCCAGAATCCCCCACTGACAGATTTTCCCTAAAACTGTTTAAGATGTTTAAAATTTAACATGATTGTATTTGCAGTGTGTTTCATAGTGGAGAAGGCTTTGCCAAAGCCTCAATAGCTTCTCTACACATATCCATTTAGTTTTATTATTGTCAACCACTGTGATGTTTTCACTGTGCAAACAAATATACAATCTGACTGAGACTGTGCTGTTGCAGCAGACAGCACTGGGTTAGTATCTTTTGCTGCATCCAGTCCAGTTGCAAACATGTATATACTGTAGGCTACATGATGTAGTACAGCTAATATCTGTTTATCTATTAAGAACTACTGCTGAGCCATGGTAGTGCAGTGAGACCATAGAGGAAACGTGAAGATAGACATGCAGATATATACACTCATAAACCATAACTTGTAACTCATCAGATCTACTACTAAATCAAATTTGGTGACTTAGTCCAGCTTTCTTTGACACACTGATGTTTATGAGTGCTGGTTTGTTCAGTATGTGTGGTATGCATATCTCAGTTTGATTACAGAGGCTATGAAGCTTTTGAAAATTTAATTACACCCAGAATGAATATTAAGATCAAGAGCTTTCTTCTGGAGTGCAGCACAAGGAATTATTTGCTTTGCAACATCATATAATTGACAAAATGATACATTCTTTCAGTATGAAGTGGTACCATTAAGCTGCCACATGATGATTAAATAGAGTCTTGGTTTGGCTGGTACTTAATTTATGACGCAACTTTGAATATTTCAAAATACAAAGTCGTGTTCTTTTACTAAAAGAACCTGCTGCAAACGAAAAAGGAGGGTTCTTTGAAAATGTCAGGAATGTTGCTGCCAAACATGACTGGCTAGTGGGCGATACTCTCCTGAGGGAGATTTCCTGTTGTATCACCATAATTTACAGTGACAGGTACCTTAAGCCACCCAAGAGTGTTGATGCTGAGATTCTGCTCAGCAAATGTTCAGGGTGCACAAAGGGGTACCATAAAGAAAGTACATGGCATTACATAAAACCAATATATCAGAGCAGACAGCATTTTGTATTCTGTTGTATTGTTCCATGAAGTAGATATTTACATGCATTTGGTCTATGTTAAAAACTTAAAGGCAAAAATTGAACAAGGAATCCAAGTATAAAAGCAATTTGTTAAAAGGAAAAAACAAAGTGAAGTGAAATTGGTCTTTTGCTGAAGACAAAAAGGGTAATTGCCATGTTAAGATATTATTTCATTTATGAAAGAATTTGTTTTAGAAAAGTAAGCTTTGTTAGATGATGCTTGAGTTTAGTTGAGGAAATGATGGACCTTAATCTGATTAAGTTGAGGTAAAAAACTGATGTGAGCAAGTGGGCGAGCATTTTTTTCTGTCATTGATTAAAACAAACAAGCATCCTCTTTTTCCCTATTTACAGGCAATGCATTCACTGCCCCATGTATGCCTGTGGGAGTATAAATGTGAAATAATTATGGGGTTACTACGTGGAGTAGGGGCAGAAGAGGTCTTCACTTAAGTAAAAAAGAAAAATAGTCCTTTAGAAGTGAAAGTCCTACATTTGAAAACTTACTGATTTGAAATGCAGGTGTAAACTTACGTAAATTGTAAATACTCCTTTAAGAAGACCTGAAATTTCACAGTAGTTGAGTAAATGTGCATAGCTACTTTCCCATCTCAGATGTTATGTGTGAAATGTGAAAATCAGATTTTCTCTTTTTTAAAGCCATCTGCTCTAATGTTTCCTTATCTTAAGCTGTAAAAGATAAGATGCATGCAGCAGCTTTTTTAGACTTCATTGAGTTGTTAAGCAAATGATCAGAAGCACTTTTGGTCAAATCCCTTCTGTCTTCAAATTATTCACTTTTCAAGGGACAAGATAACCATTCCACTGTACACCTGTACAGATGAACATTGTGTTTCTAGAACAGAACAAGCTGGGTTTTCATTTTATTCACTCTGTTTTATTGTTTGAAGTGTTAATCTTATAAAGGATATTACTTAGTTTATCACTCAGTGTCTGTAGAAGGATTTTAAATTATACTTTATGTTCTGTCTACAGGATGGCTCAAGACAGCGTAAAGAAAGGAAGAAGACAGTATCATTCAGCAGCATGCCCACTGAGAAAAAAATAAGTAGTGCAAGCGATTGTATTAATGCAATGGTGGATGGCTCTGAGCTGAAGAAAGTGCGATCAAATTCACGTGTTTACCACCGCTACTTTCTTCTTGATGCCGACATGCAGTCTTTAAGATGGGAGCCCTCAAAGAAGGAATCAGAAAAGGCCAAAATTGATGTAAAATCCATCAAGGAGGTTCGCACAGGAAAAAATACAGACACTTTTAGAACTAATGGAACCTATGATCAGATATCAGAGGACTGTGCTTTCTCAATCATCTTTGGGGAGAACTATGAGTCCCTGGACTTGGTGGCGAACACTGCAGATGTTGCCAACATATGGGTTACAGGACTGAGGTACCTGATCTCTTATGGGAAACATACCTTAAATATGATAGAGAGCAGTCAGAACAACATGCGTTCATCTTGGCTCGGTGAACTTTTTGATGATGCAGACATTAACAACAGCAGACAAATAACAATATGTGCTGCAGTGCAGCTTACCAAAAAGTTGAACCCAGGACTAAAAAATGTGAAAATAGAACTAAAGTTTAAGGAGCTTCACAAAGCAAAGGACAAAGCTGGTTCTGATGTGACAAAAGAGGAGTTCATTGAGGTCTTTCATGATCTTTGCACCAGACCAGAAATATATTTTCTCCTTGTTCAGTTCTCCAGTAACAAAGAATTTCTGGATACCAAGGACCTAATGATATTTCTGGAGGCAGAGCAAGGTATGGCACAAGTAAGCGAAGAAACCAGCCTAGAGGTCATTCAGAAATATGAACCTTCTAAAGAGGGCCAGCTTAAGGGATGGCTCTCTCTTGATGGGTTTACCAAGTATCTTATGTCCCCAGAGTGCCATATATTTGACCCTGAACAAAAAACAGTGTGCCAAGACATGAATCAGCCCTTGTCCCACTACTACATAAATGCATCCCACAACACATACCTGATAGAGGATCAGTTCAGAGGTCCCTCTGATGTGACAGGGTATATCCGTGCCCTAAAGATGGGCTGCCGCAGCGTAGAGCTGGATGTGTGGGATGGGCCTGATAATGAACCTGTTATTTACACTGGTCACACAATGACATCGCAGATTGTTTTCCGCAGTGTCATTGATGTCATCAACAAGTATGCTTTTGTTGCATCTGAATTTCCACTGATCCTGTGTTTAGAAAACCATTGCTCCTTAAAGCAGCAAAAAGTCATGTTTCAACACCTAAAGAAAATCCTTGGAGACAAGCTCCAACTGGATCCTCCAAAACCTGAGGACTGCTACCTCCCCTCTCCCTCCGAACTGAAGGGCAAGATCCTGCTGAAGGGTAAGAAGCTGAGCACAAACTGCAATGCCTCAGAAGGTGAGGTGACAGATGAGGACGAGGGGGCAGAAATGTCTCAGAGGATGAGTATAGAGTCTGGGGAACACCAGACTGTTGCACCCAAGAAATTCCAACTGTCAAAGGACCTCTCTGATCTGGTCACCTTGTGTAAGTCTGTTGAGTTCAAAGACTTCCCAACATCGTTCCAGAGCCAGAAGCAATGGGAACTGTGCTCTTTCAATGAAGTCTTTGCTAGTCGCTGTGCCACTGACTTCCCAGGTGACTTTGTTAACTACAACAAGAAATTCCTAGCGCGGGTTTACCCCAGCCCCATGCGGATTGACTCCAGCAACATGAATCCACAGGATTTCTGGAAGTGTGGTTGCCAGATCGTGGCAATGAACTACCAGACTCCTGGCCTGATGATGGATTTGAACATTGGCTGGTTCCGTCAAAATGGGAACTGTGGCTATGTGTTACGTCCAGCGATCATGAGAGAGCAGGTGTCATATTTTAGTGCCAACACTAAAGATTCAGTGCCTGGTGTTTCTCCACAGCTCTTACACATCAAGATCATTAGTGGACAAAACTTTCCAAAACCCAAAGGCTCAGGTGCCAAAGGAGACGTAGTAGACCCCTATGTGTATGTGGAAATACACGGCATTCCTGCTGACTGTGCTGAACAAAGGACTAAAACAGTCAACCAGAACGGAGACAACCCTCTGTTTGATGAGAGCTTTGAGTTTCAGATTAATCTCCCTGAGCTTGCCATGGTGCGCTTTGTGGTGCTAGACGATGATTATATTGGTGATGAATTTATCGGCCAGTATACAATTCCCTTTGAGTGTCTCCAGCCAGGTTTTCGCCATGTGCCACTTCAGTCTCTGACAGGAGAGGTTCTACCACATACCTTGTTGTTTGTTCATGTGGCAATAACCAATCGAAGAGGAGGCGGCAAACCACACAAAAGGGGACTGTCTGTACGAAAGGGCAAGAGGAGTAGAGAGTATGCCAGCATGAGAGTTCTATTGATCAAGGCTGTGGATGATGTCTTCAAAACAGCCCTGCTGCCACTGAGGGAGGCAACAGACCTCAGAGAAAACATGCAGGTAAGACATACAAATTAAACAACTTTACATTCATATTCCACTCACTAAAACGCTTGATCTTTGATATGTGCACTACTGAGCAAACAATATCATCATGGATATATGCAGTAAATGCATTACTTTTTTCCCCCAATCTTTCAGCATGCAAATGTTTTCTTTGAAAGAGTAGACTAGAGAAAGCGTAACCCCAAGTCTAGCAGAGATGATAGCTAGATTTACTACAAAGAATTTTGAACATCTAAAGAGACTCCCACTCTGGAAAGAAAACAAAAAAAGAACCAAGTTTGACTGAATCAGATGTGATCAAATCCTTATGTGCTGTGTATTAGTCAAAACAGGTGAGGATAACGAGTTGAAAAATATTATGATGACATTCCAGTTGAATGGTAAATCAGTAAAATATATATTCACAGAGGTGGCAAAAGGACACATGCTTTACTAAAGTAGAAGTACAGATACTTTTCTAAAAACAAGAAGATGTACACGTTCTGAAATGTACTGAAAGTAAAAAGTATCCTTCTGTAGGACATTTTCACTGGCCTTTTCTTTGCAAAGGTTACTGAACCTCATACCATATTAATATAATACAAAGACCATTAAACATAAAGTAGAATCAGCAGGAATGTACCAGAACATGACTTGATTGTTGACTCTCATTCCCAGAATGTAAAATACTGACATTTTGGGTTTGTAAAGCGCTCTGAGCACAGCTTAAAAGGCAAAAGCATTAAAACTAAAGTAACAAGCTTGTTATGAAAATGAAAGGAGTAGAAAGTACAGGTATTTGTGTTAAAATGGAGGGAGTAACAGTAAAAAGTTGTCAGAAAAACAAATACTTAAGTAGAGTACAGATACCTGAAAAATCTACCTAAGTACAGTAACAAAGTATTTGTTACTTTGTTACTCCCACCTCTCTATATTCATAACGTACAGTGTGTATATAGAAAAGGTTACAGGGTAATAGAAGAGGTAACAATCTCCATTGAACTAGTTTTTTATGATATTCAAATCATTGCAACTATAACAGATAATGAACATGACCTTAAGTAAGCTGTTAACATGCATTAACCCAAATGTTAGCTACAAATCCTGCATCTGCTTGATTCTTGAACCTTTTTATTTTACAATACTGATCAAGCCACCACAGGGATCATAAAAACAGTCTTAATCTTATTTCAGATTTCTAGTCTTCAATTCTTATTTGAAGTCTCTGTAAACATAAATGACATTTTAAGAAACACTTTGCCAAGTGTTACAAAACTTTGTGGTTGGTCTCAGGTTGCGTTTCTTTAGGCTTTGTATTAGGATTTATTTTGGTGGCCCTGTTTATGTTGCAGTCATTGTGTGATAACAAGACACTGGCCTTGAGACTGTAACACATCTTGGCCGTGGTGTCACAGTTTGTCCCTCCGGTTGTTTATGTAGGGTTTAAATTTGGCCTCTCACAGGAAGGTTAGGATTTGTGTGTATGTGTAGGGGGGTGTGTGTCTGTTTGTTCCATTCTCATGTGATACTGGTGTCTGTACAAAAAGGATTGAGTATTTATGAGTAGCTAATAAGTGCCCCAAAGAAAGTTCTCACAGGTAGCGAATGAGCTCTCGGCCACTTTTTTTTAACTGAGGGCAACTCTGTGAGGTTGTGGTTATATTTTTAATGCAGATCCATTCCAGATTTTAGCAACATGGGGTGTTAAACTTTTTCATTTTTAGATGTTTACTAATAATTATAACATTAGATAAATGTTTTACTTGGCATTCCAATATAAACCTTGTGCAATCCCAGCTTGAAATTTCTCTCCTCTCTGCAGAATGCCATTGTGTCCTTTAAAGAGCTGTGTGGCCTTTCAGCAGTGGCTAACCTGAAGCAGTGCATCTTGGCCCTTTCCCCTCGGCTGACTGGTCCCGACAACAGCCCCCTTCTGGTGTTCAACCTTAACGATCAGTACCCTACCTTGGACCCCCAAGGTACGCTACCTGAGGTCCTCAAGAAGGTCGTCACAACGTATGACATGGTGAGTAGTAGCTGGCAAGAGTGTTCACATTATTTGCACAGCAATAACATCTGGAGGCAAATGTGATACAAAGCTGAATCAGATGAAGTACCATCATTAAAAAGAGAAGAGGGAGAGACCCAAATCACTGATCTCACAAGTAAAATATGAAAGGGAGATTTAATATTCATTTATACAAACCTTAATAAATATGGAAGATACTGATAAAACCACATACATTATAAATATGTTCATGTTTGGAGGAAAATGTGCTTTTTTTTCTCGTCTCTTCATGGTACTCGTGTGAAGAGCAGTGCATAGAGATAAACCTTGACATTCTCAACATATAAAATAAGGGGGATTTAACAGTGGTGTTATCTATCCATCTATCTGTGTATCCATCTATTAAAGAGAAAATGCAGACCCAACCCAGCAAGCTCATTTGACTCAAATTGAATCGATACCTTGGCTTTACTGGACCTAATGGGGACATACAGCGATGGTTAAGTAATGGGGCTGGACCTCTGTAAAATCAATGTTCACAAGTTATGCAACATGCAATTGAGGCCATTCCCAGTCAACACCATTACCGTAACACATCCTGTTCTCTTTTTCACCGATTCTCAGCCTGTTATGCAATCAGACTTCCAATCATTTGATGAGGCAGAAATCCCTCTGCAAAAATCTGCTGTCAGAAGTAGAGCAACTAGTAGAGGTGTTAAAATTCTGAGTGCAAAGGTGCAACAAAAACTTTCACTATTTCATGACTTCCGTACCCCACTTTAACCTTCACTTTCAGCTTGACTCACACTAATGTGTCAGAACTGCTGTTTATGTATACACAAATTCCCTTAAACTGGACTCTGCTCTTGTCTATGAAAATCCACTTTCATCAGACCGTATGACTTTTCTAAATCTGTCTTTTTTTTTTTTCTTTTTAAACTCTGTTGAATTTGGGCCGCTTGTGAATTACCAAAATACTGCATTCTGTTCACATTAGTTTTCCAAAGACTTTTTGCTGTACTTAGTTAATATTAGGACTGTCTTAAAAGACAGTTGTTTGCTTTGTTAGTGAGTAAAGTGGTCCTCAGCAATAAGATAGTTCATGTATAAATGTCCTTGATATTTCACATTAAAATGGGTTTACAAAAATCCAGGAATCCCACCATTACAACCAAATAAATAAATAACTGATTAAAACTGACAAAGGAAAGAGATATGAACTGAACTGTTGCTCCAAAATCAAATTAGGAACCAAACTGTGGACCTGGATAATTATTACACCCCTAGCAACAAGTGAACTACTCTGAATAATTCTGCATCTAGACATTTGAGTTTGTTTTATGAGATTCATCTCCATCCTTTTAGCTTTACAGCCTTTTGGCTTTAACGTTATGTCCCCCAGATATTTTATTTAACCTTGTAAGGACTAAATTTAGTGTGAAACGAGTGTGTGATCCCAGCTGTCAAACATATACAATATGCATCATGGGAGGACATAATGTAAGGTGAAAACATATTGGTGAGGGCACATGTGGTGTTAATAGCATCATATTTATTAATTTGTTTTATACATTTTTAATACACTGACAGTTTGAATTGCACTTCACACAAATTGACACAAGTGTGCACACCTGTGAAATTTCGCATTGAATTTAAATCATGGAAACAATGCATTGAGAAACTTATATTTCTGGAACATTCCATCCCTGGAGACTGAAAGATGAACATCTGAAAAGGAGGATGTTGCTGGAAGATTTAAGAAATTAAGGTGACCTCCCTGCCTTATTCAGACTGAAGAGTGAAGGGCTAGTTAATTGGCCCTGATGGAAAGAGTGCCAAGGAAATTGAGCTGGATAGAAGAAAGGAGAAATTGACGGGTGTTTGGGGACCAAAATCGAATCAATCAAGAGTAAGGACTTAAATGGTCTCAGGCTGCAGGCCTTGATCATCTGCATCAGAGTGCCAGAGGAGACAGGGAGCAGGAAGGTGCACAGCTGAAGGGGAGCTGACAAGTACAGAGGCATAAATAAAATGAGGACAGCAGAACTTAAAGAGTTGTAAATAATGTATGAAACAGTACGATTAGAAATTCAGGCACTGATCAAAATTCAACACTGAGAATAACCAGGCTTTTGCTTCTAATTGGCGAAAAAATAAAATAGTGGTCTCAGTCCTTGCCCATTTGTGTACTGAGGAGGAGAGACTCAGCATGATGCCAGCTTGTGGTCTCAGATAATAAGGTCTGATTTCTGTTTTTATTTGCAACAGATGAACTAAGAGCATGAGTGTAAATAGAGATAAGTTTGGAATGCATAATCCCTGAAATACAAGAAGAATACAAAGCCCATATATGCTTCATTGTTTTGTTTGACATCAATACAATATTATTTTTTCAATGGAACCTGAATATATTATTTATATGCATAGCTTCAGCAGCATTGTATCCATAATTCAGGTTTGTTGTGTTTAAAATGTATTCCTCTTTAGTTTACTAGCTCCATGCACAGTGGTAATGGTAAGTTAACATCACATAAAAATAAACAAGCATTTGTCTTTCGCTAAATGTGGGTAAT
>JAQFJA010000025.1:4369689-4380047 GCA_029874485.1 Naso brachycentron | reverse complement strand
CCATACCATCAGTGTTTACAGCACTTGGCTGTGATAGTGGCTGGAGGCTAGAATTAACCCACCACCATCCCAAACGATTAGGTGTCCGGCAAAGTCTGGATTCTAGCCGCCTTTCAGGAGAGAAGGCAGATGAGCTCTATTTATTTAATTCCTTCATCACAAAATCAGTTGTCTGTGTGACTCAATCCAATTCAAAAGTGCCACAGACTGAAACGTCCAAAATAATCATACAAAAAATGATCTATGCCGTTCATGAGGGATTGAATGCTGCAACAACCAATCGCTAAAAAGAGATTTTAAAATGGTTGGCTACAAATTTTATTATCAATTTGTTGTGTTGCGCAATAATTGCGTAACTCATCGTGTCATGTCATGTCACAGAGCTGAGCTTACATCACATGCAGACACAGTGGAGCAGAGCGGAGGTGATGAACTAAACAGCCTGTCAACATTTAGTCTGTGATTTAGTTTTTTAAATCATTACTTATGATTTATTATTACTTTAACAGCTCAGAGATGTTCAAGCAAAAACCAGCTGTTTCTGCACTTTTTTGCACTGTTGACAGTTTGAAATAATAAGGGATGGCTCGTTATCACTTTTTCATGTCTGATACCGATAAGACAACACTGAGTATCTGCTGCTACCGATATCAATCTGTTACAGCCTTTTCCCCTCTGTTAAACAACAAAGCTCTAAATAATACATCTGCATGGAAGCACTTTGCTTAACGTAGCCATTTATGTAAGTCACATGACACAATCTGCTAGTCTGTATATTGCTGAGATCTTTCTTTATAGCATGTGGTGCATAGTTTCATGTAGCATTTATGGGAGAGTTCAGGCTAATCAATCAGATCGGTTACATTTTCTCCTCTCCGATATCCAATCCAGTGATTTTAGTCAATATCGGACTGATACTGATGAATATTGTATCGTCTCATCCTTGGAAGTAATGTTCTGTTTTTGAATAAAGGGATAGAAATAAAAAAATTATTTATCAATAAATCAAAATTGTTGGTTGCATCCCTAGATTTATTGTAGGACTTTTTATATAAGACTGCATTAGTTTAGTGAGATGTAGCTAATACAACAGCCAATTAGTGTCTACAGTTTGTTTTTAACTGTATGTTACCACCAAATCCCTGAGGAGCTACAACTGTATTTCTAATGCTGGTGCACAACTGTTCTTTACAGTTTGAGGAAAATATCAAGGATAGAAGCTTAACATAAACCAGAAAATGAATGTAAAATCTGCCGTTGTCAAAATTTCACTTTTTTGGAAAGGCATCGCAACAGTGAGTGGGCATTCCTCTTTTCCTCACTTAAGCTAATTAGAGTCATAATTCAATTCATGTGGCACTGAAAACATTCCAAAATTTCCAAAACAGCTGAAACAAGGACAACAGGACCTTGCATACATTCAAAGCAACAGTATGAGACCTCTGTTTGAAATGCAGTATTTTGTAGTTCCTTTCATTTTTCATCTAACTGAGAAACTTTAAAGAAGTTTGTCCAGGTGCAGCACAACCTCTCAACCGGAGTGAGAAATCAGCATCAACATCGTCCAAATGTTGGTAAAATATGAAAGTGACTGGCAGACTTCAGACACAAAATACTGATTTTGATTATTTTGAGCCACTGATAAATTTTAACATTTATCTTGACTGTCAGTGGCCTGTAGATGGTCTCATTTCAAAAAGTTACGTCTCACAAATCTCTCAATTATTATCTGGTGACAAAAAAACAGAAAGAAGAAGGGAACGAGGAAGGAGGATCTGACAGCAGCATGGATGGTCACATTATCTCAGGGTCTTAATATGGACTGAGGAGTGCAGCTGAAGAGGAGGGATATGGGACTTTTCATAGCCATAATTAAAACAGCACGATAGATTCAGTAATTGAATGAAAAATCAGGATCTGAGCAACATCTGTGCCAACCACATAAATCATTTCAACGAGAGGCTTGAAATGCCATAAAACCCGTGTGACTAGGAGTCAGAGAGCCTGTCACATGCATCTCAGGGCGGCACGGATGACAAGATAACAGACACTAGACCTGCCACTTTAATTCACAAATTTAAATAAACTGGAGGATAAAATAAGCTGAGCACATGACCAGAATGTCACCATACAGGGCTTCAAGACATGAGTGAGATTTAACAATATAAACTAAGATTTCTGTGTTTTTTTGTTTTATCTTCGTCTTCCAGGAGAAACTCATAGTGAATGCTGTTGTATTTTTCAAACACTGCTCAAGTTGCACACGTGGTAAAGACCAAGAACTCACATATACTGAAGCACAAAGGGCACAGCAGATGATAACTGTGAGACTTCCTGTCCAATGTCTAGCAGCACTTCTTAACTTTGCACAGTATAAACAGGGTCACATACGCTGCTTTTGCCAAAACCACATCACAAATAAATAAAAAGGTCACTGTATTGTCTGCATTATTTCCTGATCTGCAGGTGCAACATGACATCAATGTTAACAACATAAACCACAAACTGCCAAATGTGAAGAAAGCAAGAGGCACAAACAAGTATTTTGGAAAAGTTATTGCATTTATACTATTACAGGACAAGAATGTGACTCATTAACTCGAAAGAAACGTAACTGACACTTGATTTTTCCAAGTCACAAATAAATTCATTAACTCTAAACTTACATTTTATAACCATTAAATAAAGATGATGTTGTGCCTTTCACAATACAGATACTTTAAGTAATAAGTTATTTCCTTTCATGGATTTCTAGACACCAACAACGGAGAAAAATAACTACAGGTCAATTTCACAAGAACTGTACCTGTAAGTAGTTTTACAGTACTTGTATCCTTTTCCACTAAAGTATCCTCTTTTTCTGTCACTTTGTATTTTTACATCACCACAGTTTAAACAATTTACATTATTTGTATAAATAAATAAATAAATAAATAATTACTTTTGCAGATTCAAATTCATAATTTAAAATATAATAAGAATAAAATAGGATGGATTCCTTTTGGTTAAGACAAATTTTTATTGAATCATAAGCAACGGTCAGTATATATATTACTTCTTGCAAACGGTGATGCTGATCACCTATTTCTATGCTGCAGTTTTGCTAAAAACTTGCTGCCATTATCTAACTGTCTGTCAACAATGGATTCAGTTTTTGTATTGAAATGTAATATTGTTGGCTCCAAAAATGGGCCTAACGTTAATAGTAACAGCAGTACAAGTTACAGTACTAATAGACCTAAAAGTTTTACTAATTTGAGCAAAACATTTGCCACCAAATAAAAATCAACATAAGCTTTGTGAAAGTAGGACTTGTCACAGGGCATTTGTAAGAGTATACTGAATAGGTTAACTTACTCTATAGACTATATCAAGGCTGGTTTTAGCCAACGTTAAGTGTAACTTTCCTTTTTATAGCCCCTTGCAGGCACTTTCAGTTTTCCGTTGGTTGTAGCGGCACTGCTTACTGTTGCAAAGGTCTTGTCTAGCACCCGCATTCATTTTGAAAGTGTGTGAAAGAGTGAAAGAAACTCGCCACGTATTTGCAAAAAAACAATTCGGCCATAAACACAAAATACTGAATCCATATTGAGTAAAACATCCTCCTACTTCCAACCATAGATGGTCTAGTAAAAAAAAAAGAAATGTCTCTTCTGGTCTGTGTGCTGTAAAGCATTTTGTAGTGTTGTAATGTAGGTAAGATGTGATGCATCAGAAGCCTATTAAAATTCGACTGCTTCATAACCAGTTGAAAGTTCCTCAAAGGGACTTTAATGCAATGTAACACTAAACACACCACAATTCTGACTCACACAAGACACTTTGCATTGTTTAGTCTTTCCAAACGATGCTGTCAGGTTATTTGACTTAACATACCGTCCGTCCTCAGCTCATCCATCAGATCCAATCAGCTGTAGCCTGCCTCTTCTCAAATCTTCAAATGTAGTAAAACGTAAGAAGGCTTTATCCTGTGATGTGTTGTTTTGTAGTTTCAGGTCAATGTGAGCAACAAAAATAATGCCACAGGTAAAGTTAACCAGCTGTAGTTGTCTAGTATGGTTTTCCAATTATAACAGCTGTGGCCTCAACAGGTTATTGGACAAATTATTAATGTCCCCACACTGTTTTAGCGCAGTTTTGCAAAGTTTACATACTATAAGCTCTTAATTTGTCTGTCCTTTTTCTTTTATAATCCAAAAAATGGCTACATATGGATATGAGGTTCGGCAGGAGCACTGCAAAGCTCCCATGTGTTTTCTCAGTCCACAATGTTCGTTTGAGGAGTTAACTCGCCATTAATCTTTACTTCCGGCATGTTTGCTCACACCCACTATGACTTTTTAAATGATTATTTCATGTCTGATGATAATCCTGTGATAAAACCTGTGACAAATTTAGAAAACTATCATCAGTTTAAAACAATGCATTTTAATAATGATTATTCATCCTTTAAACCCACATGATCCAACTCAAATGTTTCTTTCAGCAAAAACATTTGTCTGAATTGAGCTTGGCATTTAAAGCAAACCATATAACCTTTGATTAACTTTTGCTATCTGTTTTAAGACTATTGATCATAGTGATTGGATGAGTGTATTGACATCATGGCCGGTAAATGTGAATGACAGGCTGACATACAGTGCAGTTGTCCGCTTAAAGCAGATTTAAGTCAAAAGTAGCCTGCAGCCAAAATAGTTCTACTGGCACAGGAGACCTGGAAGAGAAAACACCTTTACTAGTAGGTGTTTGAATCATATTCAAAAATATGTTTAAGATGGATGAAGTGCAGTCTCTTGCATTGATCAATATCCTGGTCTAAATATTTCAGCTTAAATCAGTTGCTGCAGTTGTCAAGACACCGATAATGCATGCTGACACGGCACTCCTCATCTTTGCTAAACATTGAAATTAATAACAGGAACGAGCCTTTTGTTTTCTCAGGATAACAGAATAATTAACTTGTGATCTCAAGATAACGGCATTAAAAAATATTTGCTAGCACAGATGTTCTCAGCTTCTGTAGCCTACATGACAGCTGCACTTTAGCACTAATTTTCCAAATGATCATTTTGGTGACAAATATTTGGAGTGTTACACTGCGAAAAGTGACAGTGAGTCTTATGTTTTAAAACCCAGGTTTAACTGTGCTAAATCAATCGGGATGGTTTTAAAACTAAAAAGGCAACATATAGGCCAAAATGTTGAATTTCTACGCTCTCTTATTATTAATTTAGCTGACTGTCATGTCTTTTTGTCCATCATTAACCGCTCATCCAGGGTCAGGTCGTGGAGATCCATTACTGCTTGTCCTTCGCAGGGTTGAAAAGGGGCTGGGGCCAATCCCAGCTGACACTGGGCGAGGGTGGGTTGACAACAAACAAACTCCACACAGAAAGGCCCTACCCAAGCCTGAAATCTAACCCAGGACCTTCTTGCTGTGTGAGGCAACAGTGCTAACAGTTAAGCAACCCTCTTTTAAACCTAATCTTTTTAATTTGTACAAATTAAATAAAGATTCTTAGAGTCTGAACTACTTACCTGTTGCATGTCTTGAGTGTCAAACCTGGAATGACCCAGTGACATCTGATGACTCATGCACAGGTCCAGTCAGAATGAAAAATTATGACTCAGACTAAATCTGAGAACGACGCTAATCTTTTTTTTACCTCACGAGTGTGAAATACTCTGCTGATCCTTAATTTCACCATGACGTCCAACCAACGTTTTCTTGAGATAAACAGTAAATGTGTGACTAAAAGTGTGAGAAAACCTACTTAGCTCAGAGTTGTGGCAGTAAGTGGCTTCACAGGCAGTCCCTTGACATTTTAGAAACAATTTCACATGAGACACAGTGCAGCCTTCATTAATAAAATAGTACTCACTGCCCAGAGCAATGCAGGACTCATTTAAAGTCTTTCTTTAACTCAGTGTGGTCTCACAGTGAGATATAGTGACTACACAGTAAAAATGGGATTTTGGCTGCCATATTAAGGGTTTACTATAAAGTACACAGAATTTAAAAAAGATGCTACACCTACACACAAATGTTTCAGTATCATTTTGAGTAAATGAAAGCTGCATGAGTGTGTCTCAAACTTTACTCAGTTCTAATTTTTCAGATTTCCCCTCCACAGATATCATGTAGCTCTTTGTGATCAAGACCTCACTCACATACACACACACACACACACACACTAATATACTTGAAAGGCATGTTCTCCGTGTAGACATGATCCCCTCTCTAATTATTCAATAAACTAATGACACAATTGGTCATGGTGAGCAACACCACGCGCTGACACCAGATGGTGGCTTTTGCGATGAAACCCCCTACACACACACAAACACACACACATTCACACACACCCTCTGTGTGTCCTCATTTCGGTTCAAGTCAGAGAGACCTCGTCTGTGCTCTCTAACTTGTCAAAGAGGATGTGAGGAATTCATCTCTGAAATTCTGAGCTCCACCTTACAGTTTACTGCATACAGGAAGAATATGTGCATATCTTATTTTGCCAGTTATCATGAGAATCTTTTGTTCTAGCTTTTGCGCAATCAATCAATCATTTTAAAGCAGCAGGTGCATTTCGTGTCAAGTCTCATTTTGGAGCAAAACTTGTCATCTTTAGATGTAAGTGTTGTTTTCAGGCCCAACACATTCATTGACTGTTCCGTCTGCAGCTTCAGGGACTGAGTGATGTGATGGCCTTGATCTGAGGCAGCCACCTCGGGGCTGCTCCAGGGCACAGGGACAGAGTGTCAGGAAAGGTTTGTGCAAGATGCTGTGACTACAGGAATGTGTGTGAGTGGGAGTGTGTGTGCATGTGTGTGTGATAAGTACATATCAATAACCTGTGCTGCACAGCTTTAACTTGCCCTCCTCTTGGGCCAGTCTTTACGCTGCAGTCATTTTTAAAGGTGCACTTGGCACCTTTGAATGTTATTACCTGCAAACGTCAGATTTGACTGAATTATATACACTACAAAACCCCAAAGTCCTTAAATATAAAGCAAATTGCAGTGCTATCCACTAGCAAGCACTGCATACTTATTGTGTATATGTTTTATATGTATGGAATTAATGCAGTTTTATACAATCTGTAAATTAGAAATATGTTCATTTACATATGTGTTTAACTGTGAGCCATCTGTCAATCATGCTCTGTCAATTTTCTGGTTCTTCCATGTCCTTTGCATTGTGGGAAAATGTTACAAATCAAATTGGATAATAGTGAAAAAAATACATTTTGTCAGCATACTTAGTTTTGTTACCGTTGTAATGTAAATGTCCTATTCAAATCCTGAATTCAAATCCTCAAACCAGAATTTGTATGTAGTAAAGGACACAACTACTGATTGTAGCACTAAAATATTTAAATTCCTTTAGGTGAAGCTAAGTGCACTCCTCCTCCTTCTGCTTCTCCTCCTCAGATTTAGTTTGATGATAAACTTGTGACTGAACTGCTGTTCATTCCAGGTTTTCATACCTGCTGTAGTTGAAAGAAACACACCAGCTATGATTTAAGCTAACAGGCTAAATCTACAAGGTAACAGTTTGATGAGATGAAGCATTCCGCTCAACTGAAACCACGCTTGATGAGGGCAGCGGTTATAAATTCATAAAAATCTTGACCAGCACAGCATTTAAAGCCCCAGAAACACCAAACCAACATCAAAGAACCAGCAGAGACGAAAGCCGACCGGTGTCTGTTCATGGGCTGAAAAACTGCACTCAAACATGAAGCAAAGACCACAACAGATAGCCAATGAGTCCATCCTGTATGTACTACACCTGCCTGAGAAAAAATAACTCTCAATACCAGCGGGTGGAAGTTGTCTTAATTTATATATTATTATAAATATTTATGTCACTTACTCACTATTGAGGCAGTTTCTTAACACACAAAAGCCATTGAAAATATTCGTGATTGGGAATTTCAAATGAAATATGAGAAGAGAATTCAGTGTTTGCCCTCTTGACTTCTTGAATCATTCAATTGATTTCCTCACTCACATTGTGATTCTTGTCTACTGAATTGCTTTAGATGAACAGATTGTCACTTAACAGTGACTCCGCCCTTAATTCACCACACTGAACTGGCTGAAAAGCCACTGAGGACCAACTTGTGCCATCAGTACAGGACAAAAAAAAAAAAAAATAGGCCCATAGATGCATTTTGGCCTGACAGTGGCTGAAGGCTGATCTTCTGCCTGCTGTGTTTGGGGCCTACAGGGTTAATCCACCCAAATACAACGACTGAACCAAAACTTCTGTTAAATGAGGCCGATGGAGCATTTCCTGTTTTTGTCACCAACTGCTCCTCGCATCACAACCGCTTCTGTCACTTAGCAACCACCACCAGTTAACATAAGTGCATGGAAAGAAAAAGCAAGAATTTTAAAAAATTTGTTATTTTAACACTTAGATTTTTAAAGATGTATCCTCTAACTGCTGCCACTTTGTCCATTACATTCACTCGAAAAAAGAAAAGGAAAAGATCAGCAACAGTGCACAATGAATCTTGGGATATGTTAGGCTGGGAAGGATCCACCAACTATATCCTTTGCAACAGGGATTTGTTGCCTGCATTTGAATGAGCCTAGGTCGCGTCACTGTGACACAATCGGTCTACAAATACACCTTCAGAGGATGAGAATGAGACACAGCTTAAGTGCTGGTGCTGTTCAAGCCATCGATAGAATGCATATCGGTATCTTTATCATATTCTGTCCTTTCGGATCATCCACATTCGCTGTAAACAGTTCTCATTTGAAATAAGAGATGCTTGCACGGTAAACTCTTGACACATGAAACCGAAACTATTTGCACAAGTACACAAGGTGTGAAACTTATGTTTTTGTGTGATACCGGTGAACTCTTTTTTCATTCCATCAGATATCTTGACAAATGCTGACATCAAACCTGCTTTGATGTTCTGTTATTCACAGACATACTTTAAATTCTTTGGTTGTCCTTGAATGTACTGTACATTTCACTTTAACTTCTTCTTCCATAACAGGCTCATCACAAAATGTTTTTCAATCCAACAAAGGACATAAACGCAAATAAAAACAAAAGCTAAAGCACTAAGACGTGCTCGATCATCAGCATTAATTGGATAGTGAGGGAGGATAGGAAACTTTGTTGCCATAAAAATCAAAATAAATAATTGCTAGGTGAAACTCCGGGAGAACGTATTCTCTATCTGGTTGATAATAAATCCTGGAATAATGACATGCTTACCCATAAATGACTAAACAAGGGGCCATTAAGGCATGCATGACTTCTCCTGATGTCTGTGTAGCAGATGTTAATAATTTTTCCATAATGGAGAAGGAGAGTGGGAAGCAGGAAACTGCTCTGTTCGATCATATCAAAGAAAATGTCAAATAAGGGTCAGCAGTGTAAACATACTAAAAAGTAGAGAAAATAAGAATGTTTACTGAATTAAATCTATGCATTTCATTCACGTGTTGTTAAAGAATTTTATATTTAATGAGATTTTTATGTAGCATTCTATGTGTTTATTTTTTTTTCTTTTTAAGTTGTAACAAACATTGTGCTGTCACAGCTGTGTGAGGTGCAGACGGAGATGTTATCTCCCCTCACAGTGTATCTCAACATCTCCTGAGTTCTCCTCGGTTTGCCGGCTTCTCCTTGTTGTTTTCAGATCTTAATGGGAGATATTTTGACGTTCGGGTTCGATGTGACGGTGCAGCCGATCAGCTCCGAATGCCAGTTCCTTATCACACACGAAATGGTTCTGCCTGCAGTGACACATGAGATTATCAGGCTATTAGATTCATACTGACATATGGCGCTGATCGTATTAATGCTGATCTTCATTCACACCACCTAAAATGTGTTATTTTTTTAAGGCTTAACTGTGATCTTATCAGCCAGACTGTCAGATAACAGCCTATCTGCCTCTTCTTTTGTGACCAGACACTATCTGCTCCATTGTCCTAATTAAACACTTTGTCACTCTTTGTTTTTTATCATTAGCAAAGTGTCTTATTTCAGGCTCAGTGGTAAGAAAATGACACAAGAAGTAAAATCAGACTACTGAGATGCAGAATGACTTCAGACATTATCGCTGCTATATTAATCAGTGCAATATTGTCATCTTGAATGTTATGCTTTGTTTATATTATTGCTTTTCATTCTGACATTTTATGATTGCTGTTGTAATTAGAGCAGGTAGATTATTGGAGCATGTTATGAGACTTGCTTTTTTATCACCTGATATAAATCCAGAATATTTATTCTGCTTCTGTGACAAACAACAGTGGATTTTATTGACAAAGAAAATAAAAAAAACAACAAAAACTTTGAACTGAAGTACTTTGTATTA
>JAQFJA010000025.1:4251406-4258906 GCA_029874485.1 Naso brachycentron | reverse complement strand
AACAGAAAAGATGCAAAGATTAAAATCTTTGCTGCAGGCTGATGAAGCAAAATGATTTCATACAAATGTGCTAACTTTGATGTTGTAATTCCAGTGCGTTTCACACTTAAAATTATGTGTAGAAAAAATCAGCCAATTTGAAGAAACAACCCAAACTTTGAAAATCCAAACCAAAGCCCCTGTCAGACATGGATTCTGTCAGACTCATGAGTTCATCTGTCTGTTCAAACATAGCCTATATGCTAGAAATATGCAAAACTGATTTAAAGGCTTCACTTCTACTTGACAAAGTGACAAACATTTTCATTTCACAGCCTCAAGTCTTCTCAAAGCTGTTGTGTTGCACTATGTTGTAATAAGGTCAACCCCACCCACCATCTCCCAGCTGCAGGTCCTTCATCATTAGGTGATTCAGTTAGACCAAAGATCAGAAAAAGTTTACCAGATCTAAAATATCAGACAACCTATCATGTAATATAGAAGTAAAAACAATCTGTTTGTTTATTCTGTCAAGAAAATCAAAATGCATGTAAATAAAATTACTGATGTAGGCTACAGTGTTCTGTAAACCAGGATAAAGACACAAAAGTGTGCAGGTTTAGTCATCAGTTGTTGCGCTCATTAGAGTCAAGCTGTCACAACTGTAACAATATAGTCTGTAAATAAAGACTCTGCAAAACATCACACAACTGAGGATGCCTATAAATCTTTAAAGAAGTTTAAAGCATACTAAAGTGTTTCAGTTTTTTAACTTTTTAAATATTTTCAAATTCAAGCAATTTCTGAAAAAAAAGAGAGAGAAAAAAGGTTGCAGTGTCCTGTGGCCTTTAAACTTTCTGTCTCCTTTGGAGAAAATAAACATCATGGCACTTCATGACTTCAAACTGTGCATACATGCGGTGAGAGAGACAAAGATCAACCACTCAAATTAAAAAAAAAAAAAAAGTTTCTTTTCTTGGGGTGTGTGTTCATTAAATTACATTGTATTACACACTCATGATCAACTTTTTTGGCCACACAAAGTGGAAAAAGTAGAGATTTTTTTCCATTTTGCAGATGAATTGGATTAAACAAGTGGACCAGTGACAAGCCGCACCCTAAACCAATTACTTCCCCTTGTGCTGCAGTTTCACTGTTCACCTCTCAGCTGCAGTCATGCAGCCTGAATGCAGCATACTGTCAGTTTTCAGGGCCTCTATGTGACCTGAATTGTGCCGACGGCAGAGCGTTATGTCCTGTCATCATCGTGACCCTAAGTAATGAAATAACATGATCTGATCTGTCTGATTCTGAACAGACATCTCACTACTTTGAGTAAGCAGACTGTTTGTTCTTGCTGCTGATCCTGCAATGTCTTCACTGGCCACAAGGGGTTCTGCTGTGGACCTGACAAACCGAAATGCAAACCTAACCCTGACTGGATTCCATCCAACTTTATTTTCTCTTAAGACTCTAATTAAGTCTGAAAATATCACATCATTTCTATATTCGCTTTATAAAAGCTATATCACATTCAAACTATTAAATGCTTTTAGAGTGCAGATGAATTATTTCAGACTTTTTCTGTCATGCCTGCCTTTGGAGGAAGAGAAATTTCCAGCCCCCAACCTCCAGCCACCCCCCCAAAACAAGACTGTTATAAAACGGGTCAACTTCAGCTCTGTAAACTAGTTTTTGTGACATTTTATCACTAGATTGCTCCATCAGACTGTGCTTTTTCAAGAATAAAAACCCAGAATTTTCAGACATAAAACACAGACCGGTCTCTCCTCATCTCCTACCACATTTGCTGTAAATCCAAGTGCAAGATATGCGTCGTCATATTTCCATGACGGGTTTTGGCGGTTGACCAATCAGCCAACTTTGTTTTGTTTGCATCTGAAACGCTGCCTATTTTTCTTTTTGCCATTGTAATATAGTTCTCCATTTTTAAAACCTGGACTCTTTTTATCTGTCTGAATGTAAAATCACCTTAGATGTGCCAGTTATCCAACGTTTAAACATTAGTTCTGTGTGCCGCATTTTCTGAAAACATAAAAGAAACCTAAAAAAGAACATGGGCAGTCCGGCAGTAACGCACCCCCCTCTGTCATGCCACCGCACCCTCGAGGGGGGGCCCGTCCGGCAGTTTGAGAATCACTGAATTATACGACAACAGGCTACATAACACATCCATCTTTCCATACGCACTCCCCCACAATGTTGAGATCTGATAGTTTGACCTGTGTTTGACCAATTCACAACATGAGTGTTTCTTTAACGGGGGGAAAAAACTCACGCTTCTCTCCTCTGTTGCATCATGTTTGCATCCATTCATCCAACTCTAAGTTCAGCTGTAATGCCAAGTTGGAGGTAGATGCTCATTTATGAATTGTAACAGTTAGGAAAAGGTATGGTACCAGAGGATTTAACTTCTTTTCCCCTGAAATCAACCATTAATTAGCAATAAACAATTTCTCCTCACTATCTAATTGGCATCACATTTGTCAAGATACAGTTAAAGAGACTGCTTAATTAATTAAACATGAAATAGCACCTTCCCTGTGTGTGTGAGAATACAGATGTAACCCTGGGTTTTTTTCCTCCACATACACCAACACCTCCACCCCACCCTCTAAAAAAATCCAGCACCAGATTTGATAAGATTTGTTCTCTTTATCACTTTAATTAGCACCTCCCTCCTGTCCCCTTTGCAAATGAGGGGTAGGTGGGGGGTTTCGGGGTTTGATGACTTAAAATGCACACAGCTAACGAGTTATTCATACCCTGCACAGCTGTTAAGGCAATTTAACTGCTTCTTCTCCGTTCTCTCTTTTTTTCTCTTGATGCTTACTTGTCGAGGAGGGAAAGGTAGCAAGAGGCCTCGCAACCGCTCCATTATCTGTAGAGAGAAGCTCTCTGATTCAAAAAACGGCCACATTTTTCATCATTCACCTGTAACAGGGAAGATTTCCAGCTATTCATATCTCAAACTTGCATCTCTCTCGGAACTAATGCCCATTTTTATGCAACTCAGTCCCGGCTGTAAAGAAGTAGGTGTTATGTAGGCAAGCAAAGTGTCAAAAAAAAACCTCTCACACCTGACTGCTTTAAAGCTGTTTCTGTTCAGAGCTATGAGCACATTTCTATGCACGCTGTATACTTGCGTGCTCCACCATTGCCCATCTGTCGCTGTGCAATTATGATCAGAGGAAAGAAGTGCCTGAATGAAATATCCGCACCTCAGCTCCCATGCAGATTGCCGACCAGGACGTGTCAACTTCTCCTGGATCAGCATCCCCATGATTGCAAGATCACAATTCACATCTACAAACACTGACACAGATGCGAGCACGCTTTACTTAAATCCACTGAATTAAGTTCAATAAGGTTCAAGTATTGCAAAGGTTCTACGTGGTTTAAGGACATTTAGGAATATCAAAGAGGAAGGCTGAATAGGATTTTTCTCCTTATTGTATGGGAATTTTATTGGAAAGGCCTCAGTGTGAAAACCTCCAAGGACACGTTTGTGAAAAAGTCAAAAACAGCTGAATTTTGCGTGAACGCACATTAAATTCCACCAGTTTATCAGCATAGATGCTGTAAGCTTTGTGGTTTTAAAAACAGCCTGAAGCTGAATATATTAAAGACAATTCAGACTGATAAGTGTCGAGGCACTCTGACGAGCCAGCGGCCTGAAAATCTGTGATGCAACTTTCACTGTTGAGCCTGTTTTGGTCAATGCATAAGTGGAACCATTGTGACAAGTGGCGTCTGCTGAGTGGTGTTGTTCATCGATGAGTTATTGCTTTAAAATGAAAGTGGTAAGACAGGTTTGGAAAAGGAAAATGGGTTCAATTAGTGCTTCAAATAACAAGAGGCCACTTCAGCTAAATTTCCAGAATATGAACAACAGGCCGCAGACTCAGTAAATAGAGATGAGTTGATTTTCACTGTTATTTTTTTCCTCTCCATCTCACTGCAGGCTGCAGAGTCAGTTATGTGTGAGAGACGAAAAGGTTACAAAACCAACATTTATTAATATTCCAGCTTGTTCTGAACTGGTGATTTCTTTTGCTTTCCCCATACTGAGCCTTTACTTTGTAAATTTCATTGCAACACCCTTTTTCAGTGCTCTCAAAGAAAACACATTTTAAAAAAGCAAATTTTGATAGGAAATCTAACTCTGTGGTTTTTATAGACACAGCCGAGTGAGCGGAGTGGAGGCTTTGGCACAAACTTTGAAGATAACTGAATTCTTTGGGAGCTCAGTGGGTCCATCTGTCCGTTTCACAACATTATGCTTGAGATACTAGAACAGTAAACAGAGGTGGAAGGTCTGAGCGTTGTGGAGCCACGGCTGTGTTGTTGTGTCTGCCTCCGAAATTCAAACAAAAGCTGTTGAAGCTGAAGAAAAGGGCAGCCTGACGTGTCTGCCCCAAATCTAAGTACAAAATCCGGAATGCCAAACCTAACAGATGAAACCCCTTAATTCCAACTAAAGACCCTGTCTTTGCCCCTCTAAGGTAACCTGCAAACTGTTAGCAAAACGCGGCCTGTAGTTGTGCCAGAGCAGCAGGACTCACCTGAACGAAAATGTTGACTGAAAATTAGAGCATACTAATAATCAGAAAAAGACAAGGACATGTGCCCTTTTTTTTTCAGAAATCAGCATACATATTCATGTGGAAGTGATGTTGCTGAATTAATGTGATCAGAAGGACGGCTTCAATCCCCACTGAGTTAGTTCATGTTTAATCTTGTCTTCTCAAAACCAGAAGGCAAAGAGCAAGAGAGGAGGGTGGAAAGCAACTCACTGATTAATGTTATTAATTTCCACACCTCTAACCTTCTGTTTCCGCTCCTCTACATTTAGAGACTGAAAAAACTGTTTTAATTATTTATTTGTTTGTTTTTGTTTTTGTTTTTTTTAACCAAGCATCTCAACAGCAGGAAGAGAGAGAAGGGGCGAAAGCAAAGTTTCAGATTTACGTTGGACTGATTCCGTGGAGATTGCTATCACTGGAATAACTTTATTAGGCTTTCTGCTGCATTTCCTGTTTGATTTACTGCGCAGTCCCAAGAGCTCGTGGGTAGGCACTGAGGCCTCCGGCAGACCTGCTGATGTTGTGCAGCAGCAACCTGAGTGCTGAACGTAGCAGAAACATAACTAAGGTGCTTCCCAGTAATTATTTTTTTCGGCCTTTAAATGCACCATATGCTCTCATTGGTGTGTCAATGTTTGTGCTGACAGAGACATAAAAACCATGAAGAGGTCATGTACAAAGTTCCAGATATGGCCCTAATACTGCCATATTTAAGGGTCCTACACTACACAGAAGTGAAATTCAAAAAACAAAAAAAGGCATTGGGATTAAAAATAGGTGCTTAGAAGTTTATTCAGTTGTTTGTACAAGTGAAAATTTACGTTGAATAGTGTAACTGCCTAAGTTATTATAAAACAAGAGTCAGCAACTGTGCTAGCACTGCCAAACATGAGCAAGTGTAACAACACAAGACACACAATTTAGCAATCCAGCTAATTAACGTTAACTCTAAACCGAACTTTACTCACCACTCCAACAGCAACAAGTCCAGCCTGCAATCTGTCCTGCAGCTTTTCTTTTTGTTTATCCCTCTGTTTTTCTCTTCTCTGTCAAACTTTCTCTCCTGCATCTTGGCCTCTGTCCTGACAGTGCTGAGGAGTAACTAGTTACATGTAACGAAATTACGTAATTTAATTACAAAATCAATGTAATTGTAATCAGTTACAGTTACTGATAAAGAATGTGTAATTAAATTACAGTTGCTGATTACAAAGGGGCTTACATCTGAATATTTTCTGTAAAAAGCTTAAGCTATATGTTCAATAATATTCATTTTGTTGCTTTCCATGTTTTTGATGTGCACAACGCCTTCTTCTGACATTTCCAGTCAAGGCCGTTTGGTAAAGTTTGATGCTACTCTGATGCTTTTGATTGGTTCCCCTGTTTGAATTTGCAGTGCTCCACATCTGCCATTAACACTGCCTGGTTTAAGCAATTAAAAATGTTTAACAGTTGAAAACACTCGTTAGAAATTTGGAAAAGTAACCAAAAGTAATAAGTTACATTAATTTGATCAAGTAACTGAAATAGTTATATTAATTATTACGTTTTACATGACCTAACTAGTAATGTAAGCTATTACATTTTCAAAGTGGCCTTCCCAACCCTGTGTCCTGATGTCATCGCCGACAAAACGCCAGTCTGACTGCGACATGACTCCTGTCCCAGCCGCTCGCCCCTTCAGCCTCTTCTGTATCTCTGCCTCTGAGGCTGCTGAGCACCATTTGCATTGCCAGGCTTGCTGGCTTTGGTTCTGTTGTCAGTTCTGACCCGCTCCCAATCTACTTCACCGGCCTTTTTTTCGGTCCAAAACTGTGGTGTTGTGGTTTAGCTAAAAGCACTCACTTCCTGGACACCCATGCAGTCAGCATGCGGCAAGCTAACAAATTAGCAGCTACAGTTACAGCAGAGGTTACTTCAGGACAATCTGTAAATTAATTATTAGAGCTGAGGCAGACCAACCTGAGCAGAAACCAGGAAGTATTTTCTCCGCAAAATATGATCCAGTTTGGTATTTAGTTTCTGAAACGGAGTGCTGTAAAATGCTATGGAGGGTCTCTTACCATTTTGTACTCAAGTTACAGAGCGCAGAAAGTTAACTTGTGATTGGAATGCAGAGTGACCGACAAAGCTTTTACACAAATGCAACACACTAAGTTTTTCTACAGTGTCACATAATGAGCAGCACGAGGGCATCACTTTGCAGCGTGACCTGTGGGATTCTTTTTTTCTCATAAAATGGCAAGGGAATATCTAAGAAGGTGATGTTTCGGGACATCAGGTGTTTGAAAAAGGGTTTAGAGGCATGCCTATTAAACTTTGAAAGATTTGGCAATTGATTTGCTTCAACTTAAGCAGTTTTCGTGTCATTCGTACGTAGGCAGCCACAAAAAGACCCTTTTTCCCTCATGATGAAGAGCTAAGATTAAAGAGGGGAAGGAGCTTTCAGGCAACATAAACATTTTGCACTTAAATCTCTCGAATTTTTTGCCTTTCTGGTCAGTCCTACAATGATGAAGAGAGTCAGAAATCAGGACCAAACTTTCCTCAGTATTGAAGCATTTATCAAATTTTATACAATTGAAAATTAATATGATGACCACTAACAAAGAACCTTAGTGGATTAAAGTCCTACTTCTGTATTTTTATTGCTACCAATTTTTACTGATAAATACCAAATATCTTCAGAAAGACCACGTTTCATGCAGACTTTACATCCCTGTGCCTTCAAAAGTTTTTGCAGTTCCTGTTTCAAGAAAGTTGTCACAATAAACATGATCACCTTGTGACATAGAAAGTGTAGAAAAGGCCTCTTTGGTCTTCATGACACTTCATCGCAAATGCTTTGCACAGGGGCAAATTGGCTGACCTGGTGTTTTGGATTTTCACATTTCTTCTGCAACTTAACTCAACT
>JAQFJA010000025.1:4209281-4226020 GCA_029874485.1 Naso brachycentron | reverse complement strand
AAATTCTGTCATTTGTTGGAATCTCCTTTCTTTATAATCATTCAGTACTTTTCACAAAGATTTCTTTTTCAAACATAGTCAGATTAATGAGTGACAGCTGGTACCCTAATAGTGTGTATTTTATCTGTAGGTATTTTGTAACTGAGCAACAGTATCTCTCATATTAGGCATTATTCTAAATTAGGCTAAAAGCCCATGAAGAACGAGATGATTTAAATGATGTCACTGAGATCTCAAGCTTTGTAACAGTATAAAACAGAGTGGTGTTACTAACCTGTATCCAGTGTGTCTTTGACAATTTCTAAAAAGTCAGCTGATTAAAAATGCTCATATTGTCATTGCACTTGAAAAATAAACTCACATGTTGCTCCTATTAATGTTTCAGCACACTGACAATAATTGCATGTTGGGAAATGATAAGCTGCAGTGTATTCGGTCTGAGAGCGTGTGCATAGAATGGTGTTGGTGGTAGAGGTGGATGAGTGAGGCGAGTTGGGTGGAGTTATTTGCTCACAGGGGAAATGCCCACAGGGATTCGGGGATTCCAGTCCTCGGGCCTCACGCTGTTGGAGTCTTCTCTCCGGGGCTGCAGAGCCGGGAATAAACACAACGGCACTTATTCAGGCTCACATGAGGAAAAATAAAGGTAATCTGGCTAAACACGAGCATGCATGCACCCATCACACACTCACACACACACACACACTGGGGTGTAGATTACGCCCACACACGGCTCCAGCATCACTTTGCTCCAAAACACTTAAATGTGTTGTACGAACTGTTATTATTCTTATGTCAAGCCGCTGATTAAAAAATAAATGCAAGTCAAGTGAAATCAAATCATCTTCATTCAGCGGCTTGTTGCTTCTTGACAAAATCCTTTGAAAAAGTAACAAGTATCCTAATAAAAGCCTGATCCAAGAACCATTAGCATATGAATCATTCCATACGAGCCCTTTTAAAGGCAGACATCCACAGGGTTTGGTATGAGTGCATGTACGTGGCATTCAAATAAACCATAATAACACCAACAGTCACTCACTCACGATACAGCCTGTGCTCCAAAAAGCATATATGTTCAAGTGCTGGTCTAGACACCTAATACGAGCTCCTCTATGTTTGAAAAACAATCACATAATCCTGAAATTTGTGGTAAAACTGGAATGTCGAAGCATCTCTGGGCCTTTCATCCAGTTTTCTTTACGACAGCACGACGTGGGCTTGTCAGTCTGAGTGGTAGGTTACTATGTCAAGCTAATTGTTAAGGCTGGGACGTGCACTAACTGGCTTTGGGGGAGCTGAGCCGACCCATCAGCACACATGAGAGAAACATACCTCTGCATCTGTTTTTATGAGGCCAATAAAAACCCTCCTCTGTCTCTGGCTCAATTGCCACCCTGGCTGATTTATGTGCTTGAATTCGCACCGCATTGCTACATAGGAGAGGCTGGCAGATGGCCAGGTGTATGAGTGTGCGAACCTGAGTGTGTGTGTGTTTGTGGGTGTGTGCGTGTGAGAATCGCCCTGAGAAGGAACAGATCGACATGATAAATTTCACTAGGTTTAAGTCATGCAGGTGAAGTATATTATGCCCTGAGATATTCTATTGATGTGCCAACACCACAGTGATATGAAACTAAAAAACATTCATCACAGGATTTGAGTTTTGGCTCATGTTTGAAATAGTTACAAATTATCTGCCGTGTAGTTGTCATTGTGTTTGTTGTTTTAGGAAATCTATACCTGTTTTGCTTGGTACCTCTAAAATTAGGCTGTTCTCAAATGGGCTTAAAGTTGAGGTTGGCAACATCTGGAAATCAAGCTAGCTGTAGCATGAGACTCCTAAGGGAGCAACTCCGCTGCACCCTTCCCTTCTTGTGCTTCTCAGACTCGCGTTTTATTTCGTTTGTTGTCGCTCTCTCTTTTTAGTCCATTTTGCACCAAAGATTCTCAACGATATGAAACGGTTGCAGGGAAAGTTGCAGCGGTGTAAACTCAAGTCGGCTGCAACTCAGCTTGTTGAGTTGCCAGAGGCCAGTTTTAGAACGTAAGGCACATCACTTGTTTCAACAGCCAATCAGCTCATAGTGATGTCACCCTTTCGCTCAGAAGCGCATCATAGAGCAGCCAATAAGAACATGCGCTCTCATGCGCGCCAAGGAAGGCATCAAGAGTCCAATGTTCTTTCAGACCACCTGAATTACAAAATGCTGAAAAGTTCTTGAGGGATATTTGCGTGATGGCATCAAAAATAAACAGCCTACTCCAGCTTTAAAGGCCTTCATTACATTCATGGTAATCGACTGATGTGATCACTGAAAATCTTAAAACCTATATTTCCAAATACCTCTATCTGTTGTAATGTAATGAAAACATTAAAAATGGGCTGTAACGCCAAACAAATGTGCAATAACTCTGAATCTCTGTCCTGCTCCGACACAGCCTCTGATTGTGGAGATGAGCTATGAACTGCAAAGTGGCGCTGCTGAAGTTCAGCACCGCTGCCTCAGAAAGCCATTCTTTCTTTTCACTCTCAGTGCAGACAGCAGCTGCCATCATGCTGAGCAGTTTTAGGAGAAGTCTCCATTTTGGAGGTGGGTGGGCATATGCCTGTGTCTTTCTTCCATATTCACCTGAATAAAAGCCAAATCGTCCCCGAGGACAGAACAGAGGAGGCCCTTGTCTGCTCCTCTCACCTCCCAGATGCAGCTGACCGCACTTCAAATGGGCTTAAGTGGTAGAAAGTGGCCACATACCTTTCAACTAAGGCACAATGATTTGCAGTGAAGATGGAAAGTTGTGCTGTGGTGCGCTGTGATTTTGAAAAGGGGATTGACTAAAGGATGTTTGATCATTCACTGAGCTTTTCGTCACTCACTGAGCTTTATTTTGAAATTGGGGGGGCTGCTAATGCTGCCTAATGCATGGTAAAAGGTCAAAATTAGCACAAAAAATTATCCATCATTTGTGCACCAGTCTCACCTGTGCGGCGAGGGTGGGGATGATGTAGAACTCATTTACATGCAGGGAGAATGTAAAGTATGTTCTCTAGTGTGCATGTTGACAGAGCGAATGGGCTTCTATTTATTCCATGTTTCCAGACAGATTGCAGTCTGATACAATGGAGGAGAATGTGAGGTGTGCAACACAACACTGTGCTCGGTTGAAGCCTGTGCATGCTTGCTTGCTTTTGTCACATGTATAGAAAATGCAAGAAGGAACTGTGTCTGTGTTTGTGCAGCAGACATTTGTGCAAGCTCCACTAAAAACATGCACCGATTCACTTTTGTACACTCTAACAGACTGAATAAGAGACAGAAAGGAATGACATTTGTTTAACCTCTTGTCGAGTCTTTGAAACTTAGCTGATGTCACTGTTATGTCTGGATTCGGTCCACGACATGACCACAAAGACAAACATTAAATTCCAGCTTCTTACAAACACCACAACCTGCTCTCACACCTGCATACCTGCTCTCAGCCCTGCTGGCACCTAAACACAGTCACACAATGCCAACGACATCTTGAAAGGCTGGCTTAACAGTTCACAGGACCAGATCTATTCACGCAGAGGTTTTTAAGTGATGATTGATTGCAGCCGTTGTCATCTTTCTTTTTATCGCTTTCTTTCTGAACTAAAGCTGCACATCTGCTTCCTCCAGAACAAAGATTTTCTTGCTCGCTTTTCACCATCAACAATATTCTGACTTGGTGCAGAAAATATTGTTGATTCAGGATAGATATTATTGGCACGTTATCTGTATCTGCCGATGATGGCTTTAAAATCATCTGCCAGCACGCCT
Source organism: Naso brachycentron (assembly GCA_029874485.1). NCBI lineage: Eukaryota > Metazoa > Chordata > Actinopteri > Acanthuriformes > Acanthuridae > Naso > Naso brachycentron. The sequence continues at coordinate 4,222,217 of JAQFJA010000025.1, read as the reverse complement.
ATATACCACGATATAATAATTGATAAAATAATAGGCTGCTGTTTCCTTGATTAAACGCCCGAGTTGACGCCATGTTTCCTATGTTCCCTGTGGACGGACGTTATGTTTACTGAATTTGTCACTTGTAAACAGGCCAAATCAGTCCCGGTTGTGAGTATTGTTCTGACTGTCTCAGGGAGAGCATCATCCAGTTTTAAGAAGGATGTATCTTGTTTTGTTTAAAAGTAATTGCCATAAATACATATGGCATGTTTTACATAAGGTAAGTTCAAGTATTTTTCTTCTTTGGCACAAGGAATGAATACCACTTAATTTTATTTTAAGCTTTGTATTTTATGCCTGCATTTGCCAGTGGGTCAACATGGTATGCATAGTAATACTGGATGTAAATTCCACTACAGAAGAGACTTGATGACCTCTGCATTTTGGTGTGGGGAAAAAATATACATATATGTCGGTATCGATTATCAACCAAATGAGTTGTAAAATATTGCTAAATCGGATATCGGCAAAAAATTCAGTATCGTGCATCCCTAGAAAATGTTGTTAGTTGTACAAATATTTCTTTGCAGCTCTGACGGGATAAATTCTCTCATTTAAGTAGCTACAACATGACAACGTGCCCTGTGATTGGTCATCTAGAGCCGCCTCGTGTTTTCACCACATTTCTGACACTGATTTCCGCATTTGTTGATAATGAAAAATGCTGAACAAATGTTTATCTTTTCCTTTTCATTAATTCCAGACAGATTTGCATTGAGTGATCTTCCCAGTTCTTCTATTCGTGATCGTTTTCTCTTTTAAAGAGAGAATAAAAGGACGCAAATACAATTACTTTTGCTGCATAACAGATGCTGAACACTGGGTTATGATACATGACACATTCATCTGGTGCTGCAGTGGAGCTACAATAATAGATCGATCAAACTATATATCAGGTTCAATACTGTAGGCATCTACAGCAGTACCATCTTGATGAAGAAGGATAAATCTGCCTTCACCTCATGACTTGGGTTAGAAGCAGATTTTTTCCAGTTATTGAAATATAGTCCTTCTGTCCCCAGAGCAGCTCTGCCTCTAAAAAAAGGCCGTGAAACTGAAACTCTTGCAAGCAAACAAATAGAAAAAACTGTCTCATTTGCAACATAAAGTGAATGCAGGAACATCACAGGAAACAAACACAGTGAGCAATCAAATCTGGTACCTGTACGGGTCGGCTGGGTGGAGTGCTGATGAGCGGAGCAGCGCCCATTGCCGAGGCCGCCGTCAGGCTACGCTCCCTCTCCTCCTGATAGATGCGGTCGCGCTCAGCCTCTGGCAGCTGCAGGAAGTTCTGCATGGCGCGCAGGTTGACCAGCAGTGACTGGGATGCTGTTTTAGGATCCTCCTCCTTGCGTAGAATCTCAGACAGCAAGCCCTGCGTGATGAGGTGGGAGGAGAGGAGGACAAATGAAGATTGTGAGAAAGACGGAGAGGAGGTGACGGAACAAGCAGAAGGACAATGACAGAAAAAGGAAACAGAGCACAGAGGGGAAGCAGTTGGATGGTGCGGGTCAGGGTGGCAAGCAGGAAAGTAATAATCACATTAGAGGGTTCTTAAATAAGACAGTAAAGGAGAGCCATGAGTGTAAATGGAGACTCTAATGACAATGGAGGTGTGACACATTTGTACCCACTTAGACTGCAAACTAATCCAACCTTTTAGTTTCTCCATTTAAGCTGCAGTCCTTTACTCCAGTGTTTCTACAGAGGCCGGTGGTGTCCCCTGACTGAGACAGTGCCTCCACCTCCCTCAGACTCAACTTTATAGTCAGCAGTCATTCTCTACCTTCAGTCATTTTTGTAGTAAAATCACATCAAAGCAAACTTAACATTCTCCTGTCCTCCTCCATATTCCCACGACTCTCTACAAAGCTTTTTGTCTAGGAGAAAAAAAATTATATTTGTGTTCCCTCAGTGTCAAATTCTTCGATGTTTATTCTTGGGTGACAACACAACTTCACTGAAACTTTTTTTTGTTGCCTCTCAACCCGTAACGCTTTTGTTGTGCGTAATGTTGCCGATCTTGGACACATTCCTCGAGCCGTGTGTGTTGCTTTGGATAAGAGCTGCAGCGACTCGCCTGAAATATGAAAATCTTGTTCGGCGGGCAATCAGTGTATCCTCTGTTTACTTTTCAATAGTGCTCAATTCCATCATTACGAGACGCCGATGACTCCATTATCAGAGACGTGTGATTGGGCCTTTTCATCAGCTCTTGGCCACACACTGTGCAAACCATCGCTCGGCTTCTCTCACCATCAATAGGTGTGATTTGGTAATAAAACAAGGTGATGGGGAAAACATGCTCAAGCTCTTTATTTTTATTTATTTTTTGGGGGCATGCAAGTCCTCCTGGGAAATTAGCAGAGCTGCAAGTATGTGCTTGATGCCGTTTATCTGACTATTAAAATATATACAACTGTCTGTCATGTTTTTATGTCTGTGGTTTCCAGACAAGTGTGAACAGATACTCAGTGACGTTTTTATGGCAGAAAGGGGGATTGTGCACTTAACATACACAAGTATTGAGGGGAGAGATTAGAGGAGTATCTCACTTATGTTGTTACTGTGTGTGTCTGTGTGTTGGCGTCTGCATTCCTTGGCGTGTGAATACTTATCATACTTCGCCATCAACACATACTCTGTATCTCTTTGGTCAATCAGTTTCTTCTACCCCCCAAAAAATAAAATCCAGCCCCGCCCCTCAGCCTCCTCTGATCCAAACTCCTGCATCGACAGCCGGCCCTTCATGTCACCACTCGACACCCCTCCCCCCGCTCCTTTTATTAACCCAGAGTCGTGGAAAAAAAAACACGCCTAATAAATAATCCTCCAAAGGGAAACTCTCCAACGGCACATTGGGCTAATTCCTCATATCAGCCACAGATAAGACTCTGTTTGTGGGGGAGCTTGCCAATCTGCACAAAAACACCACAATCTGACTCTACCATACAGCTCACAAACATACACACACATTTTTTTGATGGTGGTGATGATGTGGTGGGGGGGCAAATTCTAATCCAAATAGATTCTTATCAGTTTCTGTTTATTTCTCATTTTTTCTTCACAGCAACTTCAAAGCAAATAAGTCGTAATGAGGTTTGCTGTCACCTCCTTCCAACCCCCCTTTCAACAGACAGTACATCATCAGACATCGTCACTGCCTTCTGTGTGTGTGTGTGTGTTAGGGTATGCGTGTAAGGCCTCTGACTATGAAGTGAAACCACATATTTTGGCAGCGAGAGAACACACACCATGACCGAGCCCAGGTCTCTCTCGTGGCAGCCTGCCAGCGGTCTTTAAGTTCAGTAGAGGTGCTCCGTCGCTGAAGTGAGAATTATGAATGAGATATAAACTGAAGGAATACACCAATTCAAGCGCCAGGCTCTATTTAGTGTTTCATAGTCAAGAGAAATTGAATATAGAACTATAGAACTTCCTTAATGTGGTGTATTTCCTCTTCAGACAGGATGTTGTTGTGGGATCTTTCACAGAGAGGGAAACACTTTGAGGGTTTGGTGCAGTTTGCTTTTAAAATGAGACTATTGAAAAATTTAAGATGACATTTTTGGATGGACGCATTTAATCAGACCCTGTGACTTTGGTGAAAGTCCCATAAAATTTCCATCAAAGATTCACTGTTTTATACAAACCTCAAGTGTTCCTTTTATGCGATCTGTTTGTACTCCACACATTTTAGTACCTTGTGAATAACCAAAATGGTGCTAGAAAACTACAGATAAAAACAGAAGTTACACAAAAAAAATTAAATATTTAATCAACTTAAAATGAAGTAGAAGTACTGGATGTTTTCCATGATTATTAAAATTGTGCCAAAGTACATACAATAACTCCTGTATTTGTTACAGCTGGTCAGTGTGTATCACATGGCACTTTTAACCAAGTTTCCAGGAATTTTGAGATATCGAATTCCATGAAAAACATCCTCTTAAATTTTAAAATTCTGAATGATTTTACATTTTTTGTTGTTGTTTAAAGTTAGAGGTGTTCCTGCAATTTGAATCTTTCCTCCTCACCTGGGTTCTGTTGAAGGCCACACGGGCGAAGACGGCTTGTGAGATGCCGGCCCGCTTCAGCTCGTCCCTCACCCATTGGTAAATCTCAGAGGACACCTCTGTGTTCGATGCCACCTGTGGCTCTAGCGGCTTGTTGTGGGAGCTGCGGTTGACAGGTGGGTGGTTGAGGTACTGCTGTGACAAGGACTGCTGCGCCAGCAGCCGGTTCACCGCATACTGCTGGTTGAGGATCTGTGCCATCACAAGCTGCTGGTTGACCAGCTGGGGGCTGATGGGCGTGGACACCAAGCCCGGGTGGTGCAGACCGGGAAGCTGGGGCTGCCGGCCGCCAGTCTGTCCACCGTGTGGTGGCGGAGCGTGAGACAGCGGGGGCACCGGCGAGGATGGAGTCTGCTCCGCTGTGCTGCCAGGGATGGGCTGTTGCTGCTGGGAGAAGCCCAGGTGATTGTGGTTGTGGTTAGAACCAGGTGGAGAAAGGTCGGACAGGCTATCCATCTCTGGTGGAGGAGAAAAACACCAGCAAAGAGAGGGAGAAGGTGGAGGGCAGAGGGGACACAGGGTCAATAACTGGCTGCACTGAACACCACAAAGAAAAGACAAGAGATGATAATGAACAAACGACAAAAAACAAAAATAAAAGCACTGAAAAATAAGAAAAAGTTAAACTTTCTTATAAAATCATGGACATCAGTTCAATATCACCAGGGCAATGGTCTCTTATTAAGGGAAATTAAACAGATTTGTTCTGCATCAGATCAAACTTTAGCCTCTAACATTCCCGCTTAACCTTTGAATAGACTTTTTTGCAGCCAGCAAATATTTATTTCTAAAAACCCAAACCACTACCAAAAGATACAGTAGTTAAGTGTCTGTTGCCTATCCAGAACCCTCCACGGGCCTCTGCCCAGCTGATTGGATATGAAACAGCTGATCGGCCAATGACCGGTTAAAAAAAGAAAAAGATGGAAACGCAAATAAAAGAGCTTCATTGTGTCTGACCAGTATCTTACACAACCCATGCCTTCGAAATTAAGTTCAGGCTGTTTGTGGCCTCATCATGTGAAAAAAAAACATCTTGGTGAGACACTGGAGTGTGTGTATGTGTAGGTACAGGATTAATGTTAGTGTGCGTGTGTGTGTGTGTGTGTGTCCACAAAGGCAAAAGCAATGCTGATAAATCTGATTCTCTCTTTACATCCTTAATTCTAAAATAAGGAACACAAGCTAGCCAATATGACACTTTTAGGGGAGAATGGCCTGATTAGAAATGTAGGGAGCAGCTAACAGAGACAGAAGGAGTGAGTCGCAGATACAGTGTGTAACCCGAGAAATGGCCTTGTTTGTATCAGCGTATTAAAACAGACCTGACTTGAACTGTGAGACAAAAAATACGTATCTACGTGCCGTCATTTAAAGGCATTTTGGAGGTTTTTGCTGCATCTCTTGCTTTGGGAATCTTTAAGTCCATAATGGCTGCTAGGGAATATTTTAAGACAGGTTTAAATTATGTGCTTAGAGGATGAAAACAATGATTTAACATTCAAAGTGCTACCCACAGCGAAGTGAATGAGCATTTGGAGCAGCTGAATGTTTTCAGGGTTCCGCCTCTTTTAAAGGAATTCACATGTGTCGAGGCTTTTTGCGTGCCGAGCTGGAGAGTGAGGGGGCAGCGTTTAAGAATTCATACGTATGGCAACATTAACACCTCTGAAGTGTGCTGCGGCCTCCACATCCCACAGAAAGGCGTCACATGAGATTGAGAAAAGAGTAAATTGCTGTTATGGGGACGGTGGTGGGGGTGGTGGCGGTGTGGGTCTTCAATAAGCTGAATTTTTCAGCAGATGAAAGATTAAATGCATGGATGTTTTCCCAAAAATACCCACAATAATCATGTGTTTGAGCTGCCTGTTTCTTAACTGTCAGCAAGCACAAAACACCCAGCCAAGACGGGTCTATTGAGTGTTTGTCGAAAACAAATGATGTGGGGGGAAAAAAACAAAACAAAAAAAAAAATCTTGGTAATAATCACATCTCTTCCCATAATCCCTGGCATTCCCTGGCTCTGATGGTATGGCGTGTCTATTCACTCATATGTGAATATGTGTGTTTGTGTGTGTGTATGTGCATATGCTCGTTCGCACAGACTGCTGGGGGGCATGCTCACAACACACAAACACACAGGCACACGGAGGCATTTCCATGCAAATTGAAAAGAGAAGGGGTGACAGAAGAGCATGGCAGGCCCTGGGAGAAAAAGGCTGCCACAGAAGCGGGAGTCCTCGTGTGGAATCCTGCCACAAAAGAGCCCCGGATTAAACACACAATGGGAATGGGATGTGGGCTGAGAGAGAGAAGGAGGGAGAGAGAGTGTGTGTGTGCGTGTTTGACTGCAAGAGAGAGAGAGAGAGGGAGAGAGAGGGAATGAGAAAGAGAGACATACAAAGTGACCCAACTCTCTCTCCTGTGCTGGCTTCTCTGCTCCGGCATTACCACGCCAGAAGAAGAAACGTGACATTCACTGGAGGCCGCTAACACCAATCCAGCTGGCAGAGCAGCACAGCTGCTTGCCAGTACCTGCGACCAGGTACTTACTCCCCTTGACTTCAGGCGTGCTAAACGCAGTGTGGTGGAGTAAATGCAGAGTCACATCTGACGCCACTGCCAAAAGCACAAAGGGATGACCGTGCCACTCTCTCTCTCCCAGCCCTCAAACTTGGCATTGCACCATTTGCACCACAAATGGTGCCGTCATGAATATTGAGGTTGGAGGAGTTGCCACGGGCGTGCGGCAGGCACCTGAAAGCCTGTGTGCCAGGGTTTTGTGTCTGAGGTTTGGCTGACATGACACGTGGGTGCTGGAGTTGGTACAACTGTGTGCAAGCACTTCTTGAGATGTTATCCCTGCTTCTGTGTATATTGGTGGTTTTGTTTTTATCAGGACTTGATGTTCGCAGAAAGTGTGACATGGAAAAGTTTAGCAGTCTGCGCCCTTTAAGGTGAAAAAAGAAAATGGGGTTTTAATGTATTCTAATTGAAAAAGGAGGTTATGGTAAGGGTGCAAATCTGTTGCTGCCACTTGGGAGATTTTCAAAGTTTGGTGTTAGCTCAAAATGAGAAGGGTGAAAGAAGGATTGGTTCCAAATTCCAAAGTGGAAAGTAAAAGTCAACTTTCAGTTTAATGCTATTTGGTTTTCAGATTAAGATTAAGATTTTAATTGAGATTCACTTTAGGCAACACAGTCATTTAACGTTGGAGAGTAAGGAGAGGTATTAAGAGAGGAATGTGGCTCCTCACAAGTTAGACAAATCCATCTATGTGTGTGTGTGTGTGTGTTTTCATGTACTTTTGTCCCAAATCTTTCAAAATCTGTTCACACAGCTACATTATGGCGATAAAAACTTGTTTCTCACAAAGTAGATCACAAAAGTTTTAGAGTTATAGTTACAGTAACAATCAGTTTAAACATGTTTTAGTCATTTTATGTGTCCAAGAAATAAAAATTTGTCGGCGCAATGTCCCCTCTAGTTAAATACCTTTGAGTGTGTTTGTGTGTGTGTGCCCATGTTGCGACATACCTAGTGCATTGGCACGCGGGCTCTCACGGAGGACACATGTCCCCAGGTAGCCCTCCAGCTGGGAGGGTTGGCGCATGCCTACACAGTCGGATGGCATGGCAGGGCACGCACATGCACACACGCACAAACACAGTCAGACAAACACACACACACACACAGCATTCAGTGTAGAGTTGTGAGGAAAGAAACACAAGGTTAAGGCTTTCTACAACACTTCTCTCCCACTCCAGCTAAGCAGAAATATGACATTTAAAACACCAGAATCACTGAGGCCATACTGGCAGCTGTAGCAGCCACATTTTTGAAAAAAACAAAAAACAAAAAACAAAAAACAAAAAAAAACAATTAAGACAGAAAATGTGTAGGAGTATGCAAGAGAATACAGAAGTACAGCAGGTCTGGAGTAAATAACGTTCCAAGCGTATGTTGCCACTTTAACAGAAGAAAAAACATCAGATAAGACATGATCACAACTTGCTTTTTGCATGGAGGCTGTGAAAACATTTTGATGTAACATCTCATCTGTTATCAGTGCGAAAAGTAGCACACTGCTAAAGAAAAAAAGATTGTTCAACAGATTGTTAAAGCTAATATCTCAACATTACACTGGGTTATGAGTCTCGCAACAGAGTGGTGTTCTGCTTAATCAAAGGACATAAAAATATACAGGAATTCTATCTACAGATAGGGTGCTACTGGTATCATATAACCTCATTTCCTGGCGGGTCAAAGGGGATTTTTTTGAGATAATATAAAGCATGCGTTGTTAGAGGGTTGATAAGAAAATCTAATTGAATTTCAGACTAGGCGGTGGCTGTTCGAAGTCATCGCTGCCTTTTGTTCATAGAAAACTTGAGCGTTTTCCTCGCTCACAAACAAAAAATAAAACAGTCAGAGGCCTCAATCTGCCTCCTGCATTAATGTTGGTTAAAGCAATAATGGATAAATCAAAGATAACACTGTGTTCAGCTGCAAAACAGTGTGGAGTAATCTTGAGTTATTAGATAACAAGATAAAAATGTATTTTGGATTCGTGCAATGGCAGGAGGACAAAGAGACGGTCGGTTAGAAAACATTTTGTAATGGCGACTGGTGTGTGTGTGTGTGTGTGTGTGTGTATGTGTGTGTGTGTGTGTGCAAAGAGACAAAAGTGTGAGCGCCATACTTTGCGCCCCTCCGTTTTGCTTACCCATCATATCTTTTGTCTTCTTGAAATGTTTATACCAGCGCCCAAATTCCTGACACTTCGCCGCCGACACATTTGCATAGTAAGTGCTGTTCACAATGGAGGAAATCATACTCTGAAAGAGAGAGATTGATTGAGGGGGAGAGAGAACGAGGGAGAGACTTTAGATTCTCATTGTAGAAAAATGCAGACATAATATTAGAGCTTGTGAAACATGCAGTAACACTGTAGCTTGTCAAAACAAATAAAAGATAGGGACACAGTAAAACCCAGCACTAAAAAAAGCCAACTGAAAAGGATCATGCAGAAATTTTGGATCTCCTCTTCTAAAGGTAAAACAAATTAAATCAAACAAGGCGTTATCTGTTCTTTTTTATCAAATGCCACTGAGTTTGTCAAAGAGGTTTTTTTCAGAGTGGAAAATTTGTGAGATTAACTTCTAAATCAGTTGACATTAATGCCTTGTCCACACATATGCGGGTAATTTTAAAAACGAGGCTTTTTCTGTAAGGTTTGTCCACACAAAGGGCATTTTAGGTCACCCTGAATGGAGCTTTTGGAAACTTCCTGCCAAGGTGAAGATATTTAGAAAAGCCGTTTTTTTGTGTTGTCAAGAGGACAGGGAAACAGAGCTGTTATTTCCTGTGTTTGACGTCGAAAAGTGCGCCATTTCTCCCTTTTGTTTAAACACAGAAATAAGTGCAATGGTGGACATGTCCACAATAGTGGTGGTTTTAACTTTACTGAGAGGACTTTTGACGGGTTTACACATTAATATACACTTACTCTTCGCCTCTATTGAGGAACAGAGGTGTCAGAATGCACTACAGAAGTCACAACTGTTAAAGGGCCTAGCCCCAAACATTCGAATGGTCCGGAATTTGTTCAGCACATAGGCGTTTGAATTTAAATTCAGGGCTCGAAGAGTTAACTGTTTTTTTTTTTTCTTAATGATTATTACTATCGGCTTATCTATTAGTTCCTTTGGAACAAAGTTACAAGGGGTAGTGGTTGAAATCTACCCCTACAAAATGGGACACTCCTTCAAGATCGCGATACGTCATCAACATGTTTTTGCCAAAGCTGTGCAACACGACTTTATGCACCTCCAGATGATGTTATGAACACAGACACAATGTTGTTAAGTTTTTCAACGTGTCTGGGACTTCCACAACAGATACTGTCCAAAAGAAAGAAAATCGCAGCTTATTGATTATCAGGATCTGGTGAGTTGATGGATGTAAATGGAAAAAAACTCTTATTTTTCAGCTTTGATTCATACAATCTGTTAAAGACTTGTAGCAGATTGAGGGTCACACTAAAAATGTTGTTTTTTGACATATGTGAGCTCCCATCTCCCCTTTAAGTCGACTCTTCGCCCTCTCTACGTTTATTTCAACCAGCCTCCTCCACAAACAAAGAGGCAATATTTTTTTTCCCTCTAGTTTCATTAAAATGAATGTTTTACCACCTTGCCGGCCTGCGGGCAAATAGCGAGGTTGGTGCAGGAGAAAATGTTTTTGATTGTTATAAATATTCAAAAGAACCGAACCATCTGTTTTCAAATTACAGGTATGCCATCTTTATCATTTCTTTATAATATATGCGCTTGGAGGATGGTGGAGGAGCCTCCTGGCAGAGCAGCACAGCAGTGTGAGCACAATGAAGCGGTTTGACTGATCCTCGTTCTCTGGCTCCAGCTTTTCTGCACAAAAGGAGGGTAAAGGATGACAGCTGTGCCATCAGAAAAGTCGATCTTACTCTGAACTCCTGACCTCTCTATTAAAGCTTAAGCACCTCATGCAACAGCCCCGGTCTTATGTGTGAGCACACCGGAGACGATGAGAGCACGCCAAAACAACAAATGCAGGCATAGTTCATTGTAGGAAGATGGACTCAAGTTTCCTTTATCAAACTGCAGCAGGCAGGCATCTGAGTGAAGATGAACCAAAGCAAACACTAGTTAGCATCAAGCATTATTCTTTTCTTCATGTGAACATTACTTCTGTTGGACATTCTGGGCCAATAACACCTCACAAGAGTCTATAAAAGCTAGAGTTTTCACAGATATTCAGTGTTTTTACATGCACAGTTAAGTTGTGCTAAGGTTATAGCTCGATTAGGCCGTTTAAAGATACAGTAGGAAACTTTGCTGTTAACCAATAGCAGTTTCTGTTCTATTTGGAAAAAATGTCATAATAACCTGCAGACAACTGTCAGTAAGTAACCTGGCCTGAGAGTTTTGCAAGATCTCTGTTTTCCCGTCATGCCTCGGAACTCAGGATTTGTGAAAATCATACCATTCCCGTTTTATTTACCCAATCAGTGACGCTTTCTGTACTCTCTGTTCTAATCTGCCGGTCTAAGTTGTGCTTCTTAGCATTAGGTGACGTTGGTACGAGCTGATTAGCTGTTGGCGCCCTACACTCTGACTCGCCTCTGCCGTTAACAGAGTGTCTGTGAGCGACACTGTTAGTCGGCTCAAGCTCGAGCTGAGATGGTCCAGTTTACTCCGCTGCAACTTTCCCTCCAACCGATTTGTCTAGGTTCAAACTTGACTTCATAGAGAGCGACAACAAACAAAATAAAATGCGAGCCAGCACAAACACCCCAGCAAAGTTGTTTCCCAACAGGTCTCATGCGACAGCTAACATTAGGTTGCCAGCTTGTCAGCAGAAGTTACCTACTGCAACTTTAAGTGGACTCCAGTCTTTCTTCCATTTATTGATAGAAGTCTGTCTCACTCCACTATATGGTGGTTTGGGATATGTCCCCTCTCAACTAGTTGCCAAACGATGAAACCATAATGCAGCAATGGACAACTTTATAGTGATGTACATTTCTTATGTGTTCTATGCTTTAATTTTGGTGCAAATCACATGCACACTATCCCTCGTGCTTATGGCATTCTTGTTTTCTTCCTGGCTTTCTTCTACCAATTTATTTCTGTTCGACTTCCAGGTAAAAGACCGCCACTGGGGTCACGTGCAGAACACTAAGGCCAGTTCAGGGCTGACTGAGGTTTATCCTAGTGTATTAGTCTGCCTTCAAGAAATCTTACTTTGTACGATTTCAGTCAGACTAACATGTCAACATGTATTTAAAAGTCCAATTTTAGTCGGACTAACACAATAAATGAATTTTTTTCTAATGACTAAGTGACCTTCACGCCACATCTTGGTGCAGCCACATCTACCTGCAACTAAGAGGTAACAAAAGCAGATAAATGTGGAGGAAGAGTATCCCTGTTCTTTACATTCGAACAGAGGCTGCCAACGACAACTGTTATAACAATAACAATAATAATAACCTCTAATCATCATAGATTCTCACCAAACCTGTTTGTACCAGCCAGAGTCAATTGTTGAGCTTTGTCACACCCTTTAGCTGCTTGTTTTCATTTGACAACCACTCTCGTTGTCATGTTGTCATGATGAACAAAAATCAGTGAAAAGCCTGTCATACATTTCTGAATGAAGCAGCTCATTCTGTAGGTTTTATGTAAGGTTGGCATTAAGATATAGCAATTGTGAGTTCACCTTCTCTGGTCTTAAAATGATAATTCCAGTGTAAATCAGAATGACTGGTTCTGTGGCAGTGTTATGACTATGAACACAGCAGCAAACCACATATTTCAGTTCAACTTGGCTCCAGCGATCAACCCTGAAGCCAAAGATCTCTCTCAAAACGCTAAAGTTTAAGTACGAAGAATTCTTTTTTAAGTCAGTGGGATAATGAACTGCTTTCCTCCAGTCTGACATGTTTTATTTACAGTATATCTGGGCTAAAGCGGCTCCAGGCAACAAACAAGAGGCCTGCAGAAGACAGTGCGCCTCTCTCTCTCTCTCTCTCTCGCTCCCTCTTTCACCGCCATCTTTGACACAGATGTTCTAATAAACGCTCCTCATTAATCAGCCCTCTCCCTCAATACATCACTCTACTTCTCACAGGGGGCCCTGCGTGTATGTGTGAACGAAACAACACACATACACCTATTCTCTCTCCCACTCTCCCCACTGTTCTGTCACACACACACACACACACACACACACACACACACACACACACACACACACACACACAAAGAGAAAAAAA
>JAQFJA010000025.1:4128608-4148467 GCA_029874485.1 Naso brachycentron | reverse complement strand
TTCTGGTGGGCGGGGCCGCGCGCTGGTGTCTGCCGCGTGCGTGCGCGCGTGCCGAGGAGGGAGGGAGAGCGACGGTAAAGGGAAAAAAACGGCGCTGACCTGTAATCACCGCGAACAGCGGGACTTAATGATGTTTTGGTCTGCTGATCAAATTTCACATTTTCGCGCAATCATTTTGGGCACCTGCGCAGAAAACAAAGCCTGGGCGGAAACGGCTGGCCCGCAGGAACAACCGGTTCTGTGTGTGTGTGTGTGTGTGTGTGTGCGTGCGTGTGTTCTCTTTTATTATGTTAATATTACATGCAGGGCAGATGAACTGAAGTTTGTTTCCTTGTTGTCTCATACTTTATGAACACACACACACACACACACACACACACACACACACACAGACGACATGAAGCAGATAAATGGATATTTATCTCCCTCTACTGGATTCTGCCAGTAAAGCAACTTTGCTGCATTTAAGTGCTCCCTGTGAATTTCGACTTTTACAGTAAAAAGAGGAAAATCCGTAAACATCGCAACATTACGCATTCTTATTGTAAAGGGAGGGACTAAACGTGTGCGGGAAAACAGCGACAGAGCATAAACGTGTCATGAAGAATAACTATAGTTACATGTAGGCCTACTAAAAATATTTTACAGGCTTTGGCTTTGTTGTTGTCTGTAACTTAAATGTTGTAGAACATGATTCATCGTGTCAAAGCTGACATTTTCTTGTGCCCACATTCAGTGTCAAGCTGTGCAGTTTTATATTTGACCTCCAAACTTTCACTTCCTCCCATCTTAAAACTTCCCAACACTTGATTTCCTGCTTCGGCCGGACTGCAGCATAAGCAGCAGGCTACCTGCTAGTTTAACTGTCTTCAGAAGAAAGAAAACATATTTATGCGAAATTATAATTTAAAAAACATCGGCATAATAGTAAAAACGCCGCTTTAATCCTCAGATAGAGGCTTAACAGGACTGGTTTTGACATTTCCAACCGTACCTGAAGGCTGCAGTCATGTGTGTGTACGTAGAGAGCACGATAAGGATTATGGGTACAGCATGGGGTGAGTTGCATAAGGTTACCAAAGGCAGCGGTGACGATGGGGACCGTTTCAGCCCCGGTCCGTGGTTCAGACGCCGCCGGTAGCGGTGCGTCTTCCTCGCTCTGATGCAGCGCATCGCCAGCCTCGCTGCATGCCGGGAGCTCGGCGGCCTCGCGGCGTTCTCTCCCGGGGTCTGCGCCTGGAAGAGGGGCCCGACCCGCAGCAGGCAGCCGGTCGTGCACCGGCAGTGGGCGGGTGCGTGTGTGCGTCCCGCGCGTCCTTTCACCGGGGAGCCCCGAGCGCAGGGCCGGAGGCTGTGCCGGCGGAGGTTCGTGTTCGCCGGTCAGAAACACAGACTGTTCAGCACACAGCCTGGAGCCGACGGGCCGCAGGGGAGCTCCGACGGTCAGCCCGCTATCTCCGTGGTCGGCATCCCGGACCCGATCACATGGATCCGGTGTAGAGCAGTGATGTACCTCATCAGACTGTGCTTTGAGTTAGACCTGAACTCTGAGGAGTTTCACCGAGGAGTGAAGCAGGTAACCACTGACAGAGGCACCGAGCGGCCTCCGACCTGTCCTAGTTTATGTGGCAAATGGTTGGAAAGCTTCCTGTGAATCTTCAGATGGAAATTAAACATGCAAAAATATGTTGACACGTGCTCAAGAGGTTGCATGGAGGTCAAACATGATCTACGGCTCGTGAGAAGCTAAAAGAAGGGAACCACAAGACATTCACTTTTTAAACTTCAAACCTTTCATATAGATTTTACATCAAAGGTTTAGAAACATCCTGAAAATGTAAACTGAAGTATCTTTACAGTAACTGATCATCCTCTAACTCTGCAGGAGAATAAAGCAGCCTGTTGTTCTTCATTCTTTGCAGGCGTTGGTCCACGTCTCCCACTTGATGTCCACTGGTGAATACCACAGGCTGGTGGGGGTTGTGTCCAACAAGGTAAAAGTCATACACGTGCTGTCCATGCACACACAGAGTGGAGATCTATGGTACTTTTAACTGACTGTTTCACTTGTGGGATGCAAGTACTTTTCAGAGCTTTTATAGCCTGCTTACGATGAAAACCTGCTTGTTTTGGTAAACTAGATTCTTTCCTTCTGGGCAAAGAGCGCCGAAGTCACGCCCCTTCCAGGCCATGGGACCTTAATTCACAAACAATATATATGTCAGCTGATGGACAAATTATTTTGTGATCCTGTTTGGTTTGTGCCCTGAATCACACATATGATGTCTGGCAATTTAAAAGCTTATTTTTCACGTAAAGAAAGTTGAATTTTGCCATCAAACAATAAAGTGAAACAACGCTTTTTGTGAGACCGCTCAGTGAACTACAACAATACAGACATGGCCGTCAGCTCGGCAGATTTCACAGCCTTTTTTTCCAGGACGAGGTGAAAATCATTATAAATCAAGTCATGTTGAGACTTGAAGGGAGAGTTAGACATCCTGGTTGTCAGAGGAGGGAAAATGTCATGACATCAGTTACACCACTGGTGTTGTCGTCTTTATAATTCCGCATTTTCACAAGCTAATACATCAACTGTTTGACGACCAACATGGACTTTCTTCACATGAAAAATTATCATTTAAATTGACAAACATCATATGTGTAATTCAGGGCACAAGTCAAACAAGATCAAAAAATAAGTTTCCTTTCCCCATCGACTACCGTCATATTTTTTCTGTACTAAGATCCCTTGGAGTCCACCGGAAGGGGCGTGACTTAAGCACTCTGTTATGGTCATTTTCAAAGAGGAACATTTGTGCACAATGCACAGCAGAGTCAAAGCAGTCTGACAGTTCAACAGTGTAAAAATCCTCTGAAAATACAGGCCCAAATTCAGGGTACATTGTCCCTGTTGGTTGTTGTGTCTTAATGATCTCTGGTGTCATTTCAGATGATAGAGTACGTTGAGAAGAAGTGCAGGTCTCTCACCGACGCTCAGAGGCAGCAGCTGGCCGTCAACGTGGACGATATTATATTTATGCTGCCAGAAGACGTGTCTGTGGTTTTCGATCAATATGGTGAGTTTGAATGAGAAAACAGAGATCAGCACGCTTGAGTTGCAGTGTGAATTACATCAGGGTTCCTGTCAGGTCAGTCGAGGTCTGTCACAACCTGAGCAAACCAGCCGAACCGCTTTTACTGCTGAGTGAAGAGTTTATGTTATGAAAAAGATGCTGCTAGTCGTGAAACTGTCCGAGCTCTCTCATGGAGTCAGTTTCAGAGCCGGAGCCTCATGTGACACTCCCTGCACACGTTCACATCTCAGCTCACACTTTGCAGTTGAATGGAAGGAAAAAACTCTGATCTTTCACAAGTTAAGAACATATTTGTTCCTGTAAGCGGAGGATCACCTGTAGAGGAACAAAGATAAAACTGTCAGCTTGGAGGTGTGATTTTTAACTATGCTGTGTGAAAGACTTGATGGATCTTTTATTACTACTGGGGCTGCATAACTGAAAAAATCTCATTTCAATTATTTGAACTAATATTGCATTTGGGATATGATTTGTGATATAAAAGGGAACGATAATTTTCCCATCGTTATTCTCATTTTTGTTTGAAAACATATTGAAATGATGATAGTGTTACTTTGGCAACGCTGTACCAAACTAAGATGTTTTCTTAAAGGACCACACCAATCTGTTTTTGATTTCTCACCCCCGGCAGAGATCGCCCCCATCTTCTACGAATATTGTCAAAATGTGACCATGTGTTTACTTTAGTAGATCTCAGACTGCATTTTTAAACCGCATTCACTGCCATTCATGTTGAAACAGGGTATAGAAACGCTAAAGGACACGTGGAAGTTGCTTTGTATAGATAATTCAACCTTCTAAAGAGAACGTCTGCATTTATTTGGTCAAAAATCCCTAACCGAGAGAGAGAAGGGTGCCGGGAACCATTGAGATAAAGGTTTAACGCCTGGAAAAATAGTTCCGTGTAAGTGCTGCCTTCATAGCTCGAATATTAGCTTGAAGAAGGATCTGAAACAGACTTTTTTCAGTTAAAGGTTTCACACATTTTCGGGTACTTCCCATAACATTCGGCGTTTTCCGACCATTGCGTAGTTCTAGGAACTTAGTTCTAAGAACATCCTGTTTTCTTGCATCCGCACCGCAGGAACTGTGGTCTGTTATAGTTCTTTGAACTACGTTTTGAAGAACTTTTTTTTTTCTCCAACCCCAGAGTAGATACTTTTGCAGCACATGAGTAACTATAGTCAAGTAAGTCTAAGTTAAATGGTCTCAGGAGCCAGCGCAGAAAACTGCTGATTTTTAAAACCGGACAGCCGTATTAACAAGACACATACAAACCAGAGCTCATAGCGACATGGTTGTTGTTTTGACATCGTGTCTTCTCTGAGATTTATGGGATACAGTGCAACATTTACAGTGTGTTATCACCACATGCTAGACAAAAGCGCAGAATGGTAATGCAGTAATATTAGCCTTCATCTGTTGCTTTGTAAAGTCATGTTGTAGGTTACGTAGAGGTGACATTTGTATACCAACTGCTGGCCAGTTTACGTAGCTTATGTAGGGGATTCCTACTGACGGTGTGAATGCCAACAGGAAAAAAACCCTGAACAACGTTTAGTTCACCAGGAACTCGCAGGTGGACAGTTCTCTCAAATAGTTCTTAGAAGTGTTTCGTCTAAAAATGCCTGTTTATTGAATATGAACAAAATGTAAACAAACATATCTCATAGATGAAGCTATTTTGGGAAAAGTGGGTGACGTTTACATAACTTATGAGGCTGATGTTGACAAAGTACAGTGACACAAAGTAACACTGATATGGTGCAAGTCTGTAGAATATAATGTGTATTTGTGTACAGTATTTGAATGAAATGGTGTTTTTGTTACACACGTTTCTCCTTTCACAAATATTGCACCTCCCCCCAATTTAAAAATTGCAATAAGTAATATTGCAATTTTGATTTAATGTGGATAAATTGTGCAGCCTGTGTAACTCTTCACTGGACGGCCTCTGGCTTGTCGGTTTCTTTGCAGGTCGGAAATTCTGCTTCGTTGTCTTGAGGTTTTGGCTCCTTTCAACACACGAAGGCCCCGATGACCCCGAGGCCACAAAGATCTTCAAAGTGGCCTCCAGTGAAGACGGCAGCCCACAGAAGAAAATAGTGACAGCAGTCTATGAGTAAGTGTGCACACACATCACAAACGTGCCAATGCGTCCAAAATTATGGATTACTATCAAATCTCTCCTCATTCAGCTTTGACATCTTCAAATCTATTTCATGCAGCGTGTGCTGACTTCTTTTTGCTTAAAGCTTGTTTCCGATCACTGATTTGCTCAGACGTTTTGTGCCAAAATCTGTTTGGCTTATTTCTCTCTATAGGCACGCTGATTTACAATTAAAAGGTACAAATATTTACTTAGAGAGATAATTATATGTTGGCAAAAGCTCAAAGTTACCTGCACTCTCTCCAACATATGGTATGTGTGTTTTTGTTTGGCAGGTGACAGAGCAGCAGCTGATGGTGGCGATTTAAAGGGTTTTTGAATGTATGTAGAACTGTTCCAAAGAGTCATACGTGGGTGGATGAGAGTTCGTTTAATGTTTAATGCCTCATTTGGGGAAACGGTAAAAGTGACACATTTATCTCATTGGAAGACTGCCATTAATACATTCTAAAGAAATATTAATAGCAGCACTGATTGGATGAATAAATAAAAGTCAAGCAAGGTTTTTGCTGTATTCACTCTAATACATGTGCAAGTTCACAGTGAGGCATAGAGGCACGCTTTGTATCATTACAGACAGGCAGCTGAGGAATTCAATATGAAGTGAGATTGTGCCATATTGAATGTGATACACATGTTAATAATAGATGTAGTAAGATTACTTTTGTGACCTTTAAGGCCTATACTGTAAGCAAAATAATAACCTTAAAAATAAATTAAATATTCCTGCTCAGATTTTATGCATCAGTGGTGGTTTCTCAATTTTAGAAAAACAACATGATACGTAAAGTCAGTATTATGGCCCAACAAGTTTACATATAACTTTAACTCAGCTGAAATTCTGTATTATTCACATCTGTTTTTACAATAAAGTGTTGAAAGTTCTGATAAAGTTCATCACTGACTTAAAACCAACTCTGCCTTCAGCAGCGAACGGTTACAAGCAAAAAAAAAAGGTCTCACACAAAATCAGTTATCATCAAGCTTGCACAAAGAATTTAACTTCAATAAAATATGAAACGCCCTGAAGTTTGATTTTAAGTTAAATTTTAATTATTTTGCTCCTGTTGTGTGATTGGTGCCGAAGAGATCCAAACAAAAACAATCTTAATCTCATCAACGTAATAACAAGTCAAACGTCCTCATGCTTTGTAGTTGAATTTTCATTCCGGATGGGGGAAATGCAGAGTATTTATCTACAAGTTTCATGTACAGCATGTGAACAAACAAATGTCCCATCATGCCATCTTGTCTGACACTAGAAAACAGGCATTTATGCCGTGAGGGGACAGTCTCCATCTTTAAAAACTCACTGCTGTTCTCAGCAGAGCCACTGCCCCGTCTCACCAAACATTGTGCAAGAACTTATGTGGTTCTTCACTGAATGAAGCAGTCAGGGAAATGAAGCAGGAGTCACATTTCATCACATCAACAGCTACATAAACCTATCTATGTATTATATGTTCGATCAGGTGAAAAAGTAAAGAGTCCGGTTCTGATTTTATAAAACTGTGCATTCCTTCAGTTCTAAATCAGGTCTACAACAACTGCCCGTATGATTTTCTGTCTAACATAAAGGGGAAATAATTTCCCTCCTGGTGTTTGTAACAGTCAAAGCCTCTTTCCATTTCCCATCAGTAATCCGGTTAGTTGCTGGACCGCATGGTGTGGCTCTTCTACCTAATGCCCACCTATCTAGTTAGCCAGATTGTCCTTCCTATTGTTTCAGGTCTTAGAATCCCCTCTGAGAAAGCCTGTCACACTTCAAATGTTATCCCAAAGGCGAGCAAACAGCCAGGTTGGCAGGATAAGGAAGCTCATTACTTTCAAGGTGCGACAAGAAGCAGAACTTTTAGTTTGAGTTGAGTTTTAAAGGGATACTGCAACTTTTATTTTTTCTCTTTTTGTTATTTGCCTCCCCTCCCAAGTTCCAGACAAGAAGATGCAGTAACAAGGAAGAGACGGGCAGAGCTCGCCCACCGCTATTTAGCTAAGCTCAAATACTGATAGTCAATGGGAAGTCAGATACACTTTCCAACAACACTAAATGGTCCTGTGTGCTTGTTGTGACTTGTTCATTTACCATGCTATGTTATTTTTAGACTCAGATTAGCACTTAATTTAATTTTGGAATCAAATACTTAGTGGAAGTAAAGCACAGGGAGCATGCATGCCTGTAAACAGCAGAAGAACAACTACATAAGGTATGACATACCTTTCACATGTACTCACAGCAGCTAATGGCCAGCTAGTTTGTGCATTCTGTGCATGTACGATAGGTAATAACTCTCCATACCAGCAGGCGGCAGCAGTCTGTTCGTTGCACAACATGGGAAACTAGAAGACACAGGACTGTTTGTACACTTGTTTCTCATTGTTCTGCTAGACAGATTCATAAGCACCTCGACTCAAGGAAATGTGAGAAGATTTGAAGATGGTGCTGCTGTTGTCCACTCCTGGGCTTTTGCTTGTGCAAGACTGGCTTTTTCCAAATGTTTGGCGAGAGCTGCAGGCAAATGAAATCTCCGATTTTAAAAGCTTTGCTCGGCTCTTTCCTGCCCAGCTCCACAGGTTAAAGGAACTCGTCACTCCGTTCATCCAGAGATTACTTGTTTTTACTTCCATTTCTCTTCTTGTGTCCCGATTGGTGGATGAAAGCCAATCAGAGTGATTTCTCTCACCAACCAATCGCTGCTGATTCTACATGCTGAATCAGCCAAAAAGCCAAAAGCCTCTAACAAGCCCCAAGCAGTGCCAACCCTGCTTTCACACCACACTAACCAGAGCCAGTGACTCCCTCTGACAGCCCTGACAAACCCCGAGCCCCAACCGTTGGCCCGGTGTATACCCAGCTTTAGTCACCCTTCCTCTTCCTCCTGGACTTTGAACACACTTGTACTACTAAAATGAATGTAGAAAATCTCTTCTGAATTTTCAATAGAGGAGATGCAGGTCATGCATGATTCACGCCAGTCTGGGGAGCTGTTGGTGTTTAAAATGAGTGTTTACGATCAAAGCAGCATTAACACGTCCGGCTCTTTTCTCTCCAGGTTCCACAGAGAGCTGACGAGGGGAGCCTCTCCTGACTGGACCGTCACAACTGTTTGGCACTGGCACTGGAAACTAGCGGAGTGAATTGACTCGACACTGCATGGCCAGTTTTCATTCATCGGGACACAACGGGAGCAGTGATTGACTGAGTTAACTTATCCGTAAAAGACCGCGTGAAACTGGACCAGCAGCAGAATGATGGATGAACAAATTTGATGGTCTTTCAAGATCATATGTAACGGGACCCAGAGCCATAACACTGACGCTATGCAGACAACCGAAGACTTAGGACTTTATAAATGTAAACACCTTCCTGCTTGAAGTCATCCTCAGACCTTCAGATGCTTCTTAAAGCCTCTCCCTTCTGATTTTACAGTCACACAACCTCTGTACAACCCCTCTGAATCACCTGTACACAGACATCACATCTTTGTAGCTGTGATACTGTATACGAACAGAGTGATAAGATAACCAGAGCAAGATTTTTAAACTGTCTCCTGCTAAAAATACCAGTTGAGCTTCTTGCCAAAAATATAAAAACAGTCACTTCAGGATCATGTACTGACTGTGCCAGTGCTTACAACCACATCTTACAGTCTTCCTTTGCAAATAGAGTTCACTGTGTTGTCATGGTGATTGCTCAGTTCTCATTGCGAGACCTACAGGTAGCATTAAACTTTGGTCATGTGACAACAGATGCTTGAATACAGTCACTGTTGTCACATTAAATAAGACTGATACTTGTGTGCCAGAAAAACTTTTGGTATGTCCCAGTGCAAAGCGTTTTGAATGCAGGATGCCAAAAATATATGTTCATTTATAATACATGTCCTACTGCACCTGGTCACATTTTGCACTATAAAAGTCAGTGCGATTTTTTTGGCTTTTCCAACCCTCTATTCTCTGCACAGTGGAAGATTAATGAGATCAACTGAGCTGCTTAGAGAGCACAGACACTGCATGTCCAAACTATATGCACACTCCTTCCAACAGCACAAACTGTGTAAGGGCAACTGCATTATTTACTAAAAATAAGAGAAAAACTACGAAATTTGGAACACAGCTTTACTGTAGGTTTGTGATGACAACTGAGCCATCTCCATGACAACAGGGAAGATTCTGTCCACTGAGGAGGCCCATGAGATGCAGCTGAAAGCTGGTAAGTGGTCCTTGTTTTTTTCCCAGGGGTCAAAACTGAACTGTGACACTGAATTCTGTTGATTTTCTTTTTATTTAAATATATATGTTGCATCAATAAATTGCCTAAGCATAACACCAAACTGTACGCTTGTCTCTCTAATTTTCACAGGAAGTCAGCCCCACCACCAACTACAAACAATACTTGTTAGAGTGGGATAAGGAGGCTCTACATGAGCAGAATGCCTGTCTGACATCGCACTGATAAACAGACTGAACAAAAATTACTGGGGTGATAAGTGTTGGTGGGAATCGGACTGTTCTGTGAGAGTTGATACATGGCAAGGCAATCATCTACGACACATCACAATGTCAGTTTTACAGCCATCTGACAATTATGATGAAACACATACATACACACTGCAACTTGTCCATGTAAGCCATCTTTCCGCTCTAAATTAGCCATAAACTGGCAAAGGCAGAGCTGCCAGTAAGAATAATGGTTAGGATATGCGTTACATTTCCTGAACACAATATATCAGAAGACGGAAAAAAAGAAAACATTGCACAGGACACACACATAAGAAAAGTTGAAGCAAAAATGGATCCTGTGGGTTCTGGAAAGGCGGTTGTGGGATTATAACTTCATACAGGCAAACACTTATTCCATCAAAATAATGAGCAAACAAAAGGATTGGACCCAAACCAAAATAAAACTGAAGTTGGGAGCCAATGGTAGGGGAGGTCACACCATGTTACCGTATGGAGGCTGGCTAAAAGAGGAGTCCCTCCTCCACAGTTTGCAAAGAGAGGAAACACAACACACTTAACCCAAACACAAACAGACACAACAAAGGTGTCGAATCTTTGAAGACACACAGCCAACAAAGCAGAGGAGCACCACCTTATAAAACCTCTCAGGCTGATTACTGTCAGCTGAGGCTGAACATCACAGGTGCACCAAATATCTCCTGATGAGTTAGAGTGAATGAAGCCTGTTACCTTGGATACCATAACATATCTTATGAAGTAGGGGCTCACATTTACATAACAGGACTCATTGTGTGATGTCAACTTGTGTACTTCATTCCTTCCCCAAGGGCGGTGGTTGAACACTGGAAGATGGCACCTTTACATGTTTGGCTGAGGCAGCACGACGCTGATCCGCATTTCTCCCAAAGTTCTCAACTTTTTTCGCCGCAGCTCGCTGCGTTTTGTTCTGCCAGCCGCTGCAGCTCGGACCACCACAGCCAACACATATGAGTCTTATTCAAATTAATGAGTAAACCGGCGTTTTCACCGGATCACCTGATTTGGCCTGAATGCATCCTAATAAGTCAAACTGGCACAGTGTTCTGTTAGAGTTCTGAATGTTTTTAAAAAATATTAATAGTTGACGCAAGAGAATCAATGTTTGCCAAGACAAAATAATACAATACATTCCTGGATTGATTTTTGTCCTACCCATAGGAGAGAAATAAGGCCCTCTGAGCATTTTGAACATTTTCTTCAAACCTCCAATGATGGAAACAGTCTCTCCACTGTCTCATGGCACAACATCTCAAATCGCATACAGAGACACATTTGTTGTCCTGTGCACAGGTTTAACAAGATATGAGGGGTCAAGAAACAAAAAGACCACCCATAATCATTGCTGTAGAGACATTAACTTGCAATAGTTTCTGACCTCAACATCAATGGGCTAATGTGACAGCTTGGGATGTTAATTGAGAACTGGTTGCAGTTAAGAGCCAGTAACAAATTGGAATCAGTATTGTATGCCTCAAAGCTAATCAATGCCCAGGCATGTGATGCTGAAATGAAAAAGGCTGAACACAACTGCAAGGGCAGTGCAGCCTGCAGACTGTCTACAGCAAACTCACTGATGAACACTGGTGACAATAAAACAGTTGCAATGTTGATACTGAGAACCTGTGTAGGCTGACTTTTTTTCTCTACACAGAAAACCGATCAGCAATCAATAAAGAAGGAATCACTTAAGACTTGGACCGATAAGCAGAATCAATAATGGCATTGGTAGCAATAAAGTCTCATTAGTTCCCATCCCTTGTAACAGACGACTCTGCGTTAGCGTTGAAGGTGAAGTCCCGATTTTCCATAAATGAATTCTCAGCATGTGATTGATAAAACATATAAGAGACCAAATATGTTTGTGTTGTGGCTCTTATGATGACAAGCAGCAGGCGATGAAATAATCCATTTTCCACAGTAAGCAGGAAGGTGCGTATGTGCTGGAACATGGCTGTCAAGAAAGTACTTAATGGATCAACCAGAGATCAGAACATGAGTCTCACACTGAGTGAAAATAGTTGTACTGCATCGCTGCAAGCAACAGTGACAAATTCTGCTCGAAAATTTCCAGTCATTTAAGTAACTCCAATGCCGGCTGCGTCTGAACGGCGCGGCTGTTGCCAGGAACGTGTCACTTGTCAAAAACATCACGTGTGACAGGCTTTTGAATGCTGCGTGTCATCCCATTCTGTTAAAGCCTGGTGCAATATTATTAATGTTGACAAGATATCTGACAAACAGAGAGGATTCTGTCATTAGCGGCCGCTAAATCATGCATAATGAATTACGCTGAGGATTATTCTAATTTTTGCTGCACAGTAAGATGTGGTCTGTGGAAGTTTGCGTGGGTTTTTTTTTTTTTTGGTTCCAGTGGAGCATCTCGCAGAGTCATAATGAGATTAAATGAGTGCGGTTAGCTTAGCACATGTCAATATGCTCATGGATATGGTGAGGGCACATTAAACAATTTACCACGCTTGTGCATCGTGCGGTTTAATGGAAATTAACAGGAAAACAAAGGCTAGTGGTGAATATACAGAAAGCTAATGGGTTTTTTATTAGTTATTTTACTGTTTTTGTAATGTTCTGACATAGATCAGTCAAGGCAGTGTGCCAACCTTTTTCATTAATCCTGTTAGCGAAATAGATTGTAAACAATTCCTCATACCTCTCTGAGAATCTGCATGTCTGCATGTCTACATGTGTCTCAGCTCCAGGAAGCCATAA
Source organism: Naso brachycentron (assembly GCA_029874485.1). NCBI lineage: Eukaryota > Metazoa > Chordata > Actinopteri > Acanthuriformes > Acanthuridae > Naso > Naso brachycentron. Next base: position 4,135,972 of record JAQFJA010000025.1, on the reverse strand, counting down.
ATTAATTGTAATTTCTCTGTCAGACCCGCATTTTAAGGTTGATTAATTGAATTATAAGATAAATATGCTTGGAAATCAGATCTAATACTCAGACAGAACAGAAATGAGAAGATACAGAGAAGGCTCCTTTTACTGTTTACTCGGGTCTTTCACCAGAATAGAAACAATCACAGCGGCTCCAATTAAGTCCACAGATATCAAATAAAGATTTGACACGTGTGTCAGCAGCTGAGATGAACCAACAAAAGATAACATGTTGCTTCTAACAAAAGGGAGGTGACATGTTGACGTGACAAATGAGCTGCTTTTGCGCATGAAATTTATTTTTTTATTTTAAAGAAAAAATGGTTTCACATAAATTGAAGTCTAATAGGGATTAAAAAGGTATTTTGTTTACTGAGATGTTTATCTCTAAATTTGTGGTGGGATTAATATTGTGTCTTGTGTTGACTACTGAATATTTAGACTTGACAGCAGCCGTTTAAAATTAATGTATATTCTTTGTTGTGCAAGAGATAAAATAAAAACAAAATTCTTTCAATTTTTTTACATCATTCAGGCTCACATGCAGAAGATTCTTTGTTTTGTGTTTGTTGTTTTTGACAGACAGGAAACGCCTGAATATTCAGACCAGAACAAAGACTTTTTCCATGCCTTGTCCACACATAAATGGGTATTTTTAAAAAAGTAACTTTTCTGTGAAGTTTGGCTTTTTGTCCACACATAAATGGCGTTTTAGGTTACCGTAATCGGAGCTTTTGGGAAACTTTTGCCAAGATGAAGATATTTAAAAACTCTGTTTACAGCCTTGGACAGAGTAAACAGAGTTTTTGGTTTGAGACATCACATTGCGTGTTGTTATTTTCCATGTTTGAGGTTTGAGGATGCACTGTTTCTCAATAGTGCTGGTTTTGACTTTGCTAAGAAGACTTCTGACATGTTTACCAATAAATATTAAGTTACTTTTCTGTTCTATTGAGAAACAGAGGACTTTTTTAAAAAATTCCTGTTATTATGGATGGGATATTTTTTTAAAAACGAAAGAGGTAAAACCCCATTTTTAAAAACATCCATGTATGTGTGGACTAGGCCTCAAACAAGTCACAGCTGAGTCTCCTTACAACCAGTGATCTCAAAACCAAACCAATCACATGACACATTAAAGATAATGATTGACACATTGTGTCGATTATGTCATTTTCCTGCATGCTGATGCTTGCCCTGCTGGGGATGAAAATATAAAGCTAGAAGAGGGTTGGTTTAAATTAGGGCTGTCAACGTTAATGTGTTAATGCGATTAATCTGATATTTTAGAGGCAGAATTTACGTTCCGGAGCACATCTGTTTACCCTGGGCACCCGCCTTGCTGTTTTCTTTTTACCAACACTGGTGGCAATCAACAAACTACAACACAGTAAACAATCCGGGTTGAAACAAATCGGAGCGACAAACAGATTACAGAGGAACAGACAGCAGTGAGTGAGGAGAGGCGGGGCTGTGAGGGAACAGAATGTGTGTGTATCAAATCGCTGCAGGGGGGGAGAGACAGGAAAAAGCGCAAATGAAAATGAGAACCGTTTTAAAATATTCCGTATCAATATGTAATGGAAAATGGATTTGTTTGACAACACTAATACAATGGTAGTCGGGGGGGGCGTGTGTTGTCTAGGCTTTAAAGAGCTGCAGCAAACACTGTTTAAAGCAACACTATGTAACTTTGACCGAGACCCACTGCTTCGAAAAACGAAACGTAACGATGCACGTTCATACATCGCATAAAACAACAATTTGAGTAAAACCAGGTCATATTCTATGGAGATGATGTCCTACGACTGCTCTGCCTCAACTCTGTGATTCACGGAGGTTCCTGAAAGCAACATGTTGGCTTCCTGCAGACTGAGGCTGCAACTACAGCGCCAGGTCGTTTTTGTTGACAGCTCCGCTAAAATAAAAGGCTGCAGACAGACAGAGCAGTCGTCCAACATCAGAGGGAAAATGTGATGCGATTTTACTAAAATTGCTGTTTTGTACAATGTATTAACATGCATTGTTAAGTTTTGTTTTTCAAAGCAGTGGGTTGCAGTCAAAGTTACATAGCGTTGCTTCAAGTTTAGTTTAGTTTATTTATATTCTTCAATATATCAAAAATACTCTCATCAACTAAAACATCCACAGAGTTTCACCAGACAGTGGATATTTAATTCTGACAGAAATACTGGTTGTTATGAGGAAACACTGTGCTGGTAAAAACCTCTTGAGTGTTACATGGCTTTTATTTCCTTGAGTATGTTACTGAAAACGTCGACAGAAACCTCCCCTGCCGGATGCTTCATGGATGCCAGCTTCCAGGCCTCCTCGAACGTCTCCTCAGAAATATTCACACCAACATTCCTGAAGATCTCTGCAATCTGTGTAAAGAGGGTGAAGAGTTTCGGCATCACAATGGTATAATGGAGCCTGTAGCCTGCAATCATCATACCTCAGTAAACAAATGATTTCTCTGACATTACATGAACCAAAAAAATGGTTTAAAACTGATATTTGTTGAACCGCACTTCAATATTTATAACATAATTTTTCACAGCCATTTTCATTGTTCATGACTTTTCCAGGTTTTTCATGGGCGGATGAACCCTGAAGAACAATCCTGACGTCTCTCATATTTGCTGGCTTTGTTATTTAGATACCTACATGAGTGTTGTGCTTAGTGTGAACTCTACCTCCTTCTTGGTGCGAGGACAGAGGAAGTGTTCCTCATGAACACCCCATGCGGCATGAATGGATGGATTCAGAAGACATCCAGCTGTTGATGTGTCACCATAGTTTGTAGTGTCACTGACTCTCTTTATGCGAGGAGCTGGAAGGTCGTAGCGCACAGACGGGATGCCATAAGTGTGGCTGTCTATGAAAAGAGAGAGACCACATGATGAGTTTAATTTTTAGATGGAAGTAAATTGAATGTATATATGTTTAACGAGCACCTATTTAAGTATCACATGTAAAGGCCAAAATCAGAAGATGTCCTCAAACAGACTTGCAATGCAAAAAATGTTTCATAAGGCACAACAGGAGAAATTTGAGCCTGCTTTAATTAAGACAATCATAGCTCATATAAGACAGTGAGACTTACCATCTAGTGCATCATGAATACTGAGTATTTCTGACTTACTGGATGCAGCTTGACCCTCACTGACAGCCCCGATGAGGGAGGAGGTGGTCATGAAGTGGTCTGGGACAGTCCTGTGTCGCCTCAGGGTCCTGACAGTCTTCACTGAGCTGCCTGGCTCAACAGGCTCCAGGTCTTCAGGTTTAATTAAGGCCTGAGAAACAGGAAGCTGTGCTGATCCTGACGAAGGCTTCCTGTCTGTGTCGGCTGAAGTCATGCCAGTCTGACTCTCTGAAAGAGATGAAATAAAAATAAAATTCTCTAACTAAGCCTCCGCACACAAACCTTTACATCCTTCTAAAATCTTAATTGTGTCACTTTAACTCTCATGACTTAAAAACTTCATCTTATAATAGGGCTGCATGGTTTTGAAAAGATATCAAATTGTGATGATTTGGACTGATAATGCAGTTTGAGATGTGAATTTGGATATTATTATGATCATTTTACATCATTATTCTCATTTTTATTAAAAAAAGATTATGGTGTCATTTTACAGAAAAAAAAGAAGTTTTCTGAAGTCTGTAGAAAATGATGTGTAGGCCAGGACAACTCTGCACCACCACACTGTTTAATTTAAAATGGTATTTTGACATGTATTTCTCCTTGAACATAACTACTTGTGCCTCTGTGTGATTTAAAAATTGCAGCAGGCAATATTACGATTTGGATTACACTGAGATTACTTGTGGCAGCCACCCTGTCTTAAAAGTTACTATTTCCTAACTGTGATGTTAGTGCTGCTGTGTTCCCTATAAACTTCCCAAACTGCATTTACAGTTCCATACCTGAGACCTAAGGTAAAATGAAAGCACACACAAAAAAATTTACCAACATTACATTACATCCATTTAACTGACCATGCGTCAAAATGTGTTGCTCTTGTCTGTTGATGGGCATCTTGTCCTTCCAGGTGAGAAAGTTAGCAAACTCCAGGAAGTTGATGAGTCCATCCTTGTCCGTGTCACAGTATTCCATCAGGTCGTCAAGGACCGGCCCGCACACGTCCAGCTGGAACTCGTGGCACAATGCCTGCAGGTCCTCTTTGTCAATCATTCCCTTGCCTTTCTAGCGAGTGACAAACAGATATGCATGAAAAGGCTCAACGACTGCAGCATGTTTCAGGTAAGACTGCAAGAGGAGAATTAAAAAGAAATTGTTATCACGACTTAAAGTGGTATTCCAGAATTTTTGACATAGGGCCTCATTTTTGACCTACCTAGTCCTACTCCTATTGATGGAGATCATTTTCAGCTCATTGCATACAGTGCAGAGTTTCACCATCTCATCGCTAACGCTAATGCTAGCACAAGTCAGTGGAGTCGGCAATAGCCACTACCAAACTCCAATTAAACACATTACAGTGCACCCAAAGCAAGTCGAACATGACAACGGTCTATTGAGGCAAATTCAAGTGCTGGTAGCATAATATTAGAATCAATCCACTGCTGAATTTCTTTAATTTTTGGCTCTGATTAGGGTTAGCAGCAACAGGAAGCTGCAGAACTTCCTGCTCTTACAAATTAAAGAAATTTAGCCATAGCTTGACTTCTAAAATTATTCTACGAACACTGAAAGTCACCTCAATAGGCTGTCGTCATACTCAACTTGCTTTTGGGGCACTGTGATGTGTTCAATCAGAGTTTGGTGGTGGCTATTGCTGGCTCCATTGACTTGTGCTAGCATTAGCATTATTAGTAGAAAACATAACTCTTTGCTGCATGCAGTGAGCTGAAAACGGTCTCCATCAATGGGAATATGACTTGGTAGGTCGAAAATGAGGCCCTATGTCAAAAATTAAGGAATATTCCTTTAATTTGGCCTTATCTCAAACTCATCAACTGGCTTGGCAGTTGCAGCCATTAAAATCAATCATGGCTGTCACTCTCAATAAAAAGCAGCATTTAAAGTTTACAAAAGTCCGCTGTGACAGACTTAGACATGAAAACATGTGTTTCGGAATAGTCAGCAGGTTGAAAGTATAAGTCAGCAACATGTTGTTAAAGTGTTGTGCAGTTTGCAGAGTTCCAGTCATACCTTGTCATAATGTCTGAACGCCTGCAGCAGGGAGGGAAAGTTGTTGAAGATGACCTTCTTGAGTTGGTGGCGCACTGCGTTGACCAGGCTGCGCTGTCCGTCTCTGCCTCTCACATAATAACCCGGCTCAGTGCCGTGGATTAAATCTCTGACACCTGCACAGGAAGCAGAAAAAAATGTCTGATAACTTGAAAAAAAAAACCTTTAGTGTGTACTTATTCAGGAATCAGCATATTTGCTGACACATTTTTTTGTAAATGAACTCTACCGAATTCATCTGGTAAGAGGATTCCAAAGGTGTGATCGTGCGGAACATTCAGGGCATTTTCTTTCCTTAAACAACAGGATTAGTGAGAGGAAGCAGTGTAGCAGTCAGTAAAATATATAACTATACAGCTTACAGGTCTAGTCAGAATAAGTGTGACAGAAACGTACACATTAATTGTTTCACCAAGTTGTAGCGCCAACTTTTCCTTGGTCCCAGATCTTCTCCAAACAGGCTTTGGATTGTAAAACCTGTGGCAAAAACCGCACATTTAAGCCACAGGATCAAGTCCTGATCAGGCCGGTGTTGTAAGAAGAAAGAAGAAGAAGAGAGAAACAGCCTTTTTTTTCACTATTTGGTTCAGCAACAGAATGAGAAAGAATTGGTTGCCCATCGAACCTTTCTCAGCCAGTACATGTTGTTTTTGTGCAGGTGAAACAGGAGTCAGATGAAAAGTTCAGGGCATCAGGCACCTAGTCAGATTTAGAAAACTGTCTAAAGTGTTCAAGTTAAGTCTCAACTCTTAATTTAAAGAATGCATTACTGATTTTTGTCACTCCTTTATGAGCATATGTCCTTGGTTCTTTACTTTAAAGTTTATAACTGCTGAGGCTGAAACAACAGTCTGGCGAAAAGTAGTTGCAGAGCTGGAGTTGATATACTGGGCTGGTGATGAAGCCGATGGATGGCGGTTGTGTAATTTCAACAGCAGTCAGCAGCGAAAGGGAGTGCCATGCACACACACATACATACACAAAAACAGGCAGGAAACAAACGCAGGGGGAACCACAAAGAATCCTACTGATGCGTAAGGTTACGTATGATAATAAAGAAGATAATGAAATTCTGTTATGCATTTTCTTAATTTTATTTTCTTAATAAAATAAAATAAAGTTAAGATCGTTTATACATTCCAGATCTCAAGTCGAGTTTCAAGTTTTTTCAAGACGTGCCTCAAGTCTCAAATCACTGTGCCTCTGAATACCAAGCAAAAGTGAGCCCTCATCTCTGCCGTCTGGAGAATCCCCCGTAAAGATGGGCACCCACTTAAAAGACCGTCCTATCAACTGAGAGCCATGAACCTCGAATTAACTCAGCAGAGGACTGACCCCAGCCAGAAAATGTGGTAGAGAGCAGTGACAAGCATTCACTTGCTCATCTGCTGCCAATACATACAGAGCAGTGTGATGGAAATGACCAACAATGGACTTGGACCCACTCTTTGAAACACTTACTTGTGTGTTTCATCCAGCCAGTGGAGAGTTTTGCCAGCATTACTGCCCTCATTACAATGAGGTGTAAGGATCCCAAACCTGCTGTCTTTACTGTAGCGACTCCAGCTGTACTTCCTGTCTACCTGCTCACCTGAAGTGGGACGAAGTGATATCACAGGGGTGAAAGACACACATCGCATGTCCATATGAGCAACAAAATTAATGGATCATAGATTGATAGAACGTTCACAGGAATAGAAAAGGCCTTGTGCATAACACACATTTTCTCATTCATCTTACCAACAAAATAATCATTGTGGCTACGAATATAAGCTTTGTGTCCCTCCTGAGCTTCCCTCTCCACTTCCTCTGCTGTTTTAGAAGGGTTTATAATCTCACGCACATCCAGCCCTGGACAAAAAGAAATGTCACACACTCAAAAGAGGGAAGGCTTTTGTTTTAGTCAAATTATTCTTACTCTTTTAAGTATTTATCAATCTAAAACACAAGACTTTAAAACATTTGCACAGTTTGAGGGAACAGTAACATAAAGTTGAGTTTCATTCACACATTTACATTTTCACATTACAGCATATGTGTCTTACAAGACTTTTTCTATACTTTTTTCTTCCTCTTAAAAAAAACCAAAAAAAACCAAAACATGTATCTCTTATGACTTAAT
>JAQFJA010000025.1:4021305-4035580 GCA_029874485.1 Naso brachycentron | reverse complement strand
TCTGACACTATGACATGTCACATACAGACGCACAAGGTTCGTCACATCGTGTACAGAGTTTCAACATGGCACGTTAAAACGAGACGCATTTTAAAAGAGTGGAATAGAAGTGATTAATTCTGTGCATAAATAATATTTAAAAATGAAGACAAAAGAGTGAAAGAATAAAAATGAACAGACAAAAAAAATCTAGAAGGTGTTATGCAGTTTGGATGCTTGAATCAAACCAAACTGTGACCATTTGACAACCTTGACCACATGTTTGAAAGGTTTTCTAAAAGGAAGGCTTTATTGTTGCACTCACTTTACTTTACTGTCCTTTTATTGTATTGAAATTTGTTTTGCAGCCAGTTAAAAAAGAAAAAAAAAAAACTGGCAAAAACACTCTGGTACATCAAGACACAGGATGCCTGGAGTATGTAAAACTGTCATTTAAAAAAATGTAATGAACAAAATTAAAACAATCGTCAGTCATCAGAAATGTACAGGAAAATGTCTGATCTACTGGGACATCATTAGAATTTACTTTAGTGCATTGATGGCCCGAGTTATAAAATAATTTTTCATCCTGTTAGATTTTAGTGAGGATGTCGAGAAAAAGGGAAGCTAACGGGTTCATCACGTGTCACAAGAAACAGATATGTTCTAAATAAATTGTTTTTTACTATGTTATTGTTGTTGGGGACCCCATTAAAAACAAGATGGGTTTATTTCTAGTAAAGAATTTGAATTAGGTGAGAGCAACAAAAACATTATGACCATGAGAACAGGTTGGTTCTGAGCCAAACATGCACATAACAAAAGAAAACACTGACTGATACGGAGGGCTAAAGCGTGAGATTTAATGCTTTAGAGTTTTACTTGATGGGAAAACGGAAGACCGTTTGTGCTTTGAATGAAATTCAGAAAATCTGCTTTCTGTCCCAGATGCCTCTTTCACGTTCTGTTGGCTTTAACTGAGTTACTAAAGATCCATTTGATCTTTCAACCTTTGAGGAAAAGTCTGTTTCCACTTGATGATAATACTTGTTTATCCGCTTCCCCTTTGTGCGGAGGCGCCACACACTGAAAGAGCCTCATTGTACATAACAAACAGGTGAGTGTTTTGTGCTTTTGGCTAAAATGTTGTTTATTGTCCAAGCAGTTCACACAGAATAAGCTGTGAACAATGTAAAATAGAACCAGGTTGCCTAATTATGGTAATTAATGAATGAAATTGCAAATTTAAGCTCAGGAGATGCAAAAGTCATATAAAAGGTGTTGTTTTCTAGTGAGGAAGGTCAAACGCTGCGCTCGATTTGCTTTCACTGCATTTCTCTTTGTCTTTGTGTCTCGTGAGTGTCTTTGCCAACACGACTCCTGTCACCTCGTCATGTTTATCTCCTCTTTTCGATTTCTTTCTCCATTTTTCTATAACCCTGACTCGTCCTCCTACCCTCCCTTCCTCCCTCCCTCTGCTCTCTCGGCACGTCTCTCTTGCAGACACTGTGTTTTTCACCAGGTATGAATGTTCTCTCCGGATTTTCCCATTGCTCTTCACCGCTGACCCCTCTCACACCAATGGACCCCGTCAGGATGAAATATTGAACTGGTTAGACCCCCCTTGAGCCATTTGGCAGCCTCACAGTCGGCCCTTCGACCAGCTGAGATAAAAAATAAAAATGTAACACCTTAACCTCCCTCTGCTCCAGTTCCTCCCGTAACCTTTAAGCATCACACTTCTGTCAGCACCATCTTAGTGCTCCAACAGTCAGATGCCTCCACATAGACTATTTAAAGAGGGTTGCTCCCTCCTTCATCCTAAAAAAAAATTCCATCAACGCTGCCCCTGTTTTAAATTGACCCACTGGTGGCGATAAAACTCTTGGCCAATCAGAAGCCTACCTGCAACTAGCACCCCATTTACACCTGGTATCAACATGTGACCTGTTTCCTGTTAAGTTATTTAGAGAAGGAAAAATGCATGTTAATGCAGGATGTAAATGTGTCGCGATCAGATTGTGAGCCAATCTGCCAGACCACATTTGAAGGTAGTCTGGCTCGCATTGTGTTTGGATCTTATGTAGGTGTAAATGCAATCCACACAATTTCTATCGCATGAGACTCACTGCAGCCTGATGTAGTGTTACCGGTGGGCTGTACCGGCCCCACCGTCATTTTGCCTTTCCAAAAAAAATCAACAGGCTACTGTCGGATGGGCAGACGCTACAATTAACGCTGCATCCTGCATCCAGCTGAGTTGCCGCACAGAGCTTCTGAAGACACAGTGACATTTCACTTAAATGTGGCAAAGGTAAGGACGATGGATTACAAACACAAAATTGAAACACAAAAATCACCTACTTCAAAATTTATGTGCAAACATGAAAAGTCTTGTTAACAAAGTTAGCACTACCACACATCATGTATGCGAAGGAGATCGCACACACAGAAGCATAAACACAAAATGTCCACACTGCAAACAAAGATTCTGAATATTCTGTCCCTTGCTGAAATTTTTGAAAAATTCATTTTGAGTGACCCACAAGTGCTTTTTTGTGGACAAAAGTCTAAAAACACAAAGAAGAAAGATACATTTTGATTGATTAAAAACTTGCATTTGTGTGGCCAAGGAAAATGTCGACTGGGCCTCATCAGTCAGTAAATCAAAGCATTTAAATCTGCAGTTCTAAAAAATCCACAGTCATACAGAAGCAGATACATTTAAGGAGGGATGAAAATGGCCTGGATTGTTTTTTGGACTAAAGCCAAAAAGTGTGATGTTTCTGCAGGTTTTTGAAGAGCAATTTCGAGTCAATTCTTATTTTAAAAATCTCATCTACCTTTCTTTGATTTTCTAAATGTCTAATCAACGGAGTGCTTCTTTTATCTAGATGTGTTTTTGATTTTGTGTTGTGTTTTAGGGCTGAATTGCACAGACTGCCAAAAATATGTTTAAAATTTATTAGGTTTTTTTTTTTTTCCTAATGAAAAATTGGCACACTCCCACACACTTTCTAACGCTGCAGCCTGCACAGCTCAAAGGAAACCAGCAAACTGAAAAAAATCAACAAGTGAGAATGGATTTCCATGAAATTTGACATTTTTGGCAAATTTGTTGTTCCCAGAAGATGGATCCTTCTTTTGTGCTTTTGGAGTCAGACTATTAAGTCTTATGTCTTTCAAAATACTATGACCTGGATGACTGAGAAAGATACAGTGGGAGTTTACTTTGTTTTGGGGTTTTTTTGTTTGTTTATTTTTGTTTTTTTTCAGTCAAACAGTTATATTCTTGAAGAGTTTAGTAGAAAGATTAGACATTTTATACAGCAGTGGACAAAGGCGTAAGAATCTCAAAAAATCCTTACAATCCAAAAGCATTACAAGGTTGGATGACCACTTGCTGAGAAGTAGTGGTGATTAAAACGAACACAGCTATGTCATCTGTAAATGTGTAGATTCACTGGAAACGACACTGCAAACAGCCAATGGGAGAAGTCCATCTAAAAACCTGCTCACACTCACTATGCATCACTGATGCTGAAACTGGCCAGAAAAGGTAGAGAGCGCCACCTACAGAAACTTTAACTTCAGCAGGACATCTAAGGACAAGGCTGGCCCACCTCCATTTTTGATTGACAGCTGATCTGTCTGACATGCAATGATAATAACAGCACAAGTGACAGACTGATGCTAAATTTGTCTGTGATAAAGCATTAAAGAAAAACCTTTAGGAAGAAAACATTATTAGTTATAGATAGAGTGTAGTTATAGATGTTAAACGTTTTGTTTTTCATTTTGGTTTAAGAAAAATCATGCATTTGGCTTTTAGTATTTACCGTCATAAGCTCTGGAATAGTGCAAAGTCAGGACATTAAAAGCATTTTGCATATAAATCACAATCCGTACAATGAAATGCGAGCATATGGAGTTCGATCTTTTTTTTTTGGCTAAATTCCCTTGCAGGCTAATTTCTAATCCATCCTTCTAGCAAACTGCTTCAGCTACACCCACAAGATGAAGGGGAGTGTCTCACTCATGACAGGGTTCAATAAAAACTAAGATTAAACGATTTATCTTTTCATAATATTCCTCCATGAATATCAAGCGGGGCTGATTCCGTGGTAATGAGAGAGGAGCCCGAGGAGTGTGGCCATCTATTGGATTTTTAAAATCAATGCCCTCGGATAGAAAAATGCATGAGCCACCTGAAAAGACTGAATCTTAACAATGCAACGAACGCGCCACATTTCCTGTAATGTTCCTTATCACCCTGCAGGGCATCGAGTTTCTAATCCTGCTTTTATTGATGTTGGTATTCATTAGCTTCATTAAATGCAGGGAGTTTGCTGAACAAGCATGCTCTTCGTCTGCGCTCCCTGCTTCTCATTTACGCAGTTTTACATATTTAGGCACATTATGAGGCCTCATATTGTTAAATACTGAGGACTTACACTCATGAGCTGCACTTCAGGGGCTTTCCTTGTGGTTTTGTGCTCATGTCAAATTGCACAGTGACAGTTATTGCATTTTCTCCTCGTAGATTTTCCCAGTCCAATATTCAAACCGCTGACTTTCAGCCCAGTGTCTTCACCTCCCAGGCATCTGCCACCTCCTTAAGGGGGCTTCGCAGCATAAGTGATTTATGGTTGACCCTTGCTTGAGTTCTCTGGGCACATGGGAACGTTTATGTAAGAGCATAAAGAGAAAAACACTTCTCATGAGAAATATAAATATGAGAGCATGTCACAGAGGGGAAACATCACTGGGAGTGTCCAAAGACCTCGTACCACTGGCATGCAGCTGTGCCCGTCTCTTCATCAAGAAGATGATTTAGTCCTGAGAGTTTGTCACTCTCGTAAATCCACCGTTCAACCTTGTCTCTGTGCAAAAAGACACCATTGAATTTTCCCTCTGGGACTGGTGTGCTTTTCAGCATGGGAACAATGGTGTTGCAGGTGCAAACGGCTTGCACTGGTTCCAGCTGGTTCTGCTTTGACGGTGAAACCCTGACGCGCACACACACACAGCGGAGGAGATACCGAGGGACCGTTGTAAGAGATGGGAAAGTGAAACAGCTGTCTTTAAGGGTAATAGTAGTTTTCATTTTTTTGCCATGAGCAGATTGTTTTTATTTCATTGACACAAACATTTCTTGGAGGCAGAGACCATCTCCGGTTGAGTTAAACCTCAATGGGAAAAGACAAACCACGGAAAAGAGTTTTCTGGCTAAGTAACATTAGACTTCAGGGAGACAGGCTGTTAATGTGAGAGAGACCCAAGATAATATTCTGAAGACCGTGCGCTAAGAGAATTGAGTCTGGCTGGATGAAGTAATTTAAGTTACGTAATGAACTTCAACATTCAGCTCAGCCATAATATCCCACAGTCATCTCAGACAATAGTTCCCAACCTGAAAGTAAGCAAAGTTGACTCACAACCTTTTATAATCAGTTGAACATATCTATGATCTGAGTCATGAAAAAGTGATGCTCTTTTCTCAGGTTGTTTCATTTAAAAGAGGCCTGAAGAGAAAAAATGTCCATAATTTAATGTGTACCAAAAATATCAAAGAAAAATGTAGAAAAAAGAAAAGGGCACCAGAGGCCTTTTTTTGTCCAGTCTTGTCAATCAATGCACCTCATTTTTTTCATTGTGGCCCAAAAGGGTTTCATGGATGTAAATCAGTAAAAAGCCAGAGCCATTTTTTTTGTAAAGATTTTTTTAATCTGATGTCCATCTCTGCCACTGAAGTTTGCAACATCAATAACTAAAATAAATTTATTAACTCTATAAAACCTGGGGGTGCTGCTTTGGCCCTTAGAGCTGCTCAGAGCTGGGGTAGGCAGTTTATTTTTGGTGTCATCGTGCCAAAATCCCAGAAAACCTTTCTGCATATTGAAATTCAGGTGGTTTGAAAGAACTCTAGACTTCTGCTCCTCTCCTTGTCTCTGTATTCAGACCGTGATGGACCCATCGCAGCCAATCATGGGTCATTTCAGAGAGCACATGTTTCTATTGGCTGCTCTACGCTCCTCTTCTTATCGACAGGTGACATTGCTACAAGCTGACAGACTGTTGAAACAAGTGATGTGCCTTACATTCTAAAAACTGGTCTCTGGAGACTTGATAAGCTGAGTCACAGGCGACACCATCAGCCGCCTTGAGTTGAGCTGAGACGGACCAGTTTGCACCACTGCAACTTTCCCTGCAACCTTTTTCATCTTGTTGAGAATCTTTGGTGCAAAGTGGACTTAAAGGAGAGAGCGACAATGAACAAAATAAAATGTGAGCTGGAGCAAAAACAGGGAGGGGAGAGTGCAGAGGAGTTACTTTCTTAGGAGTCTCATATTACAGCTATCTTGATTTCTGGACGTTTCCTACCCCAGCTTTACACCCCGTTTAGACTGCACAAGTTTTCGCGTGACACAAAACACTTTTGTTGCGGTTCAGCCTTTCTTTTACATGACAACGACGTGCTGGTGCCCCTAAAATCAATAACTTTTGAAACTGGGATCCAGAGTGCAAACTTTTGAAGCCTCAACCTTCTTTCCAGCTGTGTAAACTGACAAATCAAATGAAACAAATGAAAGCAGTGACTACGCTGATGCTAATGCTAATGCTAGTGCAAGTCAATGCATCCCGCAATAGCCACCACCAAACTCAGATTAAACACAGTGCACCGAAATCAAGTCTAATATGATGACAGTCTATTGAGGCAGATTCGATCGTTGGTAGCGTAACTTTAGAAGACAAACTATAGTTGAATTTCTTTAATTTGCAGCTCTGGTTAAGGTAAAGATACACTTAGCAGCAACAGGAAGTAAACAACTTCGGCAGCTCCTTTGGTACGGCACTGCAAACTTAAACTGCTGACTACAGGCCTGGCATACATACTACAGCGCTTTCAGTTGTTAAGTAAATGCAGATTTTTTTAAAGATGCAATGGAAAGACTTTTCTTTTTTTAGTAGGGCTGCTCTCATCTAAATGTGGCCTTGAAGAACAGACCCCCCCCCCCCACACACACACACACACACACACACACATACAGTACATTCTCCTTCCTTTCTTCCTCTATGACTATGCTGGATGTCATAATGTGATCTAGTTAATCTTATTCAATCTAACTTCTGTTTTAATCTTGTTGTCGCAGCAGGGGGCAGACCACACTGATGTGCACCAATGGGCCCAAACTATGAGCATCCCCAACTGAACAGAGCTTTGTCAGCATCATGATAATGTGTTCAGCAGTTGTGGGCATGCAACAACTGAAAAGACATCATTTTTAACAGACTCTGGCTTTTTCAAGCACTTGTTTTCCAGGAGATCAGAATCAAATGAGCTAGTCAGGCAATGAGGTGGCAGTTTTGATGAACCTCAAACTTTGTACGTCTTCCAGGTCCTCTGCTTTTGAACAAAAATACTACGGAAATTGTGCACAATTATCTCAAAAAAACCTCAATCTAAAGCACACTCTGCTGTTTTTAACTGCTACATACCTTCTTAAATTCTCCAAATTGAGTAGTATTCCATGTTTTACGATGACCAGATGGGCAGTTAATGCTGACATATTTTTGCTATCGCCTCAAAAAACCCCAAGCACATGGCAACGCCATTGAATAAGCAAAAACAGATTGCTTTTCTTCCATTTCTCTCCCACATCCAAGTCTCTGATGCAGAGAGCGTGCACTGAAACACGCCAGGGAAACAAATACGTATCACTGTCCTTCACTTCAAGTATCATACTGTGGTTGACATTTCACAGAGCAGCTTTGAGAGCTGCCTGACTTCAGCAGGTTACTCAGACAAGGGGAGACGGTGGACTGCAGCATCAGCGCGGCTCCGCCTGGGAAGCTGGCACTAAGCACCTCCATAAAAAATCATCTTGAGCTCCCCACTATTATCTCTGCATTCCACCGGAGAGAGAGCTGCGAGCTGGCAGATACCCAGAAAGAGTGAAATATGACTGTGGGAGAACACATCAAGACGAGCTCCGGCAACATAAAGCTTCCACTCAGTTCAGGGGGTTAAAAAGCCCCAGAGCACGAGCTAAATGATAAGGGGCACTGCAGCACACATTAGACAGATATGAGCTCCACTCCAGCAGGTGTGACTGGCTGGAAGGAAGGCAGCTGGCACCGTGGTGGTCCCGCTCACTCTCCAGCTTTGATCATTGCTTGTCTTTTGTGCACTCGCACGCTTCCCCCGGGAATTCAATTTATAGAGTCCATTAGATGTTTATGGGACATGTGTAAATCACATGAGAGCCTGCAAAGCAGCACTGACTCACCCTTTGTTCTTTTCATTATATCATCATGCGCAGCGTGCTTTGAGCCGTCATTTGTCATTTGAAAGTCAACAACAAAAACAAAACAAAAAGGAGGAAGCCAAAAAGCAGGAGGAGCTGCTCGTTCTGGAAGTTTTCTTTCCACAACAGCTCTCTTTTTGAAGATGTTCTTGTAATGATGGCCAAAATGTTCCAAAATGAACGCTACCACATCATCTAACAATATGCAGGTTTAAATTAGATTAGATTAGATGTGGTCATACATACCCAAAACAACAAAATGTCTCTCTTTTTCAGTGATGTCATCGCCACCAGTTTTAATTTGCTCTAACTGAACTCAGAATAAACGAACAGAATAAATGTTTTTGGGTCGTCTGGGGACAATGATGAGCTGTAACAAAAAACTGAAGTTTACTTTATAACATTTTATATTTCCACATAAAGATTTTATTGCTCACACGTTAGCAAACAGACTTTTTACACATCGAGTAGCATGGCAACATTACTATTCATTTAGAGTCGAAATGTCTGGCAGGTTAGTTGCCAAATGCTTCATAATGTCCACGATCTAATCAGAGTGTGTCCAAAAGGGGGGCATCTGACTGACCACCCTAAGTGCAACCCCAAAAGTATGACTGGCTATCTGTTTCATGAGAGTTGATACTTTAGTCGAGAACAATACAGCAGACGATTAAAGAATATAGTTTGAAACTTTATATTGTAGTTTTATGGTGCCACTCTGAGCTGAGAGGAACAACAGTGACAAGAGAAAATCCTCACCTTTCAGTCTTTTGGTCTAAAATATATTGATGTGCGCAGCTTGAATTTATGAGAAATTGTTTTGTTTGTTATTGTGCCATTTCTAAATACAACAATACTAGCCTCATTAGTGTCAGTGATTATGATGGAGAGAGGCGTTCACACGCACAAATAAAGCTGCAGCAGATTCAGAAAGTTTTATCTTACAGCTGTAGACAGAGCAGCACAGTTGTTGCTATATTCAGGCTAAACATGCAAAAGGTGTGTGTTGGTTTGGGCTTTACTCATTCACCTGTGACTAATTTAAGAAATGATGCATTAAGAAAAGCCAAGATCTTTTACTATATTTTGATCATATTAAAGATGTATTATACAGATCTATATCATTCCGGAAGTTCACTCTAATTCTTAAGTGCAGTTTATTGTCACTTATGAGCTGTTTGAATATGAACATGACTTTTGTCCATGTATATATGGATGTTAATTTGACAGCAATATGGCATTAATGTGAGGTTTGACAGCAGGATTCTCGAAAGTCTGTAACCAAAAGGCCGTAGCCATCTATCAAACACCCTTATTGAGCATGTCCAGACTATGCGTTTAGCATTAAAAAAGGCCTCTTTTTAACGGTCACCTTAATTCATGAAAATGTATCAAATTTGATGCTAAAAATATTTTATTTTGGATTTTTTATCCATCATAAAATTCACCAACAGGCCATTTCTGACCCCTATGACAAGAGGAGGTTAATCTCACCTAGAAAGCTCAACAAAGACAAGAAACAGCCCTCAGTGAGCAAAACACCGGACCTCCATGAATCACAGACACATCAGAGATGTGATTCAGGGACTCAGCTCGAAAGTGCCCCAACTTTAAGTCACATGACATCGCCAGTGCAAAAAAATAAATGAGTTTTTTACACCCAGGACTGTGAACAAAGAGAACTGCTCTGACTTCACTGTGTTATGTGCTTTGTCAAAGAGCACATTTCCATTATAGCCATTGATGCTAACATTGACTTAGCAAGGGTGGGCACACATTGAAATGGACTGTGATGCTGTCGTGAGTGCAGTCCGGGTGTTGCTGCTGCTGCAGGAATACAAAGCAATTTCCCAGCAGATCTGCGCACGGAATCAATAAATCACATTCCTGATTACTCTGTAAGGGGAAATAGAGTTTGTATTGTTTCTCAAAGACAAATGTAGGCTCAAGGCTAGATAGATCTTTTTTTTAGGGGCAGAGATGGACAAAGCAAACACACACACACACACTGCCTCCCACTCTGTTTAACACAAAACTATTTTTCCCCTCTCTGACTTTTCTCTTTCATTAAACTCCAAAACTCAGTCGAGCCCCCCCCTTTACCTGCTTTTCTTCCCCGGTTTGCTCCATTTCTCTCAAGGTGGCAATTTCAATAACTCCTCCACGAGTGAATCAATTGAAAGTTGCAGAGCAAACCCAAAAGTTCTCCAGAGCTTACTCTGTTTCTTTGACTGTGAACTTGACTCTTCTGGCAAAGTACCTGCGTTCCATCCTGCAAACGTCCATTTGTCTAAGAGTTTCTAAAAGAGTTAGTTGCAACACATCCTGATTGAAATACATTAAGGTTATCAAGTTTACATTGTTATATAAAAAAAGTATTAATCTAATGTAGGTTATTGGTTCAATGATTTAACATTAGTTGCATTTTTAATCTAGTCACAAAAAGTCTTGAATTCCTTCAGCTAAAAGCCATAAAAAGACAAAACGAAACATGATACAGTGTTAATCGTCACTTTCGCTTCATTTTAACTAATTAGAATCCAAATCCTGGAAGAAAACAAACCGAACAATAAATCTTTTCCTTAAAGATGATAAATGTTTATACGAAGCCAAAACTCTGATTGCACATGATACATTTTCATTAGTTTCATCTGCAAAGATCCGTCGCCGCTGTATTTTTCTCCAGGACAAACTGAGGCTTCCACTAAGAATCAACATTACCTTAAAAGGCCAAATACAACCACAGCTCCAGGGATTGCTTCATTGGCAGAAATATTGAAGTAAATTACGGGATGCAATGAAAATTTTCCAAGACCTTTTCTGTTGTTCAGGAAATGAGCACTGCACAATAACAAGCATGTGGAAGGTGAAAGCAATAATGTGCATCAGTGACTTTTTATTTACTTTGCTGCAGCATCTGAGTTGCATGTTTTTGTGACCAATGGTACGCAGGAAAATTTGCGATTTCCTGACTCAGATGTGTTAGAGTCTGCGAGGATTTCTGCCAACAGGCCCAGAATGACCTGGACATCATGTCATCAACACTGACTCTTGGAGTTGAGTTTACGGCTACGAAAAGAGATCAAACAGTGGTCACAGCAGTAGAAGAGATCAAAATCTCCAGGACCAAGCAAGGTGTGTCAGCCAAGATGTTGGCAGTTTTCTGTGACGTTCAGAGGTCTGAGGGAGAACATTAGTCCAAGCAACCTCAATGTTTCTATCTTGATGCTGCATTGTTTCCCAATCCCCATAACTCGCTGGATTTGTCTCCCTGCAAATTCTTTCTGTCCCCTGAAATGAGGTTAAGTTTCTGGTTTATAACAATAGACCCAAATTTCGAACCTTGTGAGGCAGCTAGACTCGCAAGTTCAGGAGATTACATATCCATCTTGCCAGGCTACTAGCTATCTGTTTCTGCCCGTCAGGCTGGTAACTGGACCATTCATTTCTTTGAAGAAAGTACTGGCATGAGTAATGGGCATGGTTTATGTGTGTGATGCAGCAAGAAGTGAATGTTTGCTTAGAAAACATGAATGGTGGCTACAGATGTGGTAGATGCTGCTATAGCATCACTTCTGTCAGAACTGGAGAGTATTTCTTCACTGAAGGAAGAGCAAAGAACGACACAAGCCCCAGAGCATCTAACAATTATTGCAAAAATGCGTGTAGAAGGTGCTGATCAAGCGATATCACAAAAGACATCGCTTGCACCCGCATGCAAATTCGTGACAGTAAGCTATTTGTGCACAATAGGAACAGTTTGGGAAGTGTTTGATTGCATAAATCAAATAATGGGGCAGCACAGTGGCTTAGTGGTTAGCACTGTTGCCTCACAGCAAGAAGGTCCCGGGTTTGAATCCAGATCCTTTCTGTGTGGATTTTGCATGTTCTCCCAGTGCCTGTTTGGGTTTCCCCGCGTGCTCCCACCATCAAAGACATGTATGTTAGGGTTAATACTCCTGTCAGTGCCCCTGATCAAGATCTGGACTTGGTCCCTGGGCAATGTACTGCCCACTTTTCCTTGTGTGTGTAGTTAAGGTTAGGCTATAAATAGGACGGGTCAAATGCAGAGGATCAGTTTCCCCAAGGAATAAATAAAGTTGCTTAAAAAAAGGTTTATTGTTCTATCACACACCTTCATGTCTAAAATAAAAGCTAGCAAATAAACAAATCCAAACACATCAACGATTAAAAAGGAAAAAAACATCAACTGATAAAAACAGACTCAATCAAATCAATCAGCGACACTTGTTTTGTGAGGAGAGAAGAGACACAGGTAGATCATAAACTGCTCAACACCTGGTTATGAAAACATGACCGCAACAAGACAACATGTTCCTGATCCTCGTCTCCACAACATCACCCTGTTTGACTGAACTTGAACCCTTCAGAAAGACCTTTTTACCTCTGTGTCTCTGAGCACGTAGTTACATGCATGAAGTCTTCCAGCTACATTTTTCTGTTACATTTCCTTGTATAAAGAGGCCCAGCAGGGATAAAAGAAAGAAAGAGAGAGAAAGAAAGAAAATGTAGCCAGATAACAAACATCTTTTCAGTCCCTCCGGCTAAGGACTTCCTGACTGTGTCAGTCACTCAGCCCAGAACAAGACTGTGCAAAGGCTGCACAAGAGACTTTGGTATTAGTCCCATTTCATGCAGGTGTGGACACGCACACTCTCTCACTGCTTTCTATTTTCAATTTCAACACACATGAAAAATCCTCCCAATAATGTGAGTGTCCCTCGGATGAAGTGTGTCCTCACTGCTGCAGTGCGTTAATGGAACAACTGTCATCATCGTCTATAGATTTCTCTGAAT
The DNA here is from genome assembly GCA_029874485.1 of Naso brachycentron. NCBI lineage: Eukaryota > Metazoa > Chordata > Actinopteri > Acanthuriformes > Acanthuridae > Naso > Naso brachycentron. The sequence continues at coordinate 4,022,474 of JAQFJA010000025.1, read as the reverse complement.
AAGGGAGCGTAAATGTTTATTGAGCCCCGGAGGCACGTAAGCAAATCTGACCTCATCTCAGCAGATAGAAAGTGTTTGCTATCAGTGGGAGTTCAGTGGAAACGAGCTTTAACTTGATTCTGTAAATCACAGTCTGCTGCGCTCGATGGGACAGCTGTTTAGTTTCAATCAGAGATCTGCGACGTCTCATAAGCTGCTCGACTGAAGACACATCGGCCATATGTTTAGGAGGAAAGTTTCCCTTTAGTTAAAGTAGTGGTAAAGTTATTGACATGCTGTACTTAGAAGACCATACCAGTATTTTTGACTTCTCACCATTAGCAGAAATCGTCCCTGTTTTCTACAAATGTTGTCTAAAATTGATTCAGACTGCATTTTTAAACCCCATTCACTGCCATTCATGTTGAAACAGCAGGTAGAAAAGTTGCTAGTTACGGGTAATTCACCCCTCTAAAGGGAACGTCTGCTTTTATTTGGTCTAAAATCGATGCGTTGCACACAAGCCACTCGAATTGGTGCATTTTATGGAATCACTGCTGCTTTCTACACACCACAGAAGCATTCTCTAGGTCCACTTGTTTTTCATTCCAAGTGCTCCCCTCGGCCTTGGAGGAGATAGCCGCTAACATAAAGTTCAATAGCAGGCACACACCTGATTCACTAACCAGCGCTTCCCATGCAAGAAACATTGCTGCATCTCACTCGCCAAAATGTCTCTGGTTGGACTGTATAACAAGGAAGCAGTAACAACAAAGAAAGATATTACTGAGAAACTACTTGGCTGAACACTCAACATGTCTGACTATGACTATGATGAAGACATGGATGAAGTTGGAAATGTATTATTTTATGGTACAACTGAGAAATAGTATCAGTACGAACAAGAATATAATGAGGAAGAAATAGCTGTGAGACGGGCAGAGTGTAAGAGAGAGGGGAGCTGTTGAGACAAAATTACTACGCCTGAAAACATAGTTCCTTTCAAGTGCTGCTTTCCAAGATTGAATGTCAGCGTGTTTTTAACTACATTGTCACATATTTTCAGCCACTTTCTGTAACGTTTATTGAACATGGACAAAATGTAAACAAATGTGATTTGTCATAGCTAAAGCTATTTTGAGAAGAATGGGCGGGGTTTATGTAGCCTGTATGACCAATGTTGACAAAGG
>JAQFJA010000025.1:3981816-3993431 GCA_029874485.1 Naso brachycentron | reverse complement strand
GCTCTGAGGCAAGCTGTGTCGTCGTGGTGACATTGTCAAGTGAAGCCTGTTGACTGAAACTTCAAAGTAGGCCTATCGTCCAAGAGGCTGCACTTTATCCTGCCTGATCTCTGACTGGGACTCCCTCCCCCGTTGTTGTTGGCCATGTCAGAGTTTAATTAAACCTGCCAGGAACGGGACTTTTCTCTGGGAAAAATCAGAGAGCTCGCTTAGTAACATACACACACACAGTGCCCTGGCACTTAAGCCGACCCGGTGCGGTGGTATCGATTGCAGCTCGCGTGGCTCAACCAAGCCTTCAGGATGTCAGGTCGATGTGGATCTGATTTGCATCATCGTCTCAGAAAACTGAACTCGAAGTATCCCCCTGAAATGTGCAGCCACGCATTCGGTGTGGCTGCTGAGTTTGTACCGAGATCATTACGCAGGCTCAAGAAAATGACAGCTGAGACAAACCAAGACTTATCTTTGCTGCACTTACTGTTCAATTGTGTTTCCATCCGGATCAAAACGGAGCAGCAGAGGACAGATATCTTGGAGTTCAGCTTCTTTGTTTCGTTACCTATTTGGTTGGTCAGCTGTATTTTCAGCAAATGTCTCACCAAAAGATATTTTATTCCTTATGGGGAAAGTTGCTCCAAACAGTGAACTTGTGATAATAATCGTTTACACTCCTATGAGTTTTATTAGTATGCAAGCATTTTGGTCTAATTTGTGTATTTCTTTTTATTCTTTGTCTTCTCTATTCCTCATTTATTTTAAATTTCTCTTTCAGTTGTAGTTGGACTACTGTCACTTTGCCGGTATGCAAGACCCGAGGTAGAATCGACTTATGGATGGAAGTATATCGCGACATGCCTCCTTTCAGCTGGTTGCTTTGGTCCTTCCTCTGGTTGACCTTTAACAAAACAGACCAAACAAGCAACAAACAAGTCAGCAAGCTGGTATGTTTGTTTCGCTGTATGTTTCTAATGTACTCTACGCTTTAATGTTGTTTTGATACCTTCTTCTCGTTTTCTTTCTGGCTTTCTAGTCTAAGACTTTTCAAGTTGAATCGAGCTTATGTTCATTTGTGTGTTTTTTTATGGTTAGTCATGTCAGTCAGCCTGCAGCAAACCTCTGAGGACAATCTCGGCCTCTAGAAGTAGCTGCAGAGTGAGCGCTCCTTGATTTCACTCTCCAGAGGTGAAATTCTTTCACTTAAGTTGTTTGTACGTGTGGTGAACAAATCTGCGATGGGCATCAGCAGCTGTGGAGGATCTAGAATGAATCTGAGGGAGACAAGACAGCTGCACAAAGGAGGAGAGCCGGTCTGCCTCCTGGATGATGTTATTTTCTGCTTTTTACCTAAAAGTGGTGATTTAACAGCTTACGCCAATTTATAACAATATAACCTCTGACTTTTGTTTTTATCTAGCACAGTGGTTTTACGTCTCTGATCCATTCTTAGCATGCATAAGCTAAGGGCCAGTGTCCACATAGCATTTATGTCTGAGTGCCACTGGCTTTTTTCAGTTGTTTTCAATGAGGAGAGAGTCCACCGGTGCTGTAAAGACAAAAACAGTCAAACATGTTGGCAAATTGTGCAGCTGCTTATCAGCAAGCACAATGAAAATGAGCCTCAGTATTTTATTGTGTTGCTCAGCCTTTTTTTTTTTTTTTTTTTTTAAATATTCGCACTTATTGCTCTGGCAAAGTTGGAGTCTTTTAAAATTAAATTGTTATAATAAATCCAATCAAGCCAAATCAAGTTGTAATAAGCAGACATAGCATCACAAACTACTCAGAGGCAGCAATAGATACTCAACGAGAACATCTTCTGTCTAATTGTGAGTGTGTTAAGTTCTCCAGTCGCCTGTAAATTAATGGTGGGCACAGACTTGTTTTCTCAGAGTAAGCGTCCCATTTTTCTCACTGTGTAAATCTTTCAGCGGAACAAAATGCAGTAAATGTTTTCCTTACACGTCGTGCAGATCCTGGGCTTAAAAAGATCAATTTTCCTATCAAATCCATCTTCATTACTTTTTGGAGAACCAAGAATTTTGTTGACATGAGGAATGCGCAGGCCTGAGTAAGCTTTTCACTGCCTATACAAGCATGTCATACATCCACTTGCCGTGCTTAAGATGCATTTGTGATCCCATCCAGAATTTTCTTGGCTGGTCAACAAAGGCTGCCTTTGTAAAGCATCTGAGAAAATGTTTGCTGTATTTTCCAGCATCACTGGATTAGTGAGCTGAGAGGCGCTGCAGAAAACGGCTGCTCAGCTGACCTGTCAGCGACACTCATGCTGGATGAGTCATTTATTTCAGCAGCACACATGTGACAGATCTCATTTTATACCTTATTTCAAGTGTGCAGCACTTGACTCTCACTTGACATTGTGATAGTTATTTTTCCCGGATTTCTCAAAAGTAATTAATTAAGTTATGCACAGAAATTACTAATGTGCACAGATTGTTAGCTCTAAACTTTCATGTTTTTAGGAAGTTATTTTTTGTTTTGTTTTGTTTGTTTTTCCAGTAAATGGATAGTTCACCCAAAAATAAAAATTCAGTTATTATCCTCTCTTCCACATGCTGATAGAAGGTTTGGTGATTTTTTTTAGTCCACAAAACACTGCTGGAGTTTTACAGGAACAGGGGCGTGTCTAAGGAGTGGCCAGGGGTGGTACATGTCACCCCTGTAATCTGATTGGCCAACCCAGGTGTCACCCCATTTAATTGGTTATCTGCCCAGTGAGAGGCAGACATGATTGATGTGTTTGACAAATAGAGGTGCAATTCAATTTTAAACCTAAGAAGCAGTAAAAGCACATTACAAGTTTTGCTTAGTTTTGTAAAATAAATATTTTAACCATTTGTTATTTATTATTGTTTTGTCCTTTTTTGTCAAGATAGCTAGGCTCCTGAATTTTTGTTGGCTGTTTGTTGTTTTGTTGGCACTTTATACTGTGGTTCTATTTTCATGTGTGCCATTTCTTCTTTAGTGTTTAATCTTTCTTTTTAATACCCTAATTCTCAAAGGAATTACAGATGAAAGCTTTACATTTCATATGTACGATGCCAGCCACTCTGTGTTGTGACTGGTAGGTCTATTTGTCTTATAAGTAAAATTTTGAACTCTGAAATGTCAGTAAATGTAAGTAGACATGAATAGTGGGGACAAAAAATGTTAATTAATACTATTTTGATGCTTGTATGTATGCGTATGCACATTGGCTCTTCGAACCGCTATGCAAGGGCAATAAACAAATCACCAAATCCAACAAGCCACCCCTGCATAAGTAAGTATCTTGGGGCACCCCAGTTAAAAAAGTCTGGACATGCTTCTGCACGAGACAAGGCATTACAGTCGTGTCCAAAACAACTGGGACTAGGATTAAAACGTCAAAAAAATACATAAAACAATAAAATGCCTCTACACTGCTAGTATGGAGTAATTCAAGCATCCTGAAGCCTCGACATGCCAGGTTGTTTTGAAAAATGTCAATGATGCCATGTTTTTAACCTCACTGTTCACTGCAGCCTGCACGGACACCATCTGAAGCTTCAGACTGACAAGAACTCACAGTATCTGCAGACATGTGTTTTCATGCTACCTGGAAGTTTCCCTCACACACAGCAGAAAGAGAAATCTGCTGGAATTAGCTGCAATTAGCAAACGCCTTTGATGGACCCAAGATTTACATTTTCTGTCTTTTTTCCATCATTCAACTGTTGTAAAACTGATTTCTCATAATTTTCGAAAATATTAGTATGTAAAAAAATGTAATTATTGTGGACATACGTATATTCAGTGAGGAGGTGCCCAAATGACTAAACTGATATTCTTATTCATTCTATTTGTCTTCGAACCTTTTAATCCTCTAGTTTTGTGGTACCTTGTTCACTTTTTGTGCTGAAGTGATGGTGTGGTTAAGTTCAAAATAACCACAGAAAGTTGTTGAGTCATAGATAATCTAAACCAGCCACGAGGAGTCAATAAAATTCATTTGGTTTGAGGTAAGTGGACATACTCTAATTTCGGCAGCGTTTCTATGAAACAGATGTTTTGTTCTGCTGCTGTGTGCCATTTCATTCACAAACAAATTACCAAATTTTTATGAGAGGGAATTTTAAAAGAGCCTCTGGTAGCTGCCACTCTCTGCACTTTTGTTTTTTTCATCCATGTTGTTTCCTCACACTTGACTTGGCATCCTTGTTTTCACATTATCAGTCTCACTGTAAAGCAGAGCCACCGTATTTCCTCCACCTCTGTTCATGCTTCACTGGGAATTCTACTTGTATATTCTTTTATATTTTCTTCCATAGGGCTTCAGTCATAAATTTAACACAATGTAGTACTCAATAAAAGACATAACCTCGAGGTTATTTACAGGGAGCTCCCAACTGCTATCATGTGGGCCCATAATGCACAGAAAGAATGTGCACCTTGTCACAGTATGACACCCAAAGCCCAATAAATCCCGCTGCCGCCGCCACACCACAAGATAGATGGAAACCTCCTCCTGCCGAACCACCTGCAACCCCTCCATCCCCCCATCCACCAGCAGTCACTGTCAAGGTTACCAGAGCAATGCACTTTCTAAGGGATCAGCACTCTTTATTTTCCATCATCGCAGGCCTGAGCCTTGTACAGCTGGAGCTGAAGATGTCCCATCTGAAGGAGATCGATGCTTGATGTCTGAGCAAACCCTGATGGGAATCATAGAGCAGGGGAAACTTTTTTTTATTCAGGTTCTAGTTTAATTAGTATATGCTGGAGGTTTTCTAAAATAAGCAGCTTTAGGAAAACAATGAATTTATAATTCACATCCCTCTGCAGTCAGATCCATGTTCATGCCACGATGAAACTTCCCTGGCCATTTCCACTTCTCCTTCTATTGTGTCACTTTATTGTAAACTAAATATTTAAAATCAGGGAGACGACAATAAATCAGCCTCCTTCATTTCATTCATTTGTTTTTCATTCCCTCGTCATGCACAATATCTCAGACGCAGATTGGAGTTTTCATTGTACAAACACAGCTGCATTGGGAGCACAAATAATCATATTGGTTGGTTAAACCTCAACAGACAGAGTAAACAAAACCAATTTTTTCAGCAGCAGAGAAAAGCTAAAGCGCCAACTGATGGAGAAGGAACACTGATTAAAATTCAAATGGAAATATGAATAGTAAACGGGTTTGGGCAACATGACAATATGAGATGAAATTTATCAACCGCTAGAGTTAGCAGGACGGGTTTTAAGGTGGTTTATATGCTATTCACACATGTGTGCATTCAGTCGATGTTTACAAGCCCCAACGGCTACATGGATACCAGGCTTTTAGATAATTTGCATAATATTGCACATAACAGAGATGAAAGTGGGATGGACTGCAGCTTATACTTCATCAACCTGCTTTCCTTATGATGTGGGCAGTATGTGCAGTTGAACGATGCTAAACTTCCCTCTGCTGTCTCTTATCTAGAGCCCATCGCTCATTTGTAAGCAGACTTGAGCTAACCCAAGCAAGCATTCTCTTACATGTTTGAATTCAGCATCCTGCTTCTTCACCATGATGTAAGAAGGAGCCCCCTCTCAGTGTGGCCTACATGTCCTCGTAGAGTTGCTTACAGCTCAGACAGTATGTTTACATGACGTCAGAGAAAATCGATTTAATGTATTAGTCCAGCTAAAACCAAAAAAAATTTAAAAATGCATGTCAGTGTATTAGTCTGACTGAAATCATACTAAATCAGATATCTCAAAGTTGAGCTAACACAACCAGATAATGTGACTGGGAGTCGATTTACTCCTGCATGTATACACCTCAACCAGACCTGGACTGGCCAAAGCAATCTGCGCATGATCAATAGTCCCCGCGGCGTCTTTGACCCAGAACCCAAACAGCATACATTTGTAGAAGAAAACTGGTACAAGAACAAAAATCCCGTAAGCACAAGTGGAGGTGTGCATCAGATTTGTACCAAAAATAATGCATAGATACAAAGTGTTCAGCGCTGTCAAGTTGTCCATGTTTTCACTGTCCGATATGGATTCCGTTAGCAGCTTGCTAACTTGTTTGTAGCTTGTCTAGCTAACTGGAAGAAGGTCCAATAGCAACCAGCTGAACGGGACATATTGCCGCCTACCATAGTAAAGTCAGCCAATAAATAGAATTTCCCATACTGGGACAAGGCCTAATCGAGCTGTAACCGTAGCTCGACTTAACTGTGCATGTAAACATACTGATTAATTCTGGACATCAAATATTGGCAGGGAGGGAGCCCTCTATCCGTACTCCGCGTTCATTTTGACTGTACATTTACAGAAAAGTCTGCACATTTACTGGAAGCTTATGGCTGCGGATGAAATGTAGTGGTACTTTTAACCACCACAGGAAATTGTGGGGGCAGTGTGGGCAAAAAAGCGAGACCACGAGACACAACCAAAGAAGAAGAAGAGAAGTGAGGAGAACACAAGAAAATAAATTCTGTATCCATATGTTGCAGCAATTTATTGACCTAACCTTTTGTTTGTAGCAACCCCCTTCATTGTCACCACAGGCGTTTTCGGACCAAACAGCTCCAGGAACTATCTGAGAGGAACTATCCACTGGGGAGTTCCTGAGGAACTAAATACCTTTAAGAGCTTTTTTTCTGTTAGCATTGGCACTGCTAATAGGAGCTCCCTACATAAGCTACGTAAACTTGCTGGCAGTTGGTATACTAACTTCACCTGTACACGACTTACGACATAATTTTCAAAAACAACAAACAAAGGTCAACATTAGTACATTACCGCTCCAGTATGTGCCAATAGTGCACCATGATCTCATGCTGAATGCCATTGAATCTCAGTGAAAAATCGACAAAACAACAACGATCTTGACGCGAGCTTTGGTTCGTGTTTTGTGTCATCTTGTTAATACAGCTGTCAGGCTTTTAACAGCAGGGCTGCTGACGCTGGCTCCTAAATTCGACCAATCAACGCACACACGTGTCACAATAGTTCCTTATGAGTTGCGAAAGTACTTACTTTGGAGTTTGAGCTAAAAAAAAGTTCCTCAAAATGTAGTTCCAAGAACCATAATAGTTCACGATATTGTTGCAATAAAACGGGGAAGTTCCAAGGACTTTGAAATGGTTCCTGCGGTTTGAAAACACTTCATATTTGTTGTTGTCATGGTGACCGGTACTTATTCACTTTCTTCATTGAATATTTAAAAAGGAAACTTTTGACTCTGAACTGCCATGTAGTGGGTGTATTGCATGAAATCAATGCCAGTGTAACTGACACTTGGAGGGATGTGGGCAGTGACGGTGACCTTATGTGAGCTGTTCGAGATGGATGGATACTTTAGGCCACAAACTAATCAACCACCCCTTGTAACTACCACCTTAAGGCAAATGTAGTGGAGTAAAAAGTACAATATTTACCTCTGGGATGTCTTATACAATGAAAATAGTGACTGAAAAAGTACCTCAAGTATGTTAAGTACAGTGATGAAGTTAACGTAATAACTTCTGCACCACATCGTCCTGACACAGATGTTTTGGCGAAAAACATCAGAGGTGCACATTTCAGGTCATCATTTTTTGTGCGAGCGCCTTTTAGCTTTTTGTTTATTTGCTGCCTGGTTAAAAGAATCATTGCTGCCATGTGGAGTTGTACAAACGGAGCTCATGAAGTGTAATCCACTGTGTCTTTTCTCTTGTTGCTTGATGACCCTGAAACTGGACTTGCAGGCGTGTTTGTTTTATATGTTTCTTTCTTTGTAGCCTGCAGCACTACACTCACACAGATGAAACTCCTTTTGTTGTTTTGCTGCAATGCTTACATTAGCCTAACATGTCAAAAACAATTTATGTATTTGCTACGAAATAATAAACAATCATTTATAGTGAAATATGTTTACCCCATCTTGCTTTAATGTTTATTAAATTATTTTAATTAAATGCATAAGGCAAAGAAAATTTAAATACAGCAAACACAAGAAAGCCAAAGGACAGAGCGGCCATGCAAGGATTCACAAAAGCTCTCACCACTTGTTATGTATGATGCATAATGTGGGACTTTACATAAAAGCACAAAGAGAACAAGAGGGCTTCAGTGAGTCCGATGCCACATGGATCTTGTTAAGCGAACGAAATCGTCTTTGTGCATTCAAGACAATTAGCTGTAAATGGCTTTAAGATCTAAATAAGTCTGAAGAATTTGAGTTATTTTACAAAAATGACCAGAACATTTTCCTCACTACAAAACTCATCGAATTCGGCCCTATGCAAAGGAAAGTTTTTTCCGCTGCTTGCCAGGGTCGACTCAGCACCATTCAGAAACCACACTGGACCCAACAGGCAAATTACCAATGGCACAACAACATAATGAAGGTGGAAACAAATTAGCAGCAGGTACTTTAAAATTTTCAGTGGTTCAACAGACAGTAAAGTTTGTGGTTCACTCAGGTCTGCCGACACAACAGCTAAATAAAATCCACGTCATGCTGAGCGGCAGCAGAGGAAAAATTCAACTCCTCAACTCGAGCAAAAGTAGCACAATGTCACAAAATTAAAAGAACAAGTGAAAGTTCCCTGTGTATTATCCTCAAACTAGTGTCATTACTTTACAGTAGCCATGCATTAATGTAAAGAACATTTTACTGTGTTGAAGGGCACTCAGACCTCATATTTAACTTGAACTTTGGCACAAATATGCTTACCTCTGCAACGCATGACCAATGGCATTCTGGGATTGATGGGATGTAAAAGTTCTAACAGCAACAACTGTACTGTTGGGACGAAAAGGTTTTGTGAGTCTCTATGTTCTAAATTTACATATCACTACAATGAAAAAAATTGAAAAATTGAAAAATCTCAAGCGAGGCAAAAATTATCAAACAGGATGAGGATACATATAAAAATGAATCCTTGTTTTTTACATTATGTTGTACTACTACAATCTGATATAAATATACATTGGAAGGATCACAGAAAAGCAGCTGGTTAGCGTAGCTTAGCACAAAGACTGAAAACAAAGGAAAGCAGCTAAATTGGCAAATATAATAAAAGCATCTATCAGCACCTCTAAGGCACATTAATTAACACATTTGAGCTTGTTTAATCTGTACCCAAACTAAAAAACAAAAACTAAAAACTAAAAACAATCAGACCTCGGGGGTGTTATGTGAGTTTTTCTTGCCTCTAAGCAGTTGCCAGGCAACCAGGTTAGACTCTAACTATTAAGGTTACTGGTCCCATTCAGGAAATGGAACACGACATGAGTTTTAGTAAATCTATCCTTTTTAAATGTGCACTGTGTTTCATACAGCCAGGCTTTCCAGCTGAAGCCCATCCTCTCTTAATAATAATTAAACAAAATAAATTCACAAATTGTGTGAAAAAAATATTCTTACAACAATTTTCTTTATTAAGCCCTTCATCACTGGATTAAATGAGAAAATCCCCTCTGGTGACGTGTGACTTCCTCTCGCTCCTCCTTGTTTTCGCGCCTTCTGTCCCTGCTTGACTTGGGTCACCGCAGTCGGTCTTAAAAGCTATTATCAGACTGTTACTCTGATGATATGCTGCCCCCCATTTGCCTGCAGTGACCTTCAACAACTGGATATCACTTGCACATTATCCCATTAAAATTTGGAACTTTGCATTTAAATTTCAACCATTTTCAGGAGTGTGCAAATACCAGAAAGACTCTTGAAATGTATTTCTGGATTTTGGTCATTCTATCACTGAATGGACTGAAAGCACCAGGAAGGAAAATTGCAGCTCTACTAGAAATATTTGAAAGTGTCCTCATCTTGCCTTTGCCAGTTAGTCCACAGGAGTGAGAAAAATACACTTTTCAAACCGTGAAACACAAAGTACAGCTCGTCACAGCTACTGTTTCATGTTGAGCTTCAGGGTATTTCAGAGAGGATTCTCCAATGAATAATCTCTCTATCATGTATGCACTCATGTGGTTCCCTGTGAACTCTTTTCAGGTGATTAGCAGGTAGGAATGTGTCTCTGCTTCTGTGTTACTAAAAAATCTAGCAACGCTTTCAGATTCCAACAAAAACAAAAATTCCCAGTTTCAGCCTCAAGGCTTCAATACAATTCACTTCGGTTTATTTATTTATATAGCATTCTGACTTGGACTGAGATGGCAAAACAACAGTTTTCACTTGGTTGCAGCTGCGGGCAAGCGTCCAGCTGAGAGAAGAAACTGGATAATGGTGAAGAAGAGGGAAAAACAAAGCAATTAAATAGAAGAAAATATGATGAAGGCTCTGTGGAGCCCGGGAACAAGGACAGTAAAGGAAGTGCTGCATGTAAAAGACAAAGACTTTTTGTTGCGCTCCTTTGGGAACCTGCAGTGTCTGGCTTATCAGCGAGGCCTCGAGTCTGTGCAGGGTTGTAAGTGGAAGCTCTGCTACTTTGTGCTCTTCGTGAGAACAAGTGAGAAAAGAAAGTAAGAATAAAAGATGTGCATGAGAAAAGTTAATCTCACAGATGGAAGAAACAGCAAGGTGCATTCACAGAGAAACGATGCCTGAATGTGAGGTGAGGCAAAGAAGACAAGACAGTAACAGCAACGACATTTTTTAAGATTCTTTTTCCAGATGGCCCCGTTTTTGCTTTGATGAGATCTGCACTTGCCAGCAGGACGACAGCGAGACACCGTCTTATTTCACCCTCCTGTAAAGTGATGAACGCAGCGTTTCCCTGAAGCCTTATCTGCAGCAACACGGTAACACTCGGCGCGCCGCTCCACTTCCATATCTGCTAACATGTAACCGGAGAAATGTGACGACCGAGGCTCCGTCGTTATCAGACACACAGGAGGTAATGTGTTTAAACACCGTCGCTGCTTCTGTGTTAAATCATTCCTGCTCGTTCAGATAAATGTGTCATCAGAAAGCGGATAGATGAGTTAAACTCTCACATGAATCTGCACCTGCACAAATGTGCTTTATTTGAACATACAGAGATCTACAACCCTTCACCTGACTAATAGGAGCTGACAACAGAGATGCTTGTTCATTTATCAAAATGAAAAAAAAATGATATTCTTTTGCATACTGATTGCAAAGCCTTATGGAAAAGTCACTCACCAAAGAGGCACATCTGTGATAATCTAAATCAAATCTTCGTGGTGTATTCAGCTAGTTTCAAGCTTGGTTTATTTTTACATCACATCAAGCAGATGCAGCGGCAAAGTTTTAACTCCTAACAGATTTTAAATTATTAATATCTTTAAAAGACAGGCTGACAAACTGCTGTTGGGTGTGCAGGAAGAGGAGAAAATCTGGTCCGTTTCACATCATTGTTCTCGGTAAAATGCCGCTCTGCAGACACATCGCAGCTTTCTCCTACAAATGTATGCTGTTCGACTTCCACGTCAACGATGCCGCAGGGACTATTGATCATGCACAGATTGCTTAGGCCGGTCCAGGTCTGGTTGAGGCGTATACATGCAGGAGTAATTCAACTTCCAGTCACATTATCTGGTTGTGTTAGCTCAACTTTGAGAAATCCGATTTAATGCAATTTCATTCGGACTAACATGTTTACATGCAAAGTCCAGTTTTAGCCGGACTAACACGATAAATCGATTTTCTCTCACATCAT
>JAQFJA010000025.1:3965575-3977017 GCA_029874485.1 Naso brachycentron | reverse complement strand
GGTGGGGTGGGGGGGGGGGGGGGGGGGGGGGTGGGGGGGGGGGCGGGGATATGGGAGACACTATTTCCTGTGTGTCGAACCAGCACCCCGCTCAGCAGAGCCCCGAGCTTGTCAAAGCGACAGCTCCATTGACAGCACACTAGTCACACATTGAACCAGGGCGAATAATAACAGAGACTCAAACTGAAAAATAGGCGGCCCCAGTTGTCCTTTGTCAGCGATGCCATTAAAATTCAGAGGAAAATAGCTGGCTGAGAGACTGGCGAGCAATTACTTTTGTGCTCGCTGTAACTGCTAGAGAAATGGAGGCACTAACTTGATCCAAATCGCTGCACTTCAACAGTTCTATTCATTTACTGTGATTTGTTTTAATTAAAAGTTTATGTGTCTTAATGCCAGGGTGCAGCTGATACCTGCTAAAAAACACGACCCAAAAGAAATAAAATCAATACAACTGTGTCCTAAAATCCCTCTCTACAAATCTCTCTGCCCATTAATCCATACAGAGCATGTCTTATATATTTTCTTTCCTCTCTCGCTGGGGTTGAATCATCTCACTGCCTGAATTCCATCAGACTCGGGCCGCAGGTTATTTGTCATCCCTCATTTCTTCTTTGATCCCACTGCTTTTGGAGGCTCAGGCGATTCAGCCATCCCCATCACCCTTTTGTAATTAATAACAGGCTTCTTTCTGGGGAATACTATACTCATTTGTTTTCTTTTTTCCCCTGTAACCGTCCAACTGAGCTCCTGCGAGTCCTACAATAATCGTTTTTTGGACCATTGTTTGCTGCAGACTAGCAAAGAAATACAGTTCATTTCAGTTTGAGGGAGAAAGAGGAGGGATGGAGAGGCTGTTGTACATGCACGCCAGTGGGCAGGGGAGGATTGTTCTGTTGCTTTACTGGCCCACCTTGGACCTCAGATGATGTCATTTCCTATTAAAATAATTGGTCTTGATCGGGAACAGGAGGGCTTTAATATTCTCTTCATCCAAAAGTATGAATCCAATTATTATTTGGGAACAAGAAGTTGCTTGTTGGAAACTGCAAAGGGATATTGCTCTCTTAGGGGATAAATTCTTTGTTATTGTTGACTTATTTCCTCTGCTTATCAAGCAGAAACCAGGTTTAATCAGGAGGGAGGTATTAATCAAAAGAAACAAAGCTAAAAAGAACACCGGGAGCAAGAAAACATTAACAGCAAATGGTGTGTTTTGCCTGGGAAACGCGCCAGTGTGTGTAAACTAGGACTTAGTTCTCTGCACAGCATGTGGTGTTTCATTGTCTCCAAGCATTTTGCTTTACATACAAGAACAAGGAAGGCAGGAAAATTGAACTTAACCGTATCATACTTGAGTTAATCTCCTAAGGCTGCCGACTTATAAAGGCAAGGTCACAGTAAATTAATTATGAGCCATTTTTCAGCTGACCTAAACTGTGTCAAGATGATTTTAAGGTGTGTGTCGGTTAAAGAGTTCAAATCACACTCAAATAAAACTGGAGGCTAATGTATGACCCAGTATTGTGTTCATGCCCATTAACTACAAGCAAACTGGGGCAGTGGTGAAAGTTCATATATTTCATGAACATAAATAGAAATAATAATCTTCAGTGGTGTTATTACGTTGACGGACCATCTGTAAGTATCTATCGGCCCAAGCTTTGCACCTTTAGCATGTGAAACTAAAAAGGAAAGAATTTTAAAACTTTATTTCACTGCAGCTCTAGGTGTCAGGAAAGCTCCTCAAGCCAGTCGCTGCAGTGATTTCAGCCGCACCGTTTCCCCTTCAATTTCTCCTCCGCCTTTTGCTCTCTTCCTTCAAACCAAAATCGATTAGAAGCAGTTACATTTCAGAGTTTTCTAATTAGTGGGCGAGGATGGTGTGAAAATTGTTAGCAAAAGCTGCTTTTTCATATTTGTTTTTGTATCAGCGTTTCTTGTTCTTCGGTTTCCTTTTTCATCCATGAAAGTCGAATTCCTCCACCTGCTGGTCTGGAGAATTAGTTCCTTTACACACACAGACATACATGTCAGCTGGTCATACGCTTTAGTTTCTGCAGTGTGTGGAAGTGCAACTTCCTGGCCAAGACAGGCATAAGTCTGTCTTTGTTGCTGCTAGATCTTTGATGTCAGTACATTGTATTTGGGGCATTGGAGGAAATGACTGTTAAAAGAATTCGCCCTGCCGCTGTACCGCGTGCCAGACCAATAGGCTGCCTTTAAACTGCAGGGTTCAAGTGACCCATATTTACCTCAAACGTCTTGGCAGGAGAAAAGGAATTGGATATTCACAGATCCGTTTCACACCTCATCCATTTATGAAAAAAAATATGTAGCATGACATTTGAAAAAGATAGTTTGACCGAGGCGAACCATCATCCGCCTGCCTTTGAACTGGAATTCAGGATTGAGACAGAAGGAGGCTATTTATCTATAATTTAATGAAAATGTGATTTTTAAAGGGTCTGATAAGTTTAAATTGATGTTTTTATAAATTTTGCAACCATGACAAATGGTCACTGCCGAATCAAATATAACTGAAGCGAAACACTGCCACTGTTCTTTACAACAAATGAAACATAATCATTTTTAAAGCCGCTTTTTAAGCCTTAAGAGAATTCATGTTTTTATATTCATAGGGTAGATTTTGGGTAGAGAATCAATTTAAGTGCTGGCTGCTGAACAGTATCACATCTACAAGCTTTGAAATAAAATAAAGCCCAGAAGAAAAAAACAAAACTTAACAACATAAAAAAGGTTTACAGGAATACAGGCCTGTCTTCCAATTAAAAGGCTGCTGATCATCAGTGTCAAGAGGTCAAATTTTCCCGCATTAGTGAACACAGCGCAACACAAAAACAAATGTCAGCAGCCACGCAAATGCAGAGCAGCCTGCAGCAAATGTTTCAAATCAAATATCGAGCAAAACATGACAAAAAATATTCCTGTAAGGTTTCTTCAATGTTATTATAAAAGATGCATAAACAAAGCAGTGAGTTCTTCTGTATTTTTAAGCCTTGATGATATCAGACCTGAGGGAGGGGAGGTAGAATTTAAAAAATCAAAACAAACAAGAAAAAAAAAAAATTAGAAAATATACTCTAATTTTTTGTGTTTAGAATATATTTAGAAACATAAACTTTGTTTCTGCACATCATCACTGAGCCTGCAACATACATGGTGGGAGGAGGCGGCATCTCATGTGAAGTGGTTGACACACATGAGGTTTTAAGGTGTAGTTCACCCAAAAATGAAAATTCAGTCATTATTTACTCATCCTCATGTCGATGGAGAGTGGGGTGAAGTTTTCAAGCCCACAAAATTCTGCTGGAGTTTCACAAGAAAAAGGCGTTGCAGTCATCTCACAAACAATTGTAGTGAATGGTGACTAGGATTCAAATGTAAAAATAACCCAAAATAAAATCCTGAAAAGTCTCCATACTGCTCGTCCAAAGTAATCCAAGTTTCCTGAAGCCTCGACATGCGAAGTTGTTTTGAAAAGCGTCACTGATGACATGATTATAGCTTTGCTGTTTACTCTCGCCTGTAGCTCCTAACATGGTACACACACCTGCTCACCGCAAGTTCGGTGCCAACAGCAGACACCAGACTTGCCCTCTTATTGATCCTGCAGATAGGCAACTCTCTTTGGTTCCTCCTAGAACTGCTGCACAGGTTTCAGATGCTGTGTGTGCGTGTGCACATGAATGTGGCTCCCTTATTAGGAGCTACAGGCTACAGTGAACAGTGAGTCTAGAAAACACAGCGTCAACGACGTTTTTTAAAACAATTCAGCATACTTCGGATGAGCTGTATGGAGGCATTTTTTGGTTTTTATTTATTTATTTATGTTATGTTTGAAACCTGGTCACCATTTACTTCGATTGTTTGGAAGATGACTGCAACGCCTTTTTCTGTGAAACTCCAGCAGTGTTTTGTGGGCTTGAAAACTTCACCCAACCTTCCATCGGCACAAGGGTGAGTAGATAATGACTGAATTTTTATTTTTCGGTGAACTATTCCTTTAGACCTTAAAGTTATTAATTATTTAACATGATTTTCCCACACAAAAATGTTAAAAGAGGGCGAATGGAAGCACATTTATCCTTTTCACTTAATTGAAAAATTCTACATCACTCATAACTCCCTTTCATCGATCACAGCTTACTCTCCAACGCTGAGCGAAAAAGCAGCTTCAAGACTTTCGAACGTTAGCATTAGAGGAAGCATGGAGAGAACCAGTCATACATGTTGAAGCGTCAGTCAGACTCAGACTGGGAGTCTTTGTTTCACCAAAATCTGTGACTAACAGATGCACCAGAATGTTTAATTTAGTAAGCATATTTTATTTATTTATGTTTGTTTGCTCTGATAAACAAAGCAGTGTCAGTAGGTCACAGTCAAAACAAACCTTTTGGGAATGTTGCACACAAACTGAGGATTTCAAAAGACTAAATTGACTCTAAATGACGTCTAGATTAGATGTCAAACCACTTAAGTGCTTCCAGCTCATGGGCCGACACGGCACACCGTATTTAAACTCAAAGTTGTAATCAAATCTGCAACTCAAATAAAGTTTATCTTGTTTGTATTAAAATGTTGCCTCTTCATACTCAAAGTAACGTGTAATGAATGTAATCTGTAAACAGAGCATGGGTGAACAAACAACAAATTTTGTTAATGGGTTTGTGAATGATGATGTGAGTCGAAGGTCTAGTTACAACCACTGAGCATCATACAATTTTAATCTCATCCATTTTGATTTCACAAAACTCATATGAGTGTTGTGTGTGGAATTCTAAAAATTTTATAATTAAGAAAAACATTTCCCAAAGTCAGAGAAGACATGACTGGAGTCGCATAGTTTGGTGATGAAATAGCTCGGTGGAAAATCAGTGTGCGTGGATCTTTTTTGGCGGGATGGATGGATGTGTGTGTACATTTACCGTCAACTGATGACTCCGGTTCTCCTGCTGCAACTGAAGTCATCGTCTTAAAACTAGCACAACCTTTAGATTAGATGTTGGAGACGATGCACTGCCAGATCTGTGCAGTGTCACCTTGTCTTGAGCCAAAATGAGGGGCTTGTTGAGAGGACATGATGACGCATATGGCAGCGAATCAGAAACCTCCACTGTGATGTGCTATTATCACTCCACCCAGTGTCGCCCTATTTCATTTCCCCTTACCACTGACCTTCCTTGAACAATGGATCCTGCTGACTTAAAGGTTCCTCTGTCCTCTCTGCACGGTTGATGGAAGCCCCACCTGTCCTCTCTCACCCAGCACGAGCACTGCGAAGAGGCAGATGTCTGCATCTGGGGTGGAGACCCTCGCCACCGCCGATAAGGACAGTCACCGCTACAATCTTCCTCTTCTTTTCCGGAAATTGACTGCAGGCTCTTCAATTATTCACACAGTTGAATAATGTCATTCTCCGTCTTTATCTGCACTCATCCTGACCGCTGATGCTTATCTGAAGGTTGAGTAATGGCAGAGTCGATGAGGGGTGGCAGGATTTCGATAGACAGTCTTCGTTGTTGTCATTGGATGTTTAACCTGAATGACGCCACAATTTGGGGAAAGAATAAAAGATTTTTTTTCATGCATGAGTTATACATGCAGGGTGAGATGGCATCGCATTGTTAATGGACTGCATTTATATCTTGCTTTTCTAGCCTTTTAACAGCTTAAAGAGCTTTTCAATACAGGTCAGCATTCACACCAGGGCCCAACTGACATAGGAGCTGCTGATATTATTAGCCAACATTAAACTTTTGCAGATATATCAGTATCTGAGTACATTTTCTTCCATATGCTTGCATGTTAAAACTTTATTTAAGGCTGGGGGAAATGCATGGACTAGTGATTTAAAATGGTTTAATTAACAAGTTTGTCCAGCATAGGGCTTTCCGTTACTTGAAAACTAATTCGTAAAGTGTTTTCTGTGCACTGATGTTTGTGATTAAGTTTGTTCAAATGTAAGATTTACATATCTGTGTCAGAAGGATTTGATAACCACATTAAAATGATATTTAGGGAGCCCTGGAGGTGACATGTTTAATTTTTTTTTTTTAAACAAATGTACATTTTGTATTTCACACACCTTTTACAAATTGCATGCTTGCTGTAATAAAATGGATATGCGAAATAAAAATAAACGCGTGTGCAATTTATAAAATGCGCATTCAATTTTTAAAACATGCATGTGATTTATAACACGGGCTCTGTAGGTATTGGTTTTGTCTTGCTCCCTCATTTTGGTATCTGCATCCACCTTAAAAATTCCATATCACTCGGGCCTTAATTTACACACGTTCAGTCTGTGACGGCAGTGGCTTCCACACAAACACATACAAACATTCACACATCGGATGGAACACCCATTAGGAGCAATTTCTTTCATCATTGCTCAAGGACACTATGACAGACTCGAGGGACGAGGGATCGAACAACCGACCTCCTGATAAGAATATGACCCGCTCTTCCTCCTGTCCAATGACCATCGATTTCTCCAGTCACCTTAACACACGTATGAGTAGGACTGGAAGGTTCAAAGCTCCACCAATTAACTACTAAAATGTGAAAGCTGTCGGTTGCAGAGGAGAAGCTGCAGTGGACGCTTCATCTTTTCGGTCTCTTAACTTGTTGTTTTAGTTTAAAAGAACAGTTTCTGTATGGTTAATTCTCACTGCTCATAATAACATGGTTGCAGCTAAAAAGCTCCAGTTAAAGTGCTGTACGCCGACAGATTACAGATGAAACTGAGTGAATATTGGTTTCACAGTTATCAGGTGAAAGAATTGATGATAGGCATGATGTTTAAGCGAGTGTTTGCCTAACAGTTTTAGAAAGCCATGTTCTGCCCTAAGCAGATCCAGATTACCAAATTGTAATATCATGATTCATTTTGCTCTTCCTCCTGATCGAGTCCTCCAGCTTCTTCCTGAGGTGTTTCCTGCCAGATTGAACCACATCCCTGCAGTGATCTGTGGGGCTGCCCGGCGGTCACAGCCAGAAACTCTCCAGGGAGAGAAGCATCTTATTCAGACGCCCAAAATGCCTCAACTGACCCCTGTCAGCCCTTCTGGCTAATCTTTGCTAATTGTGTTAATATTCCTGTCCTTTTTTCATTGCCCAAAGCTCATGACTATTGCTGAGAGATGAAACATTACATGCTGGTAACCTATTTCCTCCCTTTTAGTTAATTAGTTAATTTAATGTTCTTTTATAAAATTAATCACTAAATTTAATCACTAATCCATAAAAGTTACAGAACAACAACACTCGAGCTATTACAGACAATTACAGACACACAAAACAGAAATTTTCGACCCAATATATTTAACACACCCCTCTTTCACAAAGATTTGGTCCAGCTAAACAGAGCTGAGTGAGTGGGGCTGGTACCCTGTACCTCCGTCCTGATGGGAGCAGTTCCTAGTCACCATAACGAGGGTTTGACCCATCACTGACTGATCACAACAGTGAAGTTTGATATCCTTCGATATCAATAATTATTGATCATGTAGATTATGAATGATGACTTGTTGTGCATTTTAGGGGGTGGGAGCAGCTAAGGTGATAAAATGAGTATCACAATATTTTTGACCAAATACTTGACCTGAGACACTATCATAAGGATGACTATTGATGATGTCACAAAATATTAACCCAGTGACATTATTTGATAAATAATCCTCAGTAACGTGGATAAGTGAGTAAAGGTAAATAAAAGAACAACAAGAACAGTCTGGTAAGTTCAGAAAATCACATCACTTTACTGAAATGAAGCTTTTCAACCAGGAAAAGACGACACTTACACCATATCACAACATAACAGTATCCAAAATCTGTCACAATATTTTGTCTCATATCATGATATGATACAATATTAATATATTGCCTCTAGATCACACTTGTGTTTTTATCCCATGACAATTTTTCCTTGATTGCTTTACCGAAGTATTTATAATTCATTTACAACTGCAGTACAGTCTCCCTCAGTAATACTTGAGGGAGATCATCCTTGCAGGAGTAAAGAGCTGTACATATTTGTGAAAACATTCAGTAAGACAAATCGCTCACTAGGTTAACACATTATCAAATCTCACTTTTGAAGTCTCCATCTTGAGTGATGCACCTTGATGCTGCAGATGTTCAATAATTCTATTAAAATGAGTTGTTGTTTATCTTCAGGGTACATCACAGCAGCCTCGAGCCCCAAAAAACAAACTATTTTATTATTATTTCTAACTTTTGCCTCACTGGTCCAGCTCCTGCAGACCATTTTACTGTTTAAACATTAACTTTATGAGATTATTTGCTTCTACAGAAAGTAAGCTACAGTTTAGTCATCTGCAGTGTTTTGGTTGATGTGGTAAATAAATGTTATTGTATTGTTTTGACATTTTTGTCTTGTATATCAAAGGTAATAATCTGCAGTTCTGACGACAAGGATATTTTGAGATATTAAAACATTAATTTTGAGCTCTAAAGGCACAAAATGTTTCTTTTTTTAACCTAATTTCTGTATCCATTATTGAATTAAATTCCATGATCTCTGTGAAATTTTGTCTGTTAGGTCAATCATTTTCTAAGACACGCTGTGAATGTTACATTAGAAAATCTCTTTAATCGCACTAACATTATTTTTTGGTGTAAAGGAAAGAGCTGAAAATCATTTTTATGGGTGTGTCAGCACAGGTCGACAGCTTGGAACTCAGTTTCATGTAAAGCACACCTACTCGACTCCGCTGAGAAGTGAAAACTCAGTGATTTATAAAGATTTTGAAGCCACATTATCAACCAAAAATGAGAGCCATTCTTCAATATGACAAGACAAGAAAGTACTCGCTCTCCTTCTCGCCCTGTTCAGAAGGAATGTTGACAAGAAAGAGCAATGCCTGTGTCTGCTAACAGACAGCACATTCCTGAGCTGTCAGCTCTGACACACACATAAACAAATCATTACACTGCCAGGACGGATGCACGAGTACACACAATGGAGAGCAAAAC
The DNA here is from genome assembly GCA_029874485.1 of Naso brachycentron. NCBI lineage: Eukaryota > Metazoa > Chordata > Actinopteri > Acanthuriformes > Acanthuridae > Naso > Naso brachycentron. Next base: position 3,967,996 of record JAQFJA010000025.1, on the reverse strand, counting down.
CGAATTTATCATCCCTACAAAACTTTCATTGTCTGCATTCATGTTTTCCAACAAGTCTTCCATGTAAACTTGTCATTTCTCAACCTGATAAAATAAAACCAGCAACACAAACACATTTAATTAAACTACAGCCATAATAAATAAATGTTTTCTGGTATGACAGAGAGATAGCGATCAGGCAACAGTGAGTCGCCCAGAAGGACGACTTGACTCACAGCATAGATTGAATTTTGGACGGGCATTCATGAGGACAAAAACAATCAAAGACTCGCAGACTTCCCAGAAGCTGCAGCAAGTCTTCATTAGATTAGCAGATTCTGCTCTTTGATACCGGCGATGCCCTGAGACGAGCGAGGCAGAGACCCGCCGATTCCATCTTAAGCCTCATGACTAATCTCTGACAATGATCTGTTCTTTTTAAGGATTACATAACGTGCCATCATTAGTCATGTTCCATGAGCCATATGTTGAGCTAATGGACAATAATGGCAGCAATCAGGGTGAAGTGGAAAAGCTGTGGAAAGTAGCACGCGGACCAGAACAGATGGTTTCATTTTACATCTGTTCTTGGTGTCTTCCTCTTTCTTAAGAAGCAGAAGATCAACCTGACTTTCTCTGTTCTTTTTCACTCAAGACAGACGATTCTGGCAGCTTCGGGCACATCCGGCTCAGGAACTTTGAATCTCATCATAATCTGCTCTTTTTTTCTCTCTTGATGCATCGTGTCCAGTCTAAAGAAGTGGAACCCAACCCACCTGAAAAAACACCTCAGCAGAAATGCACAGTGAGGTCAGTAATTTATCCTCAGTATTTGATGTTTGCTGTTTTAAATTCTACAAATGTAATTCTTGATGCTTTCAGAATGACAGATGAGACAGACAGATGAGCAGATATCTTTAACCCTTAAGGCTTCTACACATTAAAATGACAACAAAGAACAAGCTGCAACAAAGATCGGCTGCTTTGTCGCATTTGCTGCTTCCGTAAATTGTTTCGTGAATTACGGTTCTGACTCATACCTGGCGGCAGACAGAGATTACATGGTGAAAGCTCGGCTTGTAGGAAACCAATCTAAACACGGATGGTGTCATTTTTTTCCACAAAAATTACACTATGCAATCAACATTTACTTTATGATCGTAAGTTAAAGCGAAAACATTGTCTGTAGCCATTTTCAAAAGGAAACAAGCTCTTAAAGAGGGGTTTCACAGCAGACATCTTGAGGACCAGCACAGGTGTGACCAACAAATGGCTTCATTCCATTAAACGTCACAGCCAACCAGGTCAGTGAGTGAGCATGCACAGTACCAGAGCTCTGAAACAAGCTCCCCTAATAACCTGATGGGTTTTATGATGGACATATTGAGTTGTCACAGCAGGAAAAGCACAGGTGAAATTAACGACATTAATGATGGCTTCTTTAATTTAGTTGACCTCATTGACCTGGCTTGCTGAGACACTTAATGGAAGGAAGCCATCATTGGTCACACCTATGTTGGTCCTCGAGATATCGTCTGTGAAACCCATCAACAGTTTTTTCCCTTATTGAACAAAATTAAGCACAATCCAAAAACAAAACCCCAACAAGAATAAACAGCACTGTATCCACACGGTAAACATAAATAAGCTCAGAGGACTAGTATTTTCAAAAGTATCTAAATATTGATGTATATGAGTACTGAATATTTGAAATGGTTTCAGTTCTCATATATTGCAGTATCAATACTTAAGTACTATCTATCTAGTACTATCTAGTACTATTGTTTTTTAGCTCGTCTATTCAACAGCAGGTTGCCAATCCCACCTCTTCCAGAAGTACGAAAATAAACCTTGATGCCGTTGTTCTTAACACACTCACACAAGCCCTGTCATAATTTGCTTTTTATAGAAATCTGTAATTTTATGCCATCAATGTTGTGTCATTTTTTCCAGTGTGGCAACAAGCATGGTATCGAATGTCAATATTTTTAAAAGTATTGTATTAAAGTGAGAAATTCCAGTATCATGGCAACACCACAGAGAATTAAATTTATGTGACTGACTAGTCACAATACCGGCATGTTCCTGGCTCGCTAGCACGTTAGCCGTGACCTCACCTGCTCCAGTAGTTCTTCAGATCATCAGCGAGAGCCACATTGTGATGTAAACTCTCCAAAAGAACCTGATGTTTTCTTATTTTGCAGTGATGATTTAACTGGATTTCAAGCCTTTCCAAGCCATACACGTGCTCCAGCTGTGAGTTACGTAACATCATCTGAGGGAAAAATCAATGAGACTTTAACTTCCAGAACCAGAGCTGCCCAAAATAGCTCCTCCAAATTCTGTTGGACATGTGTTGGGGTTTTTTTGTTTGTTTTTTTGTTGTGTTTTTTGATTCTTAGGTAGCTCTTTAATTAAACACATTGCTTTCATCCTTAATCA
>JAQFJA010000025.1:3896380-3910973 GCA_029874485.1 Naso brachycentron | reverse complement strand
GCCAAAATTAGCGAGTTGACACGTTTTTGTTTTTTTTTTTAAAATGCGGATTAACCCGCTAAAATTCATCTATTGACCCACTTCCCGCAGGCAAGAAAGCCCATCTGTGAATTTTCTGCAAAGCGCCGTATTTGGATGAAAGAGTGCGCTGTATTGTGCAGAAACATCATTGTGATATGTGAGACAAATGCCTGTCAATTTTAATATTGACTATGATTAATGACAGATGCAGATGTATCAGAAATTAATCTGGGTGTCACGCTTCGCAGAAGTTAGTTCTGGGAGGAAACGCTTCACATTACGTTCGTTTTGCTCACAGTTTGTATGAAAGTGTAGGTGTTCAAATCGTCTTAACATCAGAGTTGAAGATAAAACAGTTTTGTAAATGATAACAGAGTGGAATACGAGTTCTGAGCGCTATAAACTGTTGTGTCACAAAATAACCTGTGTGCGCTGCACTCTTATGTCCACAGCTACAGAGCGATCTCTCTATGTTGGATGGTCTAGCCGGATTATAAAATTGATTGCAGGGAGAGAGAGCTGTGTGCAGGGTAAACTAAGTTGACTTTTAACGAGAGAGCGAGCAGCACATTACGCTGTCAACACAATAAATTTAAGCTTGTCTTGACAAAAACGCTCTGTGCTCTTAGAGACACAAGTCATGCAGGAATCATTTTCAGCTCTGTGTCCGTTAGTGTGAACTTCTGTAATTGTACGGTCCATCAAAAATTGAAATCCTGCACCGCGCCTGGATGACATGATGCACCAGATGTAGAAGGAAAAGAAAGGTACTGGGAAATATGTCAGACATAAGGATGTTCACTCGGGTCTTATGTTTACATTAACAGCTGAGCCAAGCCGAGGTGAGGTGAGAAAAACCCTCGTCCACTGCAAGGTCAATTGACCAGAGTGCAACTAGTGAGTGTACCTATTCCCACTGCACACAAAACCCCAATCTACCCGGGTTAACCCGGGTTTTTTGATCAGTGGAAAAGGGATAATAGAAACAAAATTCATATTCTTACATTTGTTAAATCAGTATCCTTATCAGATGCAAAAGGTCGAAAGAAATCCTTTGAAAAAGTACCAGTGTTTTTTGTTTGTTTTTTGGGGGGGAGGTTTTTGGGGTTTTTTTAAAAGTTTTTTAGTTTTTTGAGAATCAATTTGGAAAAATGTCATTTTACACTCTTTTTACTTTGTTTGCCTTACAAGACCTGAAATATCACAGATTACTCAACACTGGCAGAAGTCCTCCAGACAAAGAAAATCATCTGCATAGTTCAATTGTGAACAAAGTCAACTGTGAATGGACTGTTTCCACTCCATAATGTGTGGCACTAACATGGCAGATGACCAGAGGCAGGACAAGTGATTGAAGCTTTATCGTGTGTTCTTTCGAGCAGTTTATTTGACAGTGGGCATGCAATTGTATATTGTTTATCTGACAGATTCTGTTAGACACAGTCGCTACCAAACACAGTCATTTGTGGAGAACAAGACTGTTTTTTCCTGCGGTCTCCTTGCAGCTGTGGTTGTGGCTCTCGCATTCTTCAATCGTGGTTGCTTGTAGTTTTGTCTTTGATTAAATAACCCAAGTTTATCCTAGTATGCCATTGCGATCTCCTCTGGTGTGTCAGCTAAATTCTCAAATTTAATCAGTTTGGGTGTCTGTGATATTGTTTAAAAATATCCTCATACAGAAATCCCTTTGTCCTTCTGGTAAATATGATAAGAACTGACCTTATGAATTGACCTGTGAGTGTCACACAGGCCTGTCGCATGACTACATCTTTTTCACAACTTGACCTGAGCCCAGGTGTCTGCGGGAATTGGCTCTGGATGACAAGGAAGGTTAGCGATTTTGAGGAGATTAGCCCGGCTCTCATGCCGCAAGATAAAGGTTATCTTTTGGCATTGGCACCTATTTGCAGATTGCCCTGACTATGAATAAGGCAATGTGGATGATTAAATTGGCAAAAGACACCCTGGTCTCTCACACTGCACTGTATCATGGGGAGGAAAGGTCATTCAATATATATGGAAATTATTACTGCTGTCTGTGATTACAGAGCACAGCTTGGATCATTTGCAGGAACTGAAAATGAAAGGTAAAATGACTAAGCAGGTCTGCGGTAAAGTGTTGCTTCTATATTCTATGAAGTAACTGTTTCTTAATCATCTGACACTGAAACTGAATGTTGGCTTTCGATGTGTCAATCTGTCTCAGCCTTGTGTGAACTGATGATTCTTTGTTGAAATGAAGCGAGACAATTACTCAGTCTCTCTCAGGTACCACTAACGCTGTTCAGGATTGAATAAGGCTGACTTTGAAGGCCTGTCTTGACATTTAGTGAAGAATTGAATTGTTGTTCCAACAAAAATGAGAATATTCCCCAAAAGATGAGCTATTAGGGAAAAGGACAAAGCTCACAGAAAAGGGAGCGATGTGAATTTGTGGTTAAACCCTATTTTGGTGCTCTGTTGCTGAAGAAGCAGCCCATCTGTCAGAGTGGATTCTTCCATGAGTGTAATCTCGGAGGACAGGACCGTGGCAAGATTCTCACGGACACCCGCACCCTAATGTATCCCAGACCCTTGAAACAAATGACCCAAATACTCAGTGAATTAAGGCATTTGGCTGACTGGGTGCTGCAGATGTAGTGTTAATAGGCGTGTTAGACATTATTACTATTGTTGCAGCCTACAACAAAGCCCACAAGCAGCACTGTTACATCAGTCATCGTCTCATATTTATGCTGAGCAGACCCGTCTGCCTGAAGAGGAGACTGTTTTCTTGTAGAGAGAACAAAGAGAGTGACACATAATATTTATCTGACAGTCTCTCAGTTTCAAGGCTTGTTGTTCCATCATTGTTGATTTGTAGTTCTTAATGCCTTCATCGACTTCACATTGATTCAATGAAACAGATTTTTCGAAGCACCAGTGAGCACTAAGTTTGGAGACGAGCATGAGGACAGTCACACTGAGAAGCGTTGCTAGAAAAGCATCGCCAGCAAAACAGTTGTGTCCTCTGGTACAGCCAGCCTGCTGGGCACTCCTCTCTTGCTGCTGCACGACGTGTTTTTTTAGCGGCCAAAGCAGTCAATCCAATCAGGTAGTAGGTGGGCGTCACTGCCCACCCCGTCCTTCCTATTTTGTGGAAACAACAGGAATGGTAAACACTGACAAGAAGTTAATCTGAGCATACGCAAGCAGTCCAAGTCAAGTCCTGTCAATTTTGTTTATACAGCGTGAAATCACAACAAAGTTGTCTCAAGACACTTTATATAGAGAGCAGGTCTAGACCACACTCTTTAATTAAAATATGTGAAGTTTTTTGGACCCAGCAATTAAAAGCAATTCCCCCATGAGCGAGCACTAGGCAACAGTGCCGAGGAAAAACTTCCCAGGCAAAAACCTCGGAACAGATCCAAGGCTCAAGGTGGGCGGTGATGTGACAGCACCGGTTGGGTTATATAAACATTTAATTAATAATAATAATAATACTCATAATAATGATCGTAATACTCAAAGTACTTTTAATAATGATAGTACTTATATCCACCAACTTGGACCGCAAGAAAACCTTATAAATGATTAAAAATAATGCTTCCTCTGCTAATACCGCTAGCATTTTAATGCAAAATTACAACGCTTGTGTTAGCATGCTAGCCCACTATTTGTAATTAGCATGTTAGCATGCTAGCACAATATTAGTAAGTAGCACATTAGAATGCTAGGGCAATATTCATTATCAGCACGTTAGCAAACCAACACAAGCATTGTCGTTTTAATCAACCAACGCTTTTTTGCCTCTTATCATGAAGCACTTTGTAAACTCAATCTCCATTTGGCTAAAAGACGTGTTGCTGTAGGTATGTTTACAGCAATAACATGCTCTGTGTCCTGAGGGCGCACTGCGCTGCTTCTCCGTACAGACAGCGAGCTGAGCGTTATCTTCTGCAGGTAAGACACTGACAAGGCATAAGTGCCTCATACAAAAAAAAAGGAACTATCCCTTTATTGCAAGAATAAATTAATCTGGTGGTTTAAATTTCACTAGCAGAATTAGATTGCGTATACAGTAATGCCTTATTACCCAGTAATGATTGTAAATTTAATATGTTAGGTCAGCATTACACATTGCATAGCTATTAACTAAGGTTAAGAAACAGCCTTTTAACTGCTGACATTACACATGCATTGACTAAAGTGAATTAGACCTCATGCCAACACTCACTGATGCTGCAGATCTGAGGGTTGATGTGACTCAACCCAGCTTCCTGCAATGGCCACTCCGCTCACCTCTCCCACAACTAATGGCCAAGTGAGAGACTGTCAGATCCTGAAAGAGCTGGCCCTCAACCAGCTGCAACAAAGCACCACAGGAACGCCTGAGCCAGTGGGGGGAGGAGGTCTCCCGGCAACAGCCAGCGGTGGCATGCACATTCAGCTATTGACTTAGCCTTTATCCGAAGCCCTTGTGCGCTTGTCAGATCCCCTACAGCAATCTCAGTGCTGAGCGAGGACCTCTGCCATGCCCGCTCATCTCTATCTTTCCATCACTATCACTGCTACAAACTCATTAGCCTCAAAGGAAGTGAGCATCTGCTTCTCCTGGAGATGTTTAGAGTTTGAATAGTCTGCTGTCTCTTTTACTGTGAATCTGAACGGTGGAGCATTAATGGAAGTGTTACCCTGAGGTGTGTGTAGCATAGAAATGCAGACAAACATTTCACAGAGTGAAGATTGCATACAGACGGAAAAAGCCGGCTGCGGTTCTGTCAACAAAAAGACCTGTTGTAATGTTTGGAGGGTTTGTGAGTGGTCACAGCAAGTTCAATCATAGCTCACATTTGAAAAGATGTTTTTATCCATCAGTCAGTCAGGTTCACAGCGGCTGATTACAAGCCAAACAGGACTTGTAATCAAGTCATTGAGTCAAATGTAAAGGCGAGTGTGTGCTTGAAATGAACTTGTTTGTACAACAAGTCTGACCACATCTGAAGTGTTTATAGTTGTTTTAAAGGCCACACTCAAAGACGAGGCTGTCAAAGAGAGGAAGGATACCCACAAGACTTTAGAGAACCTTTTCATTGAAGGGAGTCACCATGCAGTCATTTGTTTAGACGCTGTGTGAAATGTAAATAAAAAACGCGATCATTTGCAAACAAACTGTCAACTGACAATAGTTTTCCAAAGTGTAACCAAACTCATTTAGTAATATCAGTTATCCATTCATGTGTTAAACCTCGTTGTTTCCTTGCTTGTGAACGACTGAGCCTTTGGAGGATGCTTCTTTCATACCCAATCATACTATCACCGGTTATCAATGAACCTGTTTTACCTGTTGAATGTTCCATACAGGTGTTTCTAAGCTTTCCCCGTCTTTTGTTGACCCTGTCTCAACTTGTTTGATGCATCAAATTCAGAATAAGTATATATTTAAAGAACAATGAAGTGGATAAGAGGAAATATTAACATGTCTTTGTTCTGTTTTCAATGAAGTATAGGTAAAAATGATTAAAAAATAAATGACAGTTTGTTTTATTAATGTTTTACACCATGTCACAACTGAGAGAGTTAAACACCTGTTTCCTCTCTCACCTCTGCACACCTGACCAATCAGTGTCTGCAGGGAGCGAACTTGTCACATAAAGCTCGTACCTGAGGGCAGCCTCCTCTGAACGGGCATAGACCAGAAATGTAAGGGACTGCGTCAGAGGGGTTGTGTTGGTCCATGAACCACTGAAACATGAATTGCAGTACAGGAAGTCAAGTTAAGATCCAAGAATTTTTTGGTTAATCGGAAGGCAAAAACCTTACTCAGTCTTCAGAGACAGGATGTAACAATTCTGTGTGTAGTTGGCACAGTTAACAGTACAACAGTAGTTACAAAATAATTCAGAAATGTGCACTCACCTGGCATTTTTTCATGTTTGTTTTTTAACTTACTGTCACACCCTCTGGCTTTGCGTTTCAATGTGTCGCCAGACTTGCTGCATTCAAACCGGTAAGGTTGTGTTTTGTTGTTGTCACAGTCTTTAAGTGGTCCTGAACGCAGCCTTAGGAAGCTGATCAATCATTGAGCCAATATGGTGAACCAAAGAATCTGAAGTCATTTTTTTCTGTTATTTTTATGCAGATTTGGTTATTGGTACTTATGTTAAAAACATCCAGAAAATGGCTCTTTGATTGGCATGAGATCTCAAGATCTTCTGCCTGACTTTGTTCATCAGTTCAGAAACAATAAATACTGTAGAATCGACTGTAGAGAGCAGTTAGTCGGTCAAAGAAGTCCTGTGACTATTGGAATTTGAATTTTTTCAGTCAAGGCCCTTTCATAGATTCATAGAGTTTTTGCAACTTGCATTTAGAAACATCAAATTCCTTTGGTCTAATTTAACTTCTGTTAAATAACACAACAAAAGACTGTATGAATGAACGGCTGAATGACCACCAGTTACTGTGGTTTGTCCTCATTTTATATTGTTATGACAGGCTTTTCAAGCATCAGTAACTTCTGGCTATCAGATGTCAACATCTGTCTCTGTGTGCCTATAAATCCCTGTACTTTGAAGTCATTTCCTGTTGTTGGCTCAGATATTGCTCTCTCTGTCTGAACAAAGTGCAACACAGGGTATCTGAAAGAGAAGCTAAACCTGCAATTTCAGGTAATTTGGTGCCGTTTCATCATATAGCATCGCTTGTGCCTGCCAAATCAAATGAAAATCTTTATTGTTAATTCTCCTTAAATAAAACTACCTCTACTTTAATGTGAACATCAACACCTTATATGAAAGCTGTGTCCTTTGTACAGGAAGTACCCTTAATGTATGGTAAAAGCTGTTAATTACTGCATTATCATAGACAAAATGCCCAGTATGAGTCTCCTTGTAACACACAATGTCCGGCATGACCCCTGAACATTTTTGCTTTTGTTATTTTATTTTCACCTATTAGAAATTCTAAAAATTTTTATTGTGCCTGAAACAACACAAGTCTAAAGTATGGAGTCCTTATCGACAGTGTATTTTGAAGTAATTCCCCAGAGAAGAAGCAATCATAATAAGCTAATTAAAGAAGGCTTAAGAGAGGGTCAGAGTGAAAGAGTGGCAAAGTAGATTAGAGGAAATTTGCATGTGTTGACGCTGAAGGAGGAAGGAAATGTCTACTGTCTAATTTCTATTTATGGAGAATGATCTATTTTCAAGGGCATGCTGAGAGCCAGACGCTGCTTTTAATGGTTTGTTGTTTGAGGTTTTTGCACAGACTCCGTTCAGGAAATCTGTCTGAGATTATTGGTTTATGTCTAAATAAAAGTGAACAGTAATACTACAGCCTTGAGTGAAAGCAAACCCTGTCTGTTGGATGATTAGCATACACGCATTTGTGAGTACATCTGCCAGCAGCTCAGGGTTGCCATTAAACAACATCCCTGGTAATTACATGAAATCGGAGGGATTGTTCATTGTGCCGGGCTTGTGATCTGGACATTGTCCCGGTCTCTTCCTGGCTCCGTGCCAGCTCAGGGTCTTACCACAAACAACAGTGGGGGAGGGAGCCCGTAATATGGAAATGGCATTAATTACTGTGCCCATACAACAGATGTGACCTTCAGTTGCCACTCAGCAGAAATACTCATCTCGTGAAGAAAACTGGCTGGAATATGAAACGATTTTGCACCTTTTTGGTGTATAAATACCTGCTCATATAGTGTGTGGAAGACTTTGTCTCCGTCTTTGGTTTGGCTCAGTTACATGCTGAAACTGGTTCACTGCTGTGTGTCAGTGAGACGTGTGTTTCAACTCCCAATTGCAGGTAATCTAATTTTCTGATCAAATTTTTGAAAGATAATCTAATCCTCCCTAAAATAGCTTTGAACTAAAAACCCACAAACCTCCACGGCTTTGGCATTCCCCAAATCTCCATCATTAACTCTGAAGCTAGCACTTAACCGCCTGCGCTGGTCTGTCCCCCAAATCTCTGTCAGCCTGCTGGCAGTTTGAGCATCAGGCTGATTAACATATTAACACATCTTTTGTTTCATTTCTCCAGCGCTGGCCCCAAAGGAGACAACATCTACGAGTGGAGGTCGACCATCCTGGGACCCCCGGGCTCCGTGTACGAGGGAGGCGTCTTCTTCCTGGACATCGCCTTCACGCCAGACTACCCGTTTAAACCCCCAAAGGTCAGCGGCCAGCAGCCAGTAGACATAACTGTTCTAGTATTTGGATGTTTGAGTAGATGACCTAGTGTCAACTTCCTGCACATGGCCTGGAAAAGTGTGAAGAGTCAGTGTATCATTTAATGATGTGGAAGAGTGAAGTGATTGGATTGGCTTTATGGCCATGTGGACTGTCTTTACCAGCAGACACAGAGCAACATTTGTACCCATGTGGAGTAACATTTTGTTTTTCCGATATTCACTTTTATTTAAGCTCCTGACAAATACATCTGGCTCCTCGGCTGCTAAATGCTTTTTTCCTAACTTTATCTGGCTGTCTGTTAGGTGCTGGGCTGGTAGTTTACAGTGCATTTATTAGTTTTTCTCTGTTGGAAACAGCTGTGAGCCGTGAACCAAATAAACACTGATGGGAGCACGAATACAGAACCAAAACAGGAAAGTTGTGATCCAGAAAACAGAAAAGTGAACTCAGAGACGCTGAAATCATACTGAGAGCTGAGAGGAGTAATAATTCTCTGTGGGTTCACAAAGTTATAGATTATGGACTTTAAGGACATTCTCCAGCGTGAGTTGTTTCCCAGTGTGCGATCAGTTGGTCCGGACATTAAACAGAACCTGCCAGCTCCGCAGAGCAAAGTCTGTGTCATGTCTGATTGAGCCCATGTGTGAGTAGAGCATCTTGATGGCATTGCGCAAAGTTAGCTGCTTTGTGCTCTTTTCTGCTTGTCCTCATTTCTCTATGCAGATATGTCCAAGTAAATGTATCTATCAACACAAAATCAGTCATCATTACTCTGTATTCAAACAAATCAGGTGGTCCAGAGTAACACTGCAGGGTTGCCTGGTGTCATTTTATTTACTTAGGTTCAAGGTTCAAGGTTCTTCATTTGTCTCCTTCAGGAGAAATTTGCCTTGGAAAAGGGGAAATTGCTGCATAGACAGCACAACGAATAAAAGTGACATCAAGTATTACAAATGTGCAAAACATAAGCTTGTGAAAACTGTGCAAACTGGCCAACATTCACACTAATTAGACTCAAGCACACACACATTTACCTGAGGCAGGACCCATTGTGTGATGTCAAGTTGTGTCCTCTACTCCTCCCCACAGTGGCGGTCAATCACTGGAAGACGGCCTCTTTATGTGATTGGCTGCCGCAGTGTCACACAGCCGCTGCAGCTCAGACCGCCGCAGCCGAAACAGACAAGCCATATTCAAATGAATGAGAAACGCTGCGTTTTTGTCTGATCGCCTGATTTGGTCTGAATTTAACCTAATTACGGTGGAGTCCTCCTGCTTGCCTTACCCAGAAAACAGCCCTCACCCACACCAAACCAAACCAGACCAAACCAGAGTATTTCCAGTTGGTTAGCTGAGTCTGGCACAAACAGTCTCTTGTTGTGTGCCACATGTGTGAGGTAACAACTGTGAACACTGGAGATAGTATAAGAAACTGCTTGTAATTTTTTAGGGCATGGTTTTTCTAGTAGTTTCACCCTGCCCTGTAGACAGCAAAGTGAAGTGATTAAAAATGAAGCAACAGTCTTAAAAAACTGTGATAGCAAGCTTTCAGAGCACTTTATGGGGTCGTGGTAATTGCACTTTTTGAGACACCTCCTGTCTTCCAGCTTTGTTTGCACTTTTCTACACTTAACTTTGTTTTGTAAAGAATCATAATGATCTGAGCTCAAAATCTGGGTCATGCCTCGTCCTGACCTGCTCACTGCTCAGCTCCTCTTCGTGTTTTATGTGCTGCCGTCTGCGGAGCACTTTGAGGATCTTGAATGGAAGTCATTGAACACACAAGCCCGTCAGAGCCAATCTTTCTTCAGTCTGCAGTGCACCCCATTACCCTTTCACTTGGCCTTCATTTTCTCCCCTCTCTCTGCTACGCACACCCATGCCCATGCTCGCGCGCCCTCTTTTCCCTCTTTCTCGTCCTTTGTGCTGTGTAACCACCAGCTCTGTGTTTGACAGCAGACTCAAACAAATCCACAGGCTCCGTCCCAGCTTTCTGTTGCCATAGGGGCTCGAGGGTTTCTGCCCTCTCCAGTACCTCCTACCCTCTGACACACTGATGTGCAGCCAAACCAACCCCCCTGCACCCCTGCACACACACACACACACACACACACACACACACCAAGTCCTTCGGCCTGTAGCTGCCGCACACTCCCTCGCTATAGAAACGCTCAAGTGGAGTTCAGTTGCAGGATACACTCAGACCTCAGGTATGAGAATTTGGACCTAGAACCCAGCTTGCTTTTTAAATCTAAAAAGAGAAACAACAGCTGACACATTTACCAGGTGGATGTGTTTCTGTCTCTGAACTGAGGCCAGGAGAGGAGCACTGCGTCTGCAGTGGGGGTGGTTATTTATAACGTCCTGCCCTGTTTGATTTTTGGGAATGCCGAGGCTCATTAGAGGTTTCCTCTGGAGGGTCAGGTTCAGCGGGGCCAGATGTTGCTGATTGGTCCTGACACTTGACACCACTGTCTGCCCCACTGCTCCAAACAGATGTCAAGCTCACATCTGAGCCGAAACAGACCACATGCAGAGTCCTGGTTGGTTATTTGCTTGTTAAAGGGGGTCTGAACGAGCAAAGGTTCTTTATAAATCAAAATAACATCAGTCTAGATTTTATGACTCATGTTACGGGCATTTTACTGTGACAAGTAAAGGAGTTTATTTACACTTGCATGCTGGAATCCAATATTAAACTTGACAACAACACTGTTTGTTGTTTTGCTTTGATTTTACACCATGCTGCCCTCTGTTGGTCATTCTGATTCAGTTTAGAATTCATCATGAGAATTGCTGATAGAGGTGTTACTCTCTATCTAAATGTAATAAACGCTTTTTTTAAGCCATTAAAAAAACTTGAAACCAAAATATAATATGGTATAAATACATTTGTGGCTGCATGTTCATCCAGCAGTGACAAATGGCGTGGAATGGCCCTCAGTGGAGCAATGAAACAGGTCCATTATACCGGCACTGATGCTGATACACCAGTGTTTGTATGAATAAGAGAGAAAAAGGAGGTGAATGAGCCTCTGCAGCTTTTTACTGGCCTCCATGTCCGTCCTATTATTACTCTCAGCTGTAAAAAGCTTCACAACCTGGCAGACGACACAACAAATTATCTCTCTATCAGGGTTTAGAGCTGATCTCCTGAAGAGCTTCCTGAGTCACAAATGATGCCATCTATATTTTTCACCTCATCTGCTGCTAACATGCTTTTGAGGTTTTAACTGATCACTTGTTGCCCTCTTCACACCTGTTTCTTTTATCTGCCATCACTGTGCATCTGACTAGTGAAATGCTGCTGTGCACCATGAAAGCAGAGGCTTTAACTGTTGTGGTGGTTGCTTAAAGTGGTGGCAGTTATTAAATTTAATAAAGCTCATTTCATTATTCCTTCTCGTGTAAGTTGCTGTTAAAAAGGACATCAACAAATTACCAAAACTTTAACTGCACAGTAACTGCTTCACAAGGCCCTTTTAAACATCGTATTAAATGTGCTGATAGGTAAGGAAATGATGGTTTCTCAGAGGAAGTGAAAGGAAAATTGTTCGTTAATTTCTTTTGTGCTGCGTGGAAGTTAGAGCTGAAACAAAGAGGTGATCAACTGAAATGAATCACAATAAACTGATCATGAAAACTGATGTGTGTGTTTTTCAGTGAAAATGCCACAATTCACAGATTCTAGCACCTCTAATTCCCAACTTTCCTTAAATCTTACCCAACCAAATAAGTTTGGCATTTGTCACTGTTGCCATTTTTCATTTTATAGGCTAAACAGTTAATGTAGTAACTAAGACAGTAATCTCCAGCTGTACTATAAACCTTAAAAACAAATCAGTTAATATTTAATTAAAACTGAATTAATAAGATCACAGTGGAAAGCTTGAAAAAAAAAAATGCATCAAAGATTTTCACCCCAGTTGCTCCAGCGGCGCTGCTTAATGGCCGTTGATGGAGGCTGGTGTTTGTTGACATAAATAAAAGATTTCCTTCATTAAATATTTAAATGAGATCATTTGGTTTCAGGTGCTAGTAGAATTGATTTAGGGCTGGCTGATCTTTTTTTTTTTTCCCAATTAATTTACAATTTTTTTTAGTCTTTAAAAAGTCAGAAAAGGCTGATAAACAGCTTTCTTTGTCTGACTAGTTTTCCAAAACCCCAAAATATTCACATTAAAGACACGTCAGTATCAAATTATCACAATTGAAGAAAGAGAAACATGGGTTATTAGTTCAGTTTTATGTGTTTAATAAATGAGAACATTTTGTTTCTGAACTTGAAAGGTTCTTGACTGCTGTGTTTCTGTGTGCAGGTAACATTTCGTACGAGGATCTATCACTGCAACATCAACAGTCAGGGGGTGATCTGTCTGGACATCCTGAAGGACAACTGGAGCCCCGCCCTCACCATCTCCAAGGTGCTGCTGTCCATCTGCTCCCTGCTCACAGACTGCAACCCAGGTAACACCAACACCTCAATGCACGGTCATCTCACGTTTGTTAAAGGGTAAATATGAGATGTTTTTGTGAGCTAAGTAGCTGCTGGAGAGGCTTGAAGAGTTCTCCTCATCCACCTCAGCAAGATATATCACGGTGTGGTTGCTCTTCGTCGTCTTTTTCTTTTTTTTTACTCAAGGCCAAATTTCAAGTTGACAGACTGTCAAAATTATGTTTTTACAGACTAGTAAGGGTGCATTTAGTAAGCCATGATCAATTCAAAGCCTCATTGTTTCCCAGTGCCGTCAGACACTGACAGATGTTTGGCACAGTCCATGACCTGAAGATGTTAATAAATAAAACCACATTTTCACAGCAGAAAAGCACAATTGAGCTGCTCATAGACGACATCCACAGTGACTGACTATAAAAATTTAATATTGTCATGTAAGATACACTGAAAATAACAATACCTACGATTCTTGCTCAGTCTCTTAAGGCTATGACAGACATCATAAAGCAGTTTGCAAAACGAGTGTTAGAAAGCAAGACAGCCGAGGACCTGGCGAAGGAATAATTGGGTCAAGATGTGAGATGGGCGTTTTGTGCTGTCTCACATGTAGCAATTTTGAGCTCAGTTTGATATATGTGTGCATAATGGAAGCCAGCCAAGTGGAGGGAATTAACTTGCAGTGTGGTGGTTTTATAGTCATTTAAAGCCTTTCCACAACTGCCCTCCCTCAACCCGCACAGTCTTTGCTGCTCCTGGAGGGCTTGTTTTTGTTTTTAATATGATTAACTGGTTATTGATGAAGCTGTATTTAAGAACGGTTAATCAAATCTACTGAAGGTCACCACACCATAATAAAACAAATGTTGCATCTGCCCCTCAGGAAGAAACATTCACAGTTTGGAAGCTACAGATGATAAACAAACATGAATCTGATAGATGATTCAAAAGGGCTTTAAAACATTACAGCACCAAATACAATACAGTTCCAAAAAACTCTCATAAATGTGTTCAAGTGTGGCCAAAAATGTAGTCAAATTCCCTTCAAACCATGTGACCCAATCGTAATGGATGGGTCACATAATAAAGCACAGTGTTCACATCGCACAGGAACCTCATGGGCTCCATGTTGGGTTGGTGGTCCGGGCACAACTTCTGGAAACAGTTTCATGTCTTTGTGTCAGAATTTATCATGCTGACATACAATCTTACACATCCAAAGCACTGTTTAAGCTAGAAATTAACCCTGTACATACAGTACACAGAACAAATTTTAAATCATAGAAATGGCACTATAGTAGTGTTTGAATGTTACATGTAGCAATTACTGATCTTGGATGAGATGTAATTGCTCTTAAATCAATTGTGGTTAATGCGGACTGGAAAACATATGAAATCAGTCATTTTGAATGGTAAATGGACTGAATTCACATGGTGCTTTTCTAGTCTTTCAACTGCTCAAAGTGCTTTTACAGCACAAGTCAGCATTCACACACACATTCACACACACATTCACACACTAAGGGCAGGTGGCTTCTCTACAAAGAACCGACCTGCTCATCAGGAACTCACACACACACACCAATGGCACAGCCATCAGGAGCAATTCGGAGTTCAGTATCTTGGCCAAGGGCATTTTAACATGCAGACCGGAGGAGCTGGGGATCGAACTACCGACCTTCTGATTAGTAGATCACCCACTTTGCCTACTGAGCCACAATTACCCCAAACTGAAAATGTTAAATGTTTGAATTTGTAAATAATAATGGCCCGACTAATGTGGGATTTTTGGGACCGAAGCCGATATGAATGTTAGGGAGCAAGAAAATTCTGATATCTGTATATGGGTTGATATCATCTATTTATAAAATATCGGCTGAATGTGGTTATAAAATACTTGTGACAAACATATGTAATGGAGGCATTATAT
>JAQFJA010000025.1:3882152-3896280 GCA_029874485.1 Naso brachycentron | reverse complement strand
ATCTTTTATTTAAAAAAAAACTTAATTCAAAACATCAATGCACTGAATAGTTAACACTCCACTTACTAGTTAGTAAATAATCGGCTGCTCTCTGCTGGACAAAGTACATAACTACACCATCTTAAATCACTAGTCCAAACCTTTTTTTTTTTACAACCGTAATAAACGGTTTTAATATCAGCGCATATCAGAGAACAAGTACGTTGATACCGATTTATCTGTGACCAATATTGGCTCATAGTATCAGTCAGATAATTAACAAGTAATTATTCTGAAGTTATCTAATGAAATAATGAGGGGAAAATGGTCAAACTTTAGGAGTTTGTCCAGACACTGAGCCACACAAGAGTGCCTTTAAAATATTTCCAATTCACTCGATTGTGCCCACATTGTGATCAGACCTAAATAAACAATTCAGTTATCCAGTGTGTCCAGACTTGTTAGCAAACATGGCGTGTACCAGTTCAAGGAAAGCACTGCCACAGACAGACGTCATTCTGAATTTGGAGGTATCAAATTACATTGGCAAAACAATCAGATGTGTATACAAACTAAAAGGCTGTTGACTAGCTGCAATAGAGCCAAAAGAAATGTGATATTTTTTTGTATTGTTACACACTCCCTTACACAATTGTTTACATAATCTTTTTATATGTCTGTGTTTGCGGTAGATACACAGTGATTGAATAAATGATTGACACATTCTGTCTCCGTCTTTGCACCTTTCAGCCGACCCTCTGGTGGGAAGCATCGCCACACAGTACCTGACCAACAGAACAGAGCATGACAGAATAGCCAAACAATGGACGAAGAGATACGCCACATAGACTTCCCCCACCGCAAACCAGCCCCTCCTTTACCCCCTTCACCCTTCACTGTACCTCTCTCTACCTCTCGCTCTCACCCAGTCTGTCAAAGCACACTCACTAAGTGCAACGGTATATCTGCCCTCCTATCACCCTCCTCCTCCTCTTCTCCTTCACCCCAACATGACCTTTTCTGTGTTTAAAAAAAATCAAACAAGACAAAAAAAAATGTCCTTTTGTTCCTTGTTGACTTGAAAGCTTCTTTTTTATACAAAGAGTAGATTGGGATTTTTATTTTCCAATATCTGAATGTTGGAAGTATTGTATTGGAGAAAAAACACAGAATATTGTAATTATTATTATGCATTGTCCTCCAGCTATACAGTATGTATTCTCATTTTCTTAGTGGCACCTGGAACAAACATGCAGAATATATGCTTTTACTTTGTTTTCCTTGTTCATTTGGTTTATTTTGTTTTTGTTTTTTTGTATTTGTCATTAGTATGTTATCTGCATGGAACAGGAAGGTTTGCATCAATGGATCCTTTTTAACTTCCTCTGATTTTGTTTGTACTGTATGTATTTTTTCAAAGGCTTTTGAGGCAGACCACAAAAGTATAGGTCTGCCTGTGAAAGAGGCAGGACTTGTATATTTACTGGCTACCCGCCACCTCTGCAATTGCAGAGTGGTTTGTTGTGCACTTGTATTACTGAAGCACCCAATAAAACACACTGTGGTTGGCTTGTGAGAAAACACTCGGCTCTGTCTGCGATTTGTGTTTGACTGCAGCTTCTTCTGTATGTTCTCAAATATTTACACCTTTTCACTGACGCTCCATTCATTTAGTCCAACTCTCAGCTCAGGCCTGCTTTTATCTCTCACACACACCTGATCGTAAAGCTGACAGTCTGAAACATCTAATAAAGTTCTTATCAGACATCTGATTTGGTTTTGCGTGGGTGGCTCATTATGACTCTTGATAGTTCTTGTGGCTTTTATCACTGCTATAAAGGAGGAGTGCTGTTTCATTGGTTAGTTTGCCTGCAGGTCATGTCAGAAACTCATGAATGGACCTCTGCAGATCATTAGGCAATGATCCGGATCTGTGATGTCCTGTTATTTGAGCTTGATTTCAATACTGGGGGCTTTTTTAGAGGAAAAAAAAGCCAAATAAGAGGGTAAAATTAACTAATTTAAATACTCTTGTTACTGTCAACTGTTAAAATAGCTTTTGAAGTGTGTTTAAGTACATCTAAGTTGGTAATTATTCTGTTTTTATCCATGGTAGCAGCTTTGCTCTGTAAGAATAATGATGTTGATCTGTCAGTCGCACTTTTTTCTCCTTACTGAAATATCTAGACAATTATTGGATGAATTGTTTTTCTAAGTTTGTTGCAGATATTTAAGGTCCCCAGTTAGAGAACCCTGATGACGCTGGACTTTGCTCTAGCACCACAATGAGGTTTGTTTGTTGTTTTGAGAAGACTTTTTGATGGATTTTGGAAGAAAACAACATGCACACTCTGAATTAATTGTGGTGCTGGGAGTAAATCCCTTTATTTTAGAACCTCTCAGAAAAAAATAAAAATAAAATAAATACTCCTATACTCACTATTCTCTGCTTTATTCAGATTCAGTCACACATGGACCTTAACCAGGACAAAGGGTTTAAAATGGTGATGCAGCTTCCTTTTATACACCACAAAACTATTGTAACTGGACAATTGAAAAGGTACAGGAAGTGACATCATGAGAAATAGCAAAGTAAGATCACGACAAGGCCTATTCAGCTAACAACAACAATAAGTCACCATTCTAAACATCATAAATACAGTTCAATAGAAGGCATACATTGCACAAACATACACTTAGATCCAATTCATCATTGAGCCTAAATGGTCCCAAATGTTTGGAGCTCTGTTATCCAAAGGGTTTCTCTTTAAGAGGGGTTTCTTTAAAATCAGTTGTTTTGTTTGAGACAAGCTTTTGGATGGCTTTCCATGAAATATCTGAGACATTTATGTTCCGCTCACATGAATTACATTCATTTTGGGGATTCCTTTCATCACCACCATGAGGTGGTTTCATTTTTGGTCCCATATCATGGTTAATGTTTAAAAGATGCAAATCTAATAGTGTTTCCTCATTGTTCAAACAACCTCAGCTGTACACAGTGTTCACTCCTAAAACAGTCTTTACTTTTGAAGAAGGATCTGAATAGTTAAACTTTCTGAGCTTTCATGGTGTCCTCAAGCATGAGTTCTACTTGTATGTCCCAGCTCTCCAATGTGACTTATCATAAAAGTGAAATCTCATGAAGAGAACCTTCAGTCTCAGAAAGGTTCATGCAAAAAAAATGGTCAAAATAAGTGTCCTTTGAGAAGTTCTACCTCTGCAGAGACAATCAAGAGGATTCAGTATTTCACAGGTGCTAGAATGAGAATTGGACTTTTAAAATTGTAGATAATCTTTGGAAAAGTGATATCTGAAGGATTCAAAGTAGAGGGAAAGGACCGACTGAAAACACTTTGATGTGCGACTTGTTCAGGTTGACTAATCGTTGCACAACATGCTCTGGCAGTGTGTCATTTTGGCATTATAAATTATTCACTAAACAAAAGCTTTTAAGCAAAGGACTAACTCACTCTGTTTTTTGGTTTTCAGTTGGTTACAAGTCCAGGAAAACCTACTTTACATCATAATGAATCTTCTGATTGGCCAGTGTTGTGCATAAATAATAAAATGACTAATAGTCGGCAAGACGGTAGTCAGCAGGCTGTTTGCCAACCTGGCTAAAGCCTTCACTTCTGCACTGAGTGCTGAAATAACATCACTAGATGCAGATTTGCCAAGGATTTGTGGAAATGATTAGGTTGGTGTGTTCATAGTAGAGTTTGCTAGAGTTTAAATTGTTCTTCCATGACTCCTTCAGGCGTGTGCAAAATGATATTAGAGTAATTTAATCCCACTGTGAATCATGCATCCTCGCTTTAAATGCTTTACCAGGTGCAGGCCTATGTGTCAAAAAGTTTCGATTAAGAGTTTTAACACATTTTTATTTCCTTTATTTAAATGTTAAAAAAAAACTGAAAGGAATATAAAGCCAAACTTTAAAGAGACTGAAGATGAGCACATGATGCCACTGTCGTAACATTGACAATTTGACAAGATTACCCAGTTAACCTTTTACAACCACACTTCTGCCAGCAGGTGACACAGTATAATTACTTCACAGCTCATTCAAACTGTAAGGCACTTTTTCCACCCTACAAATCTATAAATATGTTATTTATCAGTAATTGCACCATATAAGTCAAAATACGGTTTTTAAAATGTTGAGTACACATGATGGATTCAGAGATTGTAGAAATTTGATGCCATTTAATGCAAAAAAATACAAACTGTCCACATTATAGACTTGAAACTGAAAGTGTGCTCTGCTGTGTGTGATTACTTCTAACTCATCGGTCCTATGATGATACACTGTTAGTCATGAGTAATAACTGATGTGGTCACTTTAAGTGGGTTTTCAGTTTCTGTGGCCAGTGATTCAACAATGTACTCATTGCTGAAGCTCCTTTAGAACCTCTTCATATAATAAACAACACTTTTCAGATTATTGAATTTATGAAAATTATCTGCCATTTTATTTGTGGCCAGATTTAAACTGCACTTAAGAAATAGGAATTTTCTATGGTTGTCTAAAAAAGAGTAAAGCTACTGTTTGTATATCGTTTTTTTTATACGTAGTTTGATTAATTTGAAATCCTCTCATCAAATATGAACGTCAAATTCAACACTCAAAGTTCACAATTTCGCCCTCCTGCTATCCTGTAACCACGTGTGCCGTTAAACTGTCATCGGAGCAGGGTGAAAAGAAAAAATTAGACAAGTAAAACGTATGTAAAATAAATTAGTTAATCTGTTTAAAAGAGGAATGATGTAGGCTGTCCGGTTTCCAGAGTAGGACCGGCGTCGTACAGCCCACTGCAGCCGCGGTAGGCTACTTCCGTTCCGCAGAGGGCGACAGGCAGCAGCCAGCCAAGACTGTGGCGGAGGTCCAGACACAATAGACTGGGTAAGTTTTATTAGAGAGCAAAATTGATGATTTACAGTCGATATTTTACCGAGTGTACAGAGTATGCGAATCGGCCTGCTTCTTGTGTGCGTTTCCAGGTGAAGTCGAAGGTCTGTTTGTCGGTAAACAAGCTGAAAATACAAGCAAACAACCAAGACGGTAACAGCGGTTAGTTGGTCGCACTGAAAATGGGCTCCGGCTTTGTGCTGGAACGGACTTGTTCCTGGCTGCTGTCTGAAGCGTTTGGTGTTCCGTTGTCACATTCAGCCGTAAAATTCATCCATGTACCGTTGGTTTTAACACGCGTAACCACGAAGTCATGTGTAATACCAAAGAAAGGCGACGTCTACGTTCATATTACAGTTACCCGGTTACTCGGCTCTCTTGTAAAGGATGCTTAGCAAGCTGCCCCCCCAACACGCTGCTCCAAGAAGTAGTCGCAGCCCTGAACTCGCTGGGCCCGAGTGTTCGTTGCCAGTTAGAGTTGGGGGGGTGGGGACCGTGTACAGCTATGGTTTACAGGTAGGTCTACAAATGTGTACGGGGGTCGTCGCCACCATGATAATCCATCTGAACATCTGAATTTACTGTAATTTAATCATTACGAAGCAGAATCGGTGCGGGAATTACGGTTGAGAAAGGTGAACTTAAATGCGTGCGGGGGTGAGCTGCGCTCTTAGCTAGCTCGTCGGCTAACGGCAGTTTGCTCGCCCTCACGGAAACGTTAGCTAACGTTAAATGTGTGGAAAATGCAGCGCTGGTGCTCCCAGCTTTGTTTGCGCCTCTTGCCCTCCCGCACACAGGCACACGGCTGAAGTAACCACTCCAGTAACGTCAGCATTACTCATGATCGGGTGTAGATTCCGTGGTAAAATATTAACATTGTCATTAAATAACGTAACGTTATGCATCTTGTTTTCTTTAGTTCATGTTGTCACAGTAACACGGCAGTTTAAAGACCCAGTTCAAACAAGACAGTATGTCAACTCTGCCAGCTACCATGGCAGGTGAGCAGCAGATACTCATTAAAATGACCTGTGAATTATGTAATCTATGCGCTGTTGTGGCGTTCACAGGGTAACATTAAATCAGTATCTGCTGTGGGTTAGAAATCATTCTTAAACTGATCCCCGTTTTGCCATGTAAATAAGACGTGTAAACTTTGCACAGAACTCAGAGTGTGCCTTGGATTGTTTTGTAGGAGACTTCCATTTTACATTTTTAGTAGGACCGTGCACAGGGGCCGTCAACTCACCTGGAATGTCCAAAGAGCACCTGTATGTGGTCACCAGAAAGACAAAGCCGGCTTAACTCTATGGAGATCCTCCACTTCTTGCAGCTTTGGTGTCATTTAGACTTATTTTCTTGGCTCCTTTCACACAGTCTGTTCAAGGCGTGATTTTTGCTTTTCACATTTATGTGAATTGCACATTTATAGAGCGTTGTTGTTCTGCGTCAGATCCAGCAGCAAATGCAGTAACAGTCCGTGTATAAAGAGTAAGCAGCAGAGCGAGAACATGCAGCCTCGGCAAAACTGCCGCATAATTTCTACAGCAGTGTATGGATTAAAAAGTGAAATAATTTTCTGTGCAGGTGTTCATCACTGATGAGAAGTCATCCAATGTCTGTAGCTTTTGAACATTTCGAGTCATTTATGTTTTTTGAGTCTCATCAAAGGCTGCATCTACAATTTGTCTGAAATCTGACGTTATTCTGAGTGCAAATTTGTTGATGTTGTATGTGGAAAAATGAGACCGTCGAGGTTTGACATCAGTGTAAAAATAGCAAGTGAGAGTAGGACGAGACATGTGAGACCCACTGCCGAAAAAATTCAAAAAACAGTTAGCAGCTAATTCAACGAAGAACAGAAACTGGAATTTCTGCAAATTGTGGAGACAGTGCAGGGAGCTCCTTACCCTCCAAGTGTTTTTGTCATGCCGTTGTTTTTCGTTAGAAAGCGCTTCCCAACACTTCTGAAGTACCTCACACTAAAAGCCGATACTTTCAAGTAACGTGTCACGCCCTTGTGCCTCTTTAGGTTCTGCGATGCTGGCATCCTCTCTAAAATCCTACACAGGTGCAACTTTCCGTGCTTTCATTGTTGGAGTCAATGCAAAAGAAAAACTAAAGCAGTGTAAAAAAAAAAAAGGGGGGGGGTTTTGTTGCAGCCGTTTCATGCAGTCTCTGTATAAAAAGGGCTGTTGTCTTGCCTTCTGCCTCAGGTCCCGGCTCTTCTCCAATCCAAACCGGTATGTCGGATGAGGATTCCCGTGCCAGCACCAGCTCTTCCTCATCACCTCCTTCCTCCAGCCAAACCAGACAGAGGGACACGCTTTGCAAAAAGAAACGGGAGAGCAAAGCCAGCATGAGCAAGACCTCCAAACTGCTTTCCACCAGCGCCAAAAGGTGAAAATACTCATGAATCAAATGACATTCTGATAGAGCTCAGGAAAAATCTCTGTTATGTCCTTATCCCAGTAATTGCTCAAATGTGTTTCTTTCTGGTAGTAATTAGGAATATCTTTTGGGAAGAAGGGCTCATAGCCGAAGAAAACTTAAAACAGTGATACTCAAAACTGTGGCTGCACTTGAGTTGTATTCTTGCTTGGATAAATTGACAAAATCAGGCAGGTTTGAGTCAAAGTTGAGATTCTAGGTAAATGCTTTTCTAGAACTTCCTTCTTACATCATTGTTCAGCAGTTACGAAAGAGGAAACCCATCGTGGAAGAGAACTCAGGCCAATGTCTCCTCACAGAGACTTTAAAAGACCATAACGTACACAGTCAAAGACGTGCTGGGGGCGCCCGGTGGCTCAGTCGGTAGAGCAGGCGCCCCATATACAGAGGTTATGTCCTCGCGCAGCGGACCCGGGTTCGATTCCACCTGTGGCCCTTTGCTGCATGTCATACCCCCTCTCTCTCTCTGCCCTGTTTCCTGTCCACTCTTCAGCTGTCCTGTATATAAAGGCACAAAAGCCCAAAAAAATATGGGGAAAAAAAAAAAAAACATGCTTTGTTTGGAGTGAGCGACTCACAGCTTCCTTTTTCACCCCTGAAAACAACATAAAAACCTCTCACTCTCATTGTCATGTTATATCTCACTTTCACAATCGTTGTTGCTTTCTCTTTACACAAGAAAGTAATAGCAGAAATTACATTACGCACAAACTGATTAAATAAAGGTTGAGTGAGTCCGAAATGTAACACACATTTCATTAAAACCCAAAGGAAGTTCAGTGAACGTGTCTGGAGGTTTTGTTATTTTATTCTTCCCATGGTAGGCTTGCATCTCATGGCTTCTTTGTATTGATCAGTGATTCCTTTTACATGCAGGATTCAGAAAGAACTGGCTGATATCACACTGGACCCTCCGCCAAACTGCAGGTGAGTTCCTTTTTTTCTTTTTTTTTTCTCTGATCTCTGTTAGTTTGTCCAGTGGTGTACTCATTAGATATGCTCTCACAGTTCCCTCTCCTGCTTACATTCAGATACAAAGGACTCATAAGAGTCCCACTGCGCCGTTCTGTGCTGGTTTGCATCAGCCTTCAGTGCATAAGCAAACTTGAGGCTGTAATTAGACATTATCTCTCAACTGTTTATGTACACGTTTGTACACCAAAAGTATTTTGGTCTTTTAAAAATGTAAATCTCACATTAAAGCTGTGGTTGGTAACTTCGAGGTAAGCATCAGTAACTTTTTTGTGTTCTGTGTGGAAAAAATGTCATAATACCCATTGACAGCTATCAGGTGACATGAGCTGAGAGTGTCGTGAGGTCTCTGTGTTTTCCCATCATGCCTCTGTATTCAGGACTGTTGAAAATTCTGTCATTCCCGTTTTATTTGCCCAATCAGTAAACAGAAAAAATACGGACTGGTTACATATGTCACTGGGCATCAAGGATAATAAGACTGCAGTACTTTCATACTTCTGTTGGGCAATTCATTCTGATTCAGTTTCTGATCTTTTCTAGATTAAACTGACTGGAAAATAAACCGCTGATTTAATTGATAGGGATAGAAACAAAGAACCAGTTCTAAATTTTCCAATCCATCTGATTCCCTTGTTTCAAAGCTTATCAGTTTCTGTTATCAGTGCTGAAATGTTTTTCTGACAGTTGCGAAACAGTGACATCAAACTCATGTGTCTCTGTGCTGGCAACAGAAGGGAGTCGTGGAGGAGAGGAATTCAGCATGGTTTCATTTCACAAAGAAACATGACAAAGGAATGATCATTCCAGGTCAGGGTGTAACTACAGCAGAATGGTGAAGCACCTTTCTCAATACCAGAAATTTCATGTATTTGACACTCTACACACACTCATCACTGCTTCATAACGACAGCATATCGGTTACTAAGGATAAATGTTCTCTGTTTTTAATTACATTAACTCCACGTTGGCAGGCTGAGCAATTTGTCTTTGACTGAGAAAATCCAAATGAAAATGAATGCTGTTTTAGATGAGACAGGCTGTTGCTGTATTAGAGAGAGAGATATTAAAAAGTTGTTTTGAAAAATATTCATAAAGAATTGATATAGCAGTAGTTTCAATAAAATGTTAAGAACTCCCACCCCTGTGATAATTACTGTTGGTTGCAGCCTAAAGTACATGTGGTGTTTAGCTTGAGCTCTCAGGTTTGACTGATCCTTTTGCAGCTGGGCAACTGTGTGGTTTTAAAGACAGTCCTTAAAACTGGATCGTCCCGGCTCAAACTCCCATCGCAGCAGTCACCCCACCCCCACCCCCACCCCCTGCAGTGTCCTGAAGCGAATCACTGAAGCGCTCTTTGCTCCCGGCTGCTGTTCTGCAGCTGAGCCTGACCTCTGACCTCTGTGAGAAAGTAGAAAAGAAAGCAGGAATCTCCGCCATCATAGCTCAGAGGATCAAACAAGCTAACCTCAGGCCACAGACCATCCCAATATGAACCCTGTCTGGATATTTGCTGCTAACAGGAGAAAAAACAGTTGGCTATTCAGTCACAGTCATGAAACCAGGCTGCTTGTACTTTGAATTTTTTTGTCACACCGCTGCCACTGTTCTTAAGACTTTTCCTCATCCATAAAACAGCTTCTCAAGCTGTTAGGAAGAAACTAGCTGCTCTTTTCTTTCTACCAGCCACCTAAGGGCCTGTGTCTGCCTGGTGGTTTTTTCTGAGGGCCAGCGTCTTTTTTCATTTGTTCTCAGTGAGGAGAGAGTGTCAGCAGCAGCAGGCGGCCGCCCAGAGAAAAAGCACAGCACCCAGCGTCTTATTTCTGAGCGCTTCCCCTTTTTTGTGCAGCTGCTCTGAGCACCCCCAGTTGAAAATTTCTCAACTTTTTAGAAAGATGCTGCTCATGTCACTGGTGTTTTTTTCCCAACCAGCCAATCATATGTTAGAAGAACAAAACTAGGTGATGATATTCACCCAGTTCCCACAAATCGTGCCATGAGTCCACTTCCTCCTTGCTCTGCGTCTGATTGCTGGAGCCATGATAGCACGGCCATTATTATTACTAAACTCATCACCCTTACAAAATACGAGGGAAAGGATTAGGGGTGGGAATCTGTAGGCACCTTTTGATTCGATTACGACTCAAGGGCCTCCAATAATAATGCATCTTGAATTTATCGTAGTGTGACTCAGCTTACATACTGCGCGGCTCTTGTTGATTTTATTTTCAGTCGACTTTGTGGAAGCCAAAGGGATCTCACGGTCAGTCATGTGTCTTGTTCTGTTTTTTATGCGCTCTCCATAAACTGTCAGGTGTATTTTCTGCCTTTTATGTTCTTTGAAATTTAGATTATCGATTATTGGACATTTTTGAATCGATGCAGAATCGTCCATGTCCAAATTGTGATGCATCTAACAATCTTTTTTTTTTTTTTTCCCCCACCACTACAAAGCATCACTCCAAAAAAGAGAATTTCAAATTAAAAAACAGATAGTAAATGCAACACAGTAGTGTAGATCGTACACCATCCGTTGTCAAGATAAAGTTATAATAGAGACAAGACGCAGGTGCGGCGTTCAATACTCATCCCAGCCCTCTCGAGTGCACCGCCAGCGCTTTTCTGCCCCAAAAAAACGCCAGGCAGACACTGGCCCTGACAGGCTTCCAGCCTTCACATGAAAGTCAGTGTGTTCGTGAAATTAAGCTGTTAGTTTGCAACAAGTGAAAGTGAAGTCCATCACCGCGCTCAGTAAGCCTAATTTAAAGCTCAGCTCATTTCACTCTTTTACCTGATAGTTTTAAGACTGATGCCTGAAGTGCCAGTCAGGCTTTAAGTGAAACTCAGAAGGTGCTTTGTGTGTGTTTGTGTATGTGTAAGGAAGTACGTTGTGATTGAAGCGTGATGATTCTAGGTGACATTAACAGCATAACCTGTGGATTAGGGATGGAAGACTGGAGCTGAGCGTTGAACAGTAGCAGGTTTCAGCGACGGGCTTGTGCCATTTAGGCAAATTCATAATGGACTACCTAATTACAACAATGAAGCATGACAGCTTAAAATACAACCTGCCCAAGGACATGATGGATTAAAAGCCACGTTCAATGGAGTACCTTGTATTATATGATAATGTATTTTGTAATAACTTAAATGTGGAAACGCACTCAAGCTTAACTTGTTATTGAGAACAAAAGAGGCGGTTTAATTTTTAAGTGATATTAATGAAAGTGAACTCTCGAGGTGTTTGTGTCACATAGTTATTACTTGTTTATTGTACAGGTGATGTAAACATTATCTGTTGTTTTATATATCTGTAAAATTTATTTTTATTTTTCATGATTGTAAGAAAAATCATAAGAAAATAGTTGAGAAAAAAAAATCTTGTTTGGTTTGACCAGCAATTCAAAGCACATAATTTTTCAATTTACATTAATGAAGATCAGAGGAAAGCAGAGGTTGCTCATATTGGAGAAGACGGAGTCAGAGAATGTTTGGTATTTTTTTCTGATTTATTTTCTGGAGGTCGACTAAACAACCATTTCAACTCCTTTTAAATGAATCCATTTCATCGATTAAAAATACTTCCACGAGTTACCATTTCTGAGAGCGTCCTTTACCTAGAGTTTTATCTGAAACTACGTACACTGTGTTACCTTCTGCTGCTTCCAGTTGAGAAGTAGAGCTACGATTGATCGATCAATAGAAAATTAATCCCAGCTATTTTAATAATCCATTAATCATTTAAGTAATTTTTAAAATAAAAAAGTAAGAATTGCTGGTTTAGCCTCTGAAATGTGAGGTTTTGCTGTTTTTCTGTGTTGTTTGTGATAATAAATAAAAGAGTCTGTGTTCTGGGGAGTTGTTTGGACAAAAGAAGCAATTTGAAGACGTCACATTAGCCTCTGGGAATGTGAGATGACATTTCATGGAATAAACAATAGGTTACTTGTAAATCGATAATGAAAATAATCGTTTGTTGCAAACCCTGTGGAGAAGTTTGAGCTGTGAGACTGTTTAAAGTGTCTCTCTTAAGTACATTTCTTGCAGCAGACATGACAGCTGCCCATCTTGATTTAAAATAGGCACCACACTGCTTTGATGTACGGACAATCAGTGCCTGATGTAGCTCAAACAAGTTTTATCTCATGTGATATCAAATTAACTTATCCTTTTTCCAAATCTTGCATTTCATAATGGCTTCTCATCAATGAAGATACAGTGAATGGTGTTTTGGAGTGGTGTTGGTGTTGAGGTGGTGTTGGAGTGTGTGTGTTTGAAGGAATGTGTTAAATAGTTAAAATCAACCATGTGGAAGTGAAGGACTTTTCATGTTTGGGAAGTTTTTATCTGTTGTCTCTGCAGTCAAATCTTTCATCAGCCAGTGCATTAACCCAACCTGTGCTCTCCGGATTGATTTTTCGAGCTCTCGCTGGTTTTCTGCCAAACGACCATGGTTAGCGTTGATCAAAAAAAGCGCAGCAGAGCGCAACATCAGCCCCTACAACAGTTTTGGATCAATAATATTATGTCTCGTACTCTGACCCCAGGGGGTTCAAGACCACATGTTCTGCATGTAAGAGGGATAAAGGCCGGCTGCTTTGAGGAAAAATCAATACAGATTACAGATCATGATGCATAGACACATCACTGGGGATCTGCTTTGAACCGAGGCTGCTGAATGATGTACAGGGGAACAGGAACTTTCATCACTTCCCATTTAAAGGGAGAATATACTGAAAATTTTATGACAGTTAATCTGCAAAAGACACTTTGCAGAAATATATTGGATTATTGCATTTTATATCGACATTGTCATTATTAAAGGCACATTAAATGTGACAGCTTGCAAGTTCCAGGCTTTTACTCATCAAAGGCAGTGCAGTTCCAAGATTTCCCATGATGCTTCTCCCTTGATCCTTTGAGCTTTTTAATAAGGGAAATATTTCACACAGCATCCACTCCTGCAAAATGTGCACCACGTTTGAGAAACTTCCCTTTATGTTGAGTAGATCTATAATGGAAGGTGGCAATTATAGTCCCTTTCAGCTCAACTCCTCACTGAAGAAAGGAAATACTTCACCGCCACATTCTCCACTTTGCTGCCTGTGAGCGTACAGAGGCAACAGACAACTTTCATGCCTCTTGTGGTCCCCGGTTGTGATATTACGCAGGTGAGGACACCAGAGCCCTTCCTCAGAGGTTAACTACTGATGTGTCCAGCATTTGGATAAACATAACAAACAGTGGGTCGTTTGTTAATTTTGCCTAGAAACATATTTTGATATTTGTTCCTTCTGTTGCAAAATACCAATGTAAATATTTTTAACGTAACGCAACATTAACATTTCTTTCTGCTCCCAGCAACACTCGGCCTCTACTTTGTTTTCTGGCTCCTAGCGTTAGCTTGCGGCAGCGTTAGCATCATGGCTAATTTAATGTTAGCAGCGTGGCTACTGTCCAAAGCAGGAATCAACTGTAAAAGTCCTAATTTGAATAAATAACCTCCATGTCAGTGCCATGAGTAGGAGTAATAAGTTGGTTGTGTTATTTACTTATCTAGTAAAAAGAAAGCAAACTGCATGTTCTCCTTGAGTCCTGGAGCTCCATCACGGAGCGAATGCACAGCTGAGGTTTACTCTTGTCTTATCCATCCCTCTCCTTTTTCGGTAGTTATTGTTCCTCCTTCAACTGGAATCTTTTTGTGTCAGTTTTGCTGCTTCATTTCCATCACTGGGGATAGATACCAGAGAAAGCAGAGGGCTTCCTCCATCATCTTGATGGCCAAGAAAATAACAATGAAGGCAAAGCTTATAG
>JAQFJA010000025.1:3861983-3875929 GCA_029874485.1 Naso brachycentron | reverse complement strand
AATATGTTGATTACATTTGGGGTCATTCAGCATTCATATTCTGACAGAAACATTTAATAAACAACTGCATAACTGCAACATCATGTATTAATCAGATACTTTTTTAAGTTAATTATTTAATTACGTGTTTTTTGTATGTGTCAGCAACTACTCTATAACTCCTCAAGTGGGCACCCATGAGTGTGAAGTGCTGTAAAAACACATCATGAATGACAACATAGAAAAATAAAGTTTTAATAACATAAAATATGTCTTCATAAAAAAAGTTATGATTGAAATGAATCTGTGGAAGACTTATATGCAAAGATGGAAAAGTACAAAGAGATGTACCAAGGCAAAAAAATAAATAAAGGAAATGTTGCGCTCCTTTGCCTTGAAAGAATTCAATTTTTATTTTATGTAACTAGGTGAAAAGATTCTTTCAGAGCAAGAAACTATCACAAACTAGACAAGACACATTCAAATAAGACTATTTCCAATGTGAATACTTACAATACTGATGATAAAATAGCCATTCAGTGTTGAGCTCTTAAAATACTTGTACTGATGACTGAGAGCTCCTGAGGATAATATGTCCTGCCAAGAGTGAAATCATTCCACAGAGGCCTGACCTCTGCTCAGACAGCCAAGTGTGCTTTAATAAAAACACTCCCATGGTTTTTTAAACTGAGAAATGGATCTTTAGTTTCTTTTAAATAATATATATCATATATGTAGTCTTTTCCAAAAATTCCTATTATTTTTCAAAACATATGTGGCCAAAATCAATAGATTACTAATTTTCAAAATAGCTGGTTTTGTTCAAGTGTAATACAAAATCCTAAACTTTGATCAAACTGCTCGCGCTGGTCTGTAATTTTGAATAATTATCATTCACATTTATGTCAGTCATTCACATTTTAGGCACAGAATGCCATAGAGAAGTGAGATTTACAACAGCACCGAGGGATTTATGAAACAGTCAACATTAGAAAAACACTGCAATGAAGTTGATTTAAAAGGAGTGAAGGTCTGTTTAAACATGTTGGATTATTAGCTGCCAATTATATGTAAAAAGATGAAAGTAGAATACCTGTGGCTGGCCTTGTTTTGACTTCACTGTGGTTTCCTGAGTGATTCGGTTCTGATCATTTGCAGGTCAGCAGATGTAAAGGTGGAATGAGGTTAACTTTGGTCAAACATTTTAAACATTTTTAAAATTTTAATTATGTGTGCTATGTAAGCTCATCATCTCTTGATATGTCGCACGTGTATGTGTGTGTGTGTGTGTGTGTTTTAGATCAAAATTTTGCTCTGCATTTGTTCCTGTAACACTGAAATGTTTTTTTTTCTGTTTCCAGGCAGGTGTTATTTGGGTAAACCGTTCAACCTCCTCAGCCCAAATTAACCTGATTTTTAACCTTAAGTAATTTTTTAAGCATTTTGACCTGCAAACAATCATTTCTTTAGTTAGTGGGGAAAATTGGGGGACTTCCATGGGGTTTGACAGAATGACAAATTTCACTTTCACATCATTTCAGCGTGACCACAGTGTGTGCAAAAATACTCTTACTCATGTCGGTCCTAAGAGTCTGCAGATGTCATGTACAAACTCGTGAGAGTCCACACAACACTGACACAACTGTTTTTTTCAACCTGTGCAAAGTCAAAGCAAGAGGGCTATTTGTTTAAATTAAAAAAGATCTGGAAAAAAAAAGCTTTTACTCATAGAAATTTAGTGAGAAAAGCTAAAACACATTTACACGTATAAGTCAATAGACATGGGATATATATTTAGCTTGAGTGGTTGTAAAGGGAAAATAAATGTGGTAACACCTGTCAACAGCGTCAGATAAGAAAACTCTACACTCAAGCTGGACTGATAAGGTCTTACAAAGCAATCACCAGAATCTTAAAATTACCCACCCATAACAACTGATAATCACTGCATGTGTTTGTGCATATGCAGTGAAAAGCAACATGAAAGTAAACTTGTCTGTAAAGCAAAAGTTAAATCTGTGATCGTTCCATTTTCTTTCAAGTTTGCCAGATAATTTAACATTAAGTTATTGTAGAGGTCTTTGTGGTGGTGTGCTGGACTGCATTGACCACTGACTCAAAACATGGGCACAAATGAGGAAGTGGTAGTAATGCAATGCAATATATTATAAAACTCCATTGTAATAAAAGTCCTGCATTTAAAATCTTAAGTCATAATCTTTAATTTGTTAAAATGCTGTTAAAGTGAACGTTAGGCTCACACACACACATAAATACACATACAGACAAATGTACAGAACTTTTTCCAGGTACATCCATACACATAAATGTTTATGCACTGATATACATATGTGCACCAAAATACACAAACAGTACACGTTAGTACACACTCATTATGCAGGATGGCCCATGTCAGATATATTGTGAGACAAACAAATGACCTTTCAGTGTTGCGACTGGTCGAGGTGGCACTGGTTTAAGTATTTGTACATATTTTGGTAAATAACAATGTGTCATTTTCTAAGATGGTTACACAGTTTGAATGAAAATGTAAATTTATAATGTATGCTTAAGTGTCCAGTATGTCCTGGGGTCAAAAGTGCATTTGCTTACAATACTGTGGAGTGCCTGTTTAAAGTGTAATTCGGGATCCTTAGACTTGTACCTGTATGTACTCTGTATTGCACCATGCACTCAAACTGTACTTCTTTTTAAATGTGAGTACAGGCTGCAGTTTGGCAGTCTGTCAGTACGTGAAACAGGAATGTCATCCACGAAAAACAAGAAAGGCCCTGGGACATGAACGCACGCGGCATGGACACACTCTGCTCGAGCTTCACCCGCACATTGCACTGTGCAACGTGACCGCTGTGTTACCATTCCTCGGTTACGTCGATAGAACGCGCTTGGCTCCGCCCCTCCGGTGCTCTGAAAGTGTGTCACTGGGTTAAAGTGGCTCAAGCGGCCGGGTGGGTGGGCGTGGCCAACAAATGGGTCACATGGACAAGCCCACTATTGAGAACATTTAGTTCTCTTGACTAACCGCAGTCACACACAGAAGGAGGGAGTCCCTGTGAGTGGGACGAGTGTACTCAGTCTCGCTGCTTATTTCCTGTGGAAAGCGTCTCTAATATGAGCTTCAGTGCCGTCGTGCAACTCGAACTCGCACAAAATCGCCAAGTTTAGTCTGCGTCTTGTGTTTTTTTTCTTCTTGCGACTGTGGCTGAAGTCGTGACAGAGTTTCGTTAAATTTCTGTTGGAGACTCTCCTTAATTTCTTCGTGCGGAGATGCCTGAGGACATCGGAACAGCCAAACCTGGTAAGAACACTTTATTTTCATACGATCAGATGGAAGGATTGAACGGTTGCGGTGCTTTAATTGCACGCACGAAGCACAGATTTGGCATTTGCTGTATGAACGGTGTCATAATTTGTCCGCCACAGAGCTCCAGTTTAACGTTATCCTGTGATATGTTGTCACACATGAAGTTTTTCCGTCTTTCCTGGCTCTGGGGCTGGTGACGAGCACTACAGTCATTTGTGACACAGTTCTGAAAATGCTGTGAAACTGCATTTGTTGCTTAAATTCCTACATATCTATCATAATGGTCCGTGTTGAAAGGATCTGAACAGCGAGGAAGTATTTTCAGACGGGCTGAACTCAAATGAATGGTGACCTGAGATTGAAGGTGTCTCTTTCCTCTTCCTGTTGTGCAGCCTCACAGTCAACTAAATCGTGTCAGATAACTCACATAGTTTCAGAAAGGATTATATTAGGTCGTCGTGTGCTGATTTTGTATTAAACCCGTGTTGTCGTGTTTAAATCGGGGTTAGCAGTGCCAGTGCGGCGCTGCGTCAACGGTACATTTACATTTGACACAACAACAGTGTTTATCTTCCCCGGTCCCGCTCACATGGACAGCGTAACCTAGCCATGTGCCTCTGTGTACACGCTTTCTGGAACACTCTTCTGATTGGCTGAGGGGCGTTACTTCCCTGGCGCACGCTTCAACAGGACTCTGCTGTGATTGGCCGGCGCGGGGCCCGTGACGCGGCGTCTTGCATAATCTCCTCTGTGCACAGCAGTCCCGGCAGCGCGGTACACGTGAGCTGGGGAGAGACAGCAGCCGCTGACCTAGTTTTTTTTTTTCCTGCTCGCGCTTCGCTTTCACAGACATTCATGACAGGTCCACGTGTGGGTGGGTCATGAAAGAGAACAGTCATGGTTGGGGTTAGGTAATCACGCGCTGCTGCCTGTAAATTCACACCGCTTTTAGAGTAAATGAAGAAAAACACATTGAAACGTTTACGCAAATATTCAAATAAAGATCCGCAGACGCGCTGTGGATTTTAAATGGAGTAAAAGCATGTTTGCTATTTTAAACCTGCACCGCCCTACTTTGAAATGACTCATATTAACACGTCACACCGGGTAGTCACTGGAGCAGTTTACTGTAAAAGTCTGCTGCCTTGCTCAAAGGTCTGCAGAAAAAAAAGCTGAAAAACAACCCGAAGAATAACTTCAAAGTTATCAGCTTGTTATTCCAAAATTATTTCATGTATCACTTCGTGTGTCTCCTCATTTTCATTTTTAAAGACACTTCCTCTTTTCTGTTCAGCTGCAGGCGTGTGTCTTTGCTTGTCGTTGCTGGTCTAACTGTCAATCCATCAAACTTTTAATTACAGCCAGCTTCACTCTGGCCAAACATGTCATTACGTAACTATATGGTAGATGTTTTTTCCCAGTGCTTTCTTCTGTTCCTGTTGCTGCTCTGTTGCCCTAGTGCTTCAGTGACCCTTTCTGGTTGTAGCACACTCCCATAGCATCCCATGTTATGTAACCTGGTTATCCAACCAGCAAGCACTGAAGGTGATAAAGCAGGTCAATCAGGGCAGAGCACACACCAACCAGGAAACAAAGACACAGGTGTGTCAGGAGCACCTGTGTTACTGAAATATCACTATTTTGTTTGTTTTTTTAATCACTGCAGGTTGTACTTTTACTGCTGCCATCTTAAGCAAGTTTGATGTGTAGGAGAGTTTAAATAACGTTTGATTGTGTGGTTGGTGGAATAAATTTACTTGAGAAGAGATGTCATGTGTCCAGAGGTAGTGAATTTTATTTTGTACATTTGCTCTGAACAGTCGTGATGAGTTCAAATTTCTCCCTCGCCAACACTATTTACAGTTAATAAAGTCTGCATACAGGCCTGTTGGGTACATTATAAACAACATGTGCATTTGTATTGGAAGAGCCACTAAAGTCTCCTGCTCTGTCCATAGGAGGAGTCATTGCCTACATTTCCTCTGGCTCCGCCTCCAGTCCAGAGTCCTGCATGAGCACCAGCCCCAGCAGGAGCTACCTGTCAACATCACCAACTCCTTCCCGCCCCTCGCTGCCCAGCAGGGCCGTGGGCATGGTGGTGGATATCTCCCCACCGGGCAAGATTGGCCACCAGCGCGGTCACGGCGCAGAGAAGGCTGGGCGCTCGACCACGTCCACCAAGAGCAGCATCACCAGTAAGCACAACATCCCAAGTTTGCCATTATTGAAACTCTTTGCTATTGAGGAAGGTTTTTTAGATCTGATCACATATCTGGTGCACATGAATCACTGCTTTTTTCTTTTTTCCCCAGAAATCAATGGCATGGTGCTGTTGTGCAAGGTGTGTGGTGACGTGGCCTCAGGCTTCCATTATGGCGTCCATGCCTGCGAGGGATGCAAGGTGAGACACGCTCCTGCACTGAAGTGTTGCCTCTCGGAGAGTTTGAGTGATATCTTCTTGCTGACTACACATGGTCTCATGACTAATGCTCTCTGTGGGGATCTCGTTCCTTAGGGCTTCTTCAGGCGAAGCATCCAGCAAAACATCCAGTACAAGAAGTGTCTTAAGATGGAGAACTGCACCATCATGAGGATCAACAGGAACCGCTGCCAGCAGTGTCGCTTCAAGAAGTGTCTGGCTGTCGGCATGTCCAGAGATGGTGAGCCGTGTATTTAGTTTTCTCGCAGTCGGCTGTTTGCCTCCCAGTTGAATGAAAATGTGATTGACGTCATGTACAGCTAACCTGAATACAATTTAATAGCTGTCAATTTTTCTCTCAGCTGTCCGATTTGGTCGCATCCCTAAGCGGGAAAAGCAGAGGATGCTGCTGGAGATGCAGAACGCCATGAACAACATGATGAGCAACAACAGCCAGCTGCACAGCATGCTGCACGGCCACCAGAGCTCAACGCTGCCCATGGAGGCCATGAACAGCGACGCCAGCTCCTCATCCTCCTCTTCCTCCTCGTCTGCTTCCGATTCCCCGTCGTGCTCGAACCCCTCCTCTCCACAATCCCAGCAGGATTCAGAGTCAGTGGTTTCCATGGACACCAACTCCAGCTCTGCCTCCTCCTGCGCATCAGACAGCGGTGAGGATGAGGCCGTCGTCACGGTGAGCAGGCAGCACCAAGATGCCTTCATGTTTAGCCAGCAGAGGTCGCAGCGACAGGGCCCGGCCTCGCCCTCGCCGGTCACGGTTGCCCTGGAGACGGGGTGTGACAGCCGCACAGAGGAGCAGCAGCAGGAGAGTTGGAACTGCTGGAACAACAACATGGTTGTCGGAGGTCACCAGCAAAGCTCTTACAGTAACAGCCAACACGTCAGCAACACTGCGTACAGGGAGGAGAGGGGAGTTTACCAGCAGCAGCCTCAGCATCAGCAGCTCAGCAGCGCCCCTAGCTGTGAACCGTCAGAAGACAGCCAAAGACAGCATGAGTTAAACACACAAACTGCCTCAAGTGGTTACAGTGGACCAACCAGCAGCGTGAACAGTCGAGCACACTTGGTAAGTTCTTGATTTTTCTATTCTTGAAATTAATTTTCCTAGTCTGAAAAAATAAACAAAAAGAAAGTCAGTTTTGACCCTCCTCCCTGACTGACCTCCCGCTGGTGCTTCTCCAGGTGTGTCCCATGAACACATCGCCGTACGTGGACCCCCGCAAGCCGAGCCAGGAGATCTGGGAGGAGTTCTCCATGAGCTTCACCCCTGCCGTGCGGGAGGTCGTTGACTTTGCCAAGAAGATCCCGGGCTTCCGCGAACTCCCCGAGCACGACCAGGTCGGCCTGCTCAAGGCTGGAACTTTTGAGGTAAGAAAGTAAACAAGCAAAACAAAAACACTTAATGTTATTTCGTGCTCGCTTTGAAGTCAAACATGGCCGCATCTTCAAACAGTCTAAGCATGGGATCCACTGTGGCTCTCCAAACAGAGCAGACTGTCAGCTGTGTGCGCTGACTAATATTTGCTCTGATAACAGTTGGAGTGGAAATGAAAGAGACTTCACAGATTCTTTTTAAGTGCAGTCGAGACTGTAACACAACGTTCTTCTGGGGAAAGCAGAGAGAAACACACGTAGCTGTTCACATTTAGGTTACTGGGAAGGTTTCGTGTAATACCAGCATCAGATCACACAGACTGTATTAGAGACTAGTTGTTAGGAGGTTTACAGAGTTGCATCAGAATCAAAGCATAAACTCACCATCTCTCTCTTGTTACTCAGGTGCTGATGGTCAGATTCGCCTCTCTGTTCAACGTGGTCGAGCGGACGGTGACCTTCCTGAGTGGCAAGCGCTACAGCCTCGACATGCTACGGTCGCTGGGCGCCGGCGAGCTGCTCAACTCCATGTGCGAGTTTAGCGAGAAGCTAGCAGCGCTGCGGCTCGACCCGGATGAAATGAGCCTCTTTACAGCCGTGGTGCTCGTCTCAGCCGGTAAGAAGCCCTCTGTCTGAATATGTTGTTGTTACAAGGCTCAAAATTAACCTGGATGCGCCAGTCATCTGATTCACTCCATTTAAATCGACATATATATACACAGAAGGAAACTTCAACCTCTGTTCTTCAAACTTCTTAACCGTTCTCCTTCTCTTTGTGGTTCAGATCGCTCAGGCATTCAGGACTTAAACTCAGTGGAGGCCCTGCAGGATAAACTGATCCGGGCGCTGCGAAACCTGGTGATGCAGAACCACGGCGACGAGTCGGCAACCACCTTCACCAAGCTGCTGCTCAAGCTTCCCGAGCTGCGATCACTCAACAATATGCACTCAGAAGAACTGCTCTCCTTCAAAGTTCACCCGTGAAAGCTTCCTGAGGGGGCGCCTCGGTGTCCTCCACCTGATCCACACACCTCCACCAGGACCCAACACCCTCTGTGTCCGACCAACCCAGTCGTGTGTTTGTTTCTAGAATGTATTCAAAGTTTTTTTTTAATTCTATTTTTGTCAAGTAGACCACGTGGGGTCTGAAGAGAGAAGAATATGAAACTGTACTGTATTTATAGACGAGATAGCTTACGCTTGTTACACACAGACACACGCAAGTGCACGTGTGTCAGAGGTTGTTAGTTTTGCAAAGTTAGAGGCGCTTTTCTATTTTCAGAGAAAGAAGACTCAACTGGCTTTTTAAAACAACCCAGAGTAGAAACCAATTAGTCGATCCGAAAGCCATTTAATTCCAAAGTGTTTCCTCTGATGAGCGGCTGAATGTGAGAGACTGTATTTAGCTTACACACCGCATGTTTGTTTGGTCCAATATTTTGACTGGTAACAGGTCAGCGAAAAAGGCAAGCTATCAAAATGTATCGAAGAATGTGTGACGAACGCTGCTAATGCATGGCTGTACTTAATGCGAACAACTATTACTTGGATCTTCTCCCCTCGCCTCAGAAAGCATCAGTTCTTTGTTTTATTGTGTACAGTGTTGTTTTCTTTTCTTTGTATTTAATTTTTTTTTTTTTTTAACGTGTTGAAATCCGTGTCAGCTGCCTGCACATTGCCTGGTGACTTCTGGGGGAGACGATGACGCCGTTTTTAGCAACACTACATTTGCACGTGTTCTGGAGCAAAAACAGAAACCAAGTAACAGAGTCCACAAATACTGTGACGCAGCATCATTTAAAGTCCACATGTAAACAGCGAACTGTTTTCCCTCTTTCTGGTTTTTATGGGTTTGTTTTTTTTTTTAATCAAACTTTGTGTTTTCAGCATAGCACTGAACTGACACTTGTTTTTGTTATCATTTTGTTGTAATATCAGTTTCCTTGAATGGCAACACTGCCGTATGTAAATAACTATATAAAAATATATAAATATATAAATATCTGATGAACATAGAGTATAAATATGATATAGTATAAATAAATACGAGTCAAGAGCACTCTGTTGTGTTGGTGTTTTTATTGCTATTAATGTTTTCAAATGAATGAAGCTACAGACGTTTTCTAACATCAACTTTTAGAGAAGCTGTGGCCGCTGGTCACCACTAGGTGGAGGTATTTGCATAAAAGCTCTAGAATTCTAAAGTCCTTTTCTACCTTGGGTTAGTTATTTGTCTTTGCAAATTGTTGGTCAATATTGAGTTTAAAATCCATTTAAATAACAGAGCAATTTCTAACACATGCACACATTCATTTGTAATAATTAAAAAAACATGAAAAGGAACACTGAAAACTTTTTGTCACACTTAATATTGGGGTCACGTCTATTTTTAAAACCTTTATTTTAGATATAACAAATGAAACAAAATGAAGCACATAGACCTCATTTGCAATATAGCCAAGTAAAAAAATATAAAAGATCAAAGACACCAACTAACACGTAATGAAAGCCTCTTTAAAATGACAATAAATAAATTAAAAAGATAAGATTAAATCTGAAAAAAACTGAAAGGACCAAATATAGCAGAAAATCAAGTAAACAGGAACAGTTGGAGATTAAATAAGATGAGATTGAATTTTAAATCCCTTTTACTAGACATCATTTGCCATATACCCTTGTATTGTTAAAAGCGAGAGTCAAATATCAAATTCAATGTGCAAAGAAATATAAAAGATTGTGCTTTAAAATCACTATATTGATACAGATGAAGACAATATGAGCACAATTTGATCTTTTTTCCACCAAGGTTCAGTGTTTTTACAAGGACAGGTTGTTTTTTTTCATCCAAAGCGCTTTGAATGTAAATTGTTGCAAATTGTTGCCAAATATTAATGAGTTTGGAGTCTAATGATCTGTGAGCAGAGCAGCCTGTTTTACCTGCAGTTCATCTCAAAACGGGTTCAAGTTTCAAAAATAATCTGAATGAGAAAATAATCACGCTCAACCTCTACAAGGTGAAAACACCTGAAAGCACCACACAGGCTCAAACACGTTGTTTTTAGGTCAGCAAGCATCTTTATTTGTATAGAATGCCTCAACAACAAGGCAGTTTAAAGTGTTTTACATGGAGCACACGTATAAGGCATTAAAAATATATAAAAGCAACACAAGACAATGTAAAGAGACATTAAAAATACAAGTTAAAGTGTTAAATTGGAGGTAAAAAAAAAAGAATCTAAAATAGAAGAAAACAGATTAATCAGGAGAGTAAGAGTTGCAGTGCATTCTAGATTTTAACCCTGAAATTTGATTTAATAAAACAAACTAAAACGTTTACAGCTGTTTTAAAAGAGCTGAGAGTTGCAGCAGATCTGCAGTTTTGCAGCCTAGATTTCATCTTCACCGATGTTTTAACACGACAAGATCGTCGTCGTATTCAAATCTCTCTAATGTTTCAGTCAAATCCAAGTGGCAGCACAACATAAACATCCACTCAGATCAGAAGACGATGGAAATGTGGCATTATTATTATTTTGTTATTATTTTTTAAATCCTATGAAAACGTGCAGGTTTAAAGACATTTAATTTAACTGAACAATATGCAGATATATTTGCATCAATATATTTCTCACTTTGTCTTAAGAGGAGTCCATTTTTAAACTGGTTATGGGCATTTTAATGTGTTTAAATCAAGTGTCTGAGAGACGAGGTATATTTTGTGAATTATGAGTTAAACTTGCTCAGTGGAATTTTCTTTGTTTCTGGTATCGTTGTCACTGGCCCTTACCTCCACACGCTCCCTTTCATTTATTTACAGTTTCTGTGATTTCTTCTGGTTTTCACAAATTTCTGAATCTGATCAGTTGAAAAAAAAAAAAAATCACATAATTTGAATTCAAAGTTTTCCAGATGATTCGTTCAAATCTAACTGACCACATAATGTTGGCTTCCACTCAGTCTGACAGTGACGTAAATGTGGTAATCAAAGACAAAATAAAATAAAAAATTGATGAGCATCAATACCCAGTCCAATGTTCTGACATTTATGTAGGTTCTTTACTTAGTGATCAAAATAATTATTTTTTATCACATTTTATATAACATAAAACATGGGTTTTTTAGAAAAAGCATTTCTATAGAAGCTACTTACTTTTTTTTTTTTTTTAAGGACTCAGATTCTATTAAATTGGTGGATTATTTTGACTTTAAACTTTTTAGGGTTAGAGAGCGTTGATAACATTAAGGTTTAAAGACCTGCAGTTGTCATGTCATACTCTATCTCACATATGCACATGCATATACATATATACATAGATTACTATTTATATGTACTATATAGATTACTTTAAGCTAAATTATCTTCAGTGATATTATCTGTAAGTATTTGTTAAGTAACAGTCTAGTTTTGTTGATGGAAAAGAAAAATGTTGAGTTTTGCAGTGCAGGTGTGTTGTAGTTTTCTCCTCATTCAAAGTGAATCATTCATCTGTAACTCACTCTGTTCTGATTTGCATCATATAAAAACACAACAGTGGCAGCCAAACACTGAAGACAGCACACAGCTGTTCATGTTTGATACCTAAAGAAACTTCAGGTCTGGTAAGTCAACATTTTTGTACATATGTAGCTTTAAATATTTCCTGTACAATGAAACATTTATTGTGCAATTTGTTTTTCAAAGTGTAATGTGATATAACAGCCTACAGAAATGATGTGTGTGTGATTTTATGCATTTTGGATACAAAACCAACATAAAGATTCCTGCTTCTAAACATCTCTGCAGAGAACTATGGAAGTGAAATGTTAAAGAGCAAATCTGCCCCTTTTCACGTGGATATCTGATCAGTGTTGATGGTAATTGTAGTCGGTCAAAACAATAAACTCCCCAGTTTGTGCGATACTGACAAAGATTTCTGAGCCGTTCTTGCAGTGCCTACATGTACCATAATGCATTGCATCACAAAAAACAGTACTTACCAGGTCTCCAAGATTGTTATCCATCACATCAGAACATTTTTTTAAATTTAATATTGCGTAGCTTTCAATAACGAGCCAGAAAAATCTCTCAAAACAAACATGGCGCTCCCTCGCCGTAGGAGGGAAAAGGCGAGGGGTAAACAGTTTGCAGAGTGAGACGTTTTGAAGCTGCATCCCAGAGACACAGAAAACATTGGAAAAAAAAATACTGTTGGGTTTGACATTATACTCTTAATTCACATAGATAAAGATAAAGTTGAAAATTGGCAGAGTTGCCCTTTAATTTGTCATACAAGTGAGTAGGTCTAACCTCAGTCACAATAACAGGACATACAAATGGAAAACGAGGAAGGAAAACTCTTTAATAAATGAATACATAAAATAAATATTCAATTTTTTGACTTTACAGTTACACAGAGTACAAAATGTGAACAAAATGACACTCAGATCGGCACAAATGGATCAAAAACACCAAGGAAAAGCAAAGACAAACAGCAAGTTTTTGATGCCTTAGTTTTAATCTTAAATGTCAGATCTTCAGGTTCTGTGCAGCACGTGAGCTAAAAACTGTTTACACATGTTTAGATTAAAGTCTCAGAATAATTAAGACGTCGATGTGGTCAGTCAGCGATGGGTGACTGTGATACTGAGTTGCAAAGTGACAATAATCAGAGGCTAAATTCATCAAATCTCTTCACTGTAACTGTGTTTTCACCTGACAAAATGTCTGTTTAGATCTCCAGTTCAGCTGCTGTTCAAACGTGAAGTAAAGCATGTCGCGGATCATGTTAAAGTGTCTT
Organism: Naso brachycentron; assembly: GCA_029874485.1. Taxonomy (NCBI): domain Eukaryota; kingdom Metazoa; phylum Chordata; class Actinopteri; order Acanthuriformes; family Acanthuridae; genus Naso; species Naso brachycentron. Next base: position 3,863,034 of record JAQFJA010000025.1, on the reverse strand, counting down.
TTAAATGTGTCACACATGTTGACATGATCCTCATTTCATCCACAGTTAATCAAAGCCAGCATGGACGAGAGCGTGTGTGTGTTACTCCTGCTAACAGGTGAGTGTGATTACTGTGATGACTGATCGACAGATTGTTGGAACAAGCAAATCACTTGATTTTCCAGCTCTGTGTTTGTGTGTGTGTGTGTGTGTGTGTTAATTTGCTGCTGCTGCCACAGCCACAGAAGCCCAAAATGTGACAACAAAGGCTTCAGAGTTTGATCAGCTCATCTCTTGTTCGTTGTTTTGATTGAGAGACCTCTAGTGGCAGAAACAACATACTGTGTTAATGCTCCTGTGAACACATGGCAAACATCATAGACACTCATAATTTCATCTCGCTGTCATTTCATTATGCTGTTGTGCTTATTCTGGAACCAAAAACTCTCAAACTCCAGAGCATTAATCTGAACAAAAGAAATAGGAGCACTTTACTTAGAAAAAAGAAGAAAATAAACATTTAAATTTCAGCTCTCCCTCCTCAGGTTTCTGCGTCTCCTCTGCTTCGACTTCAAGCCGCCTTGACTTTGTCAATGAAGCGATGACTTGGGATAAAGCACATGAATACTGCATCTCTAAGTTCACTGAGATGGCCAAAATAAATGACATGCAAAATATGAAAACAATGCTGAGCGCTTCAACCGGCGGACATACATACAAGGTCTGGATCAGACTGCACAAGAACCTTACATGGACCTGGGTGGACGGACAGCTGGCCACATTTTCCAACTGGAGATTCGGTCAGCTGGACACGGCTACTGCCACTGAGCTCTGTGCGACGCTGGCTGACGACGGATTGTGGATGGATTACAGCTGCTCAGAGAAGAAATCCTCTGTTTGTTTAAATGGTGGGTATAAGCCACAGTTATTGTAATGAAGCACAGGTGTAAGATTCTAGTTCTTTATGTCATCTTCATTTTGAACAGTTTGCTTATTTTCAAAGGCAAGGGCAAATTTATTTATATAACACCATTCAGACATACAGCAATTCATAGTTCTTTACAAGGGCATA
>JAQFJA010000025.1:3812612-3826557 GCA_029874485.1 Naso brachycentron | reverse complement strand
ACACAGTTCACAGTCTAATCATCTTTAACCTCACTTACAGAGATACCAGAAACTGATGTCACATGGCAAAGGAAATAAAACTAAAGTATTTCAGTCAGATTCTATGAGTTGGAGGCTCTGAATTCTTCAGCTGAATTGAAACAAACTGTAGCTTCACTCATTTTGACAATCATGTCTCATCTTTGTGAGGGCAAAATCTTTTAATGATAAATAATGACTGATGAATTTTAGGTTTTTATTGTTGTACATTAAGTTCCAATTTCCTGGTCACCTGCTTTGTGCTGCTTCATAGTAGTCGTTTTCCTCCAGCAGTTCCTCTATGATTCCCTGAAATGGAATATTTGCTCACAAATTAACATCACATGCTGCAGACAGACACTTGACACAACCACAAGGTGGAAATAAAAGATTTTTGTTTATCTACTCCCAGCTAGAAACCAAATCAGCATCTTGCTGAATCATTCCTTTATAGAATAAATAACAAAAAATTACTAATAAAAGATACTAATTACCAGTGCAGACTACTAAAAGTTTTACCTCCAAGCTAAATATTAAAGATGTTAAATGATGAACATCTGGTTGTTTTTCAAAACTCATAAGTCTGGAGAAACTGACCTGCATCTGCTGATAAGTGACTCCATCTTTGAAATTCACATCACCTGTAACCAAAAAGACAACCACATGTATATTCTTGGTATTTAAATCTAAACATAAAGCTGTGAATTTGCAACATTTGACCCTTGATTCTAGAGCTCGACCGATATATCGATTGGCCGATATTATTGGCCAATACTGGACCATCACAGATATATTGGTATTGGCATATAGTTCACCAATATGCACTCATTTTAAAACTGTTTGTAAGACTGGAAAAAAGCTTGGACTAGTGGTTTAAAATGGTGTAATTACATAATTTGCGGCTCGTTATTTAATAACGAAAAAGTAGGGCTGTCAAATGATTAATTTTCCTTAATTTTGATTAATCGCAATTAATTGTATTTTTTATTGCACATTCTATTATTTTGCATTTCACAACAGTTTTTAAGTCCATATTAACAATGTAAAAAAATTCTTGCCAGTATAACTTGATTGGGAATCAAATGCCGACCAGAGCTCGTCTCTTCCATAAGTCTGGTGCAGTGACAAGAAAGAGAGCAGAGCTCGCCCATCGCTAATTAGCTTAGCTCAAATACTGGTAGTCAATGGAAAGTGCTAGCCTGCTTCTGTCTTAAGTCATCAGATAAACTTTTCAACATCTCTACACGGTCCAGTGTGCTTGTTGTGACTTGTTTATTTACCACGCTATGTTATTTTTGCTTTCACATTAGCACTTTGTGTCATTTAAATTTTTTCTAACAGATGTTTTGTTTTGTTGACCTACTTACAAGTTCATCCGCGGTGGTTTTAGCATCTGCTCTGCGTTTCACTTTCAGAACGCATTTGATTCCAAAATTACATTATGCACCAGATTAGGTCAATAATTTTCTTTGTGTTTTGCCTCGTGGGGACCTGCCAAAGTTTCTGCATTTTATTTGTGTCTGATGCCTTGTACTGGGTGTGTCAGTTAAAGCTGTGGCAACAGTAACTCTCACCTGAACTGTCAGCAACAGCATGAGGGTCTCCAGTGAAGTGATGCACCAGAGAAAACCAGTCTGAACTGGCTGAGCCAAACTCCATCAGCTCAGGAGAAGCCTGCAGGAGCTACAGCAAAACATGAGGGACATTTTCTTTTTGCTTTCAGAGACATTCATTTCACATTCATTTCACTTCTAATAACTAACAGAAGTGAACTCCAGATTAACCGTCTTTTTCCAACAATTAAAAAGGAAAAAACAGACAATGTTGGAGCATCGTATACCTGACTTTCCAATATAAATAAACCAACCTCATGCTAAGCTGCAATAAATCTCTCAAGAGAGAAACATGGAAAAATACCTGAAGAAAGAAAAGAAACTCCCCCATTCTGCCATTAAACAGACTAAATTTGTGACCATATTAATTAATTTATGTTTGGTCTAAAGCTAAAATGATTAACTAGTAAAGTAAAAATAGCGCAGTTAATGCCAAATGCTCCTCTGTTCCAGCTTCTCATTTGTGAGGTTTTGTTTCTTTTCTTTGTCTTTTCTCAGCGATCTGACTTGCACATACAAACCTTGCTGAGCTCCACTTTCAGGTTGTCTGGATCGCTCCCACAGTGAAACAGAGACTTTTTAAATCTTTCAACGACCCGTCGTTTGATGTTGTGGTGCGGAGCTGGTGGAAGCTGGCGGGGAAAAATATACAAAGTTAATATAAATATCATATTCATGTCAGGATGAAAAACAGCCTGTGCTGCAGCTTCTCAACTGTGTGGTTTCAAGTTTTTGATGGATTTGTAACAGAATAAAAAAAGCTCTCAAGATTTGAACTGATGAGGTGTGCCTGCACTGTTAAACTGAGCAGCGGTATGATCAGACAAAAACTGTCGCATTACTGTACTTGAGTGATGTAAATAATCTTGTGCAGCTGCATGAGGAGCCTCTGGATGGGATCATCAATCTGCCGAACCTTCTTCTGGGAGACACAGATTCCTGCCGACACTGAGAAGAAAAACCAAACACACAGAGGCTGAATAAACAGGACAGACTCTTTCTACAGAGCTCTGTTTTGTTTGTGTCCGTTATTCATATTTAATGAACATAACAGTGAGTGTTATCATCATCCCCATAAGGTTGAAAAGGTACCTGGTCTTGGTTTAATTTTTGCAGCAGCTTGATCCCCACTGAGAAGAAAGCCAAACAGACAACGCAGTAAATATTTTTAGTCAGATATGAGGAAGCAGTTTTTGTGGAACATCAGCCTCCATATACACAGAACTGTTTGGGGGTTTATATTGAGAGAAATGGTGAATGAACTGCATTTTACTGCATTTTTATGGCACTCTTCTGGACTTTCGACTATGTAAAGCGCTCTACAACACAACTCTCACACACACACTAATATCAAGAGTGTTCTCCACACAGTGAAAACCTGCACATTTGAAGTTACACATACACACACATTTACACATTAAGCGAACAGCCATCGGGAGCAACTTGATGTTCAGTGTCTTCCTTTCTATCAACCTTCTGATAAATGGATGATCTGCTCAACCTCCTGAGCAACAGCAACCAGCAACAATGAGCAACTAGTTTCTTATTAGCTTAGAAACACGTAGCATACTAACTCTTTTACTTACTATCAATGAGCAGGAATAAGGACGGAAAACTCAAGTTAATGACCCGAATAGTTGGAGAATATTGTTGTGCAAAATAAGGCATTAAAGCTGGAATTGCTTCTGTCTTTTAGAAGCATATTTTTTAGATTTGTAGAAATGCTCTTAAACACCTGACAGCATCGTCACGTGTTTTCTGATTAGCAGATAAATATCTTGTCTATTTTTGTTTCAGGAGACTTGTTACTTTTTCTGAACCATGTGGCCAACGTAGCTCCCTGCTTATGTTGCTATTTCCGAATTAGCCCTACGCTAACGTTAGCCATTGGTGCTTTCCATTTGATCTCAGAACTCGGAATTTACGAGTTCACAGTTGGGTACGTCATCAGGAACGCCCCCTGAAGTCGGAATTCCAACTTGGAAACTCGGAGAAACTGCAGTAGCCGGAGATCGAAATCCAACATGGCAGCTCCATGCATTAACGATGAGAAAGTTGCATATGACACTGTTTTTCAGCCAATAAGTCTTGTTTTTGTGTCGTTAGATCAGTCAAACTGACAGTATTTTTCACCTTCTATTTGTGGACATGTTGTTTTGTTGCTTTTGCACGCAAAATCACATAGTGTGTTGTTATTGGCTGGTAGCTAATAGTGCTAACAACAACAATAGCTAACAATAACTTTTTGTAACTGGAATGGGGTCAACTTGGATTTGATGTTACTCCCAGGTCCGAATTCCGACTTCTGAGGTAAATGGAAAGCAGCATATGCTGCAGGTGCAGGCTTGTACATTATGGTGATATTTTTTACCTTGTCTTTAATCTTTGTAGCCATATTTAAACATGCACTGCTAACCTAATCATTGCTGTATAATGACTATAATGTATGCTAACAATCAATTTGTTAATGGTGAGTATGTTTACCTTAATATGAAGTGTCACTCCTGCTTTTTAACATTATCAAATGAAGATTAACCATGTAAAACTACTGCAGGTAATGTGAGATTTTTCACTTACCCAGACAGAATTTGTTCAGGTGTAAAACAGGCGCTGGACTTGAATCCTTTGATCACACAACACAGAGAATTAACAGAAAACTAACAGAAAATCAGAGAAACTTCAACAATGAGCAATATTAGGAGAAAATTTTAACTTTTAGCTTTAAAATATCAGCCATGCTGCTTCAAGACTGCTAGTTCAAGTCCCAGATGCCTTCCCTTGCTTACCATAAACAAGTTGTTTATTAAGGACAGACTGCACTCTACCCAACCTCATGAGGAATATTCTCACTGCGGCTGACAGAGAACTAACCGTGTCTTCCTGTAAAGGCAGCAGTGTCGATGTTGTGATAGCAAGGCTCAACATCACCATCCGGGACCTCATCTAAAAACACACACATGATTATTTACACGTGTAATCAATTTTCAGTTTCAATTTGTTCCCAGTCTGTGTTAAATTCCGACCTTGACTGACACACAGCTCACTGTGGTTTGAACTGCAGGCTGCAGCAGAGCGAGGAGACTGAGATCCAGTATTCACTGAGGATTTTTCCTGCAAAACGTTCAACAAATTTTTTTTAAAAAACAAGTAGGGCATAAACTAAAAAAGGATCAAATTTTTTTTAAAAAAACAGTCTTCAGGCACATTTTTAAAAATCCACGTTACCTGAGATGGGTTTGAGTGACAGCAGTTTGTCCTGCTTTTGTGTCTTTCCAGGAAGTACTTCTGCGCTCGTTTCCTGTCTCTCTCTGCTCTTCTTTCCAGTGCATTCTGGGAAGTGTGGAGGCTGTCTATCAGCTTCATCATGAGGTCAGAGATCCTGGAGCTGACGTCCACAATGTCGGGCCGCTGGTCTGCGTCTGGACTCAGACACCTGAAGAACAAAGTACTGTATGAATGTGATAGAGGATTGAGCTGTTTAATCATTAAATTACTTTTACCTACAACAAAAAAAAAAAACAGAAAACAAATAAAGCTACAAGAAGATGCTTATGCAAGCTCAGCAGAGTGCAGGATTCAGGTTTAGTATGGAAGCTGGACATTTTAAATACACAGCCAGTCATTTCAAAACCAAAGTCGCACCATCTGATCATGTCGTTGAGTCTCTCTGAGAAAACTCCTTCTTCAATCGGCTCATAGGCGGCCTCGACAATCTGACAGCACGAGAAGCAAAGAACATAACAGAGACAACAGAGAGAAAAAAACTTTAGGTCGAAAGTGTGTGAGTGTGAGTGTGTGTGTGTGTGTGTGTGTGTGTGTGACTAATTTCGGGGACAAATCAATTCAAGTCAGTTTTATTTATGGAGCACCACATCACATCTCCATGAGTGAGCACTTGGCAGAGGAGGAAAACTTTGCTTTTGACACCAAAAAGCCACAAACAAAACCTGGCTTGAGGTGGGCGGCCATCTGCCTCAACCGGGTCAGTTGGGAGAGAAAGATAAGAGAAACAAAATATGAGTACTAACAGAAACAGTATTTCATACCAGTTTACTGGAGACATCTGTTGCAACCGGGGATAAAAGTCATGTCCATGATTTGAAAGAACATGATTTTGAGGTTGAAGTTTAGTGACGGTGTAAGTTTCCAGGAGAAAAATGTAAATCTATGCAATCTAGTGTGTGTGTGTGTGTGTGTGTGTGTGTGTGTGTGTGTTGCATGTAACCTTGCTGGCCAGTGACAGCATGTTACTGCTGTAGAACGGAGGCTGTAAAGTGGCCATCTGGTAGAGGATACAGCCCAAAGCCCAGACATCAGCTTTCTCTCCGTATGGCTCGTTCTTCACCACCTCTGGACTAAAACACACACCCACACACACACACACACACACACACACACATAGCCGCTGTCAGGTCCATAAACACACTTGAGCTGTGAGCTACCACTTAAATATCTGCTGTTTCTCAAAGTTGCTAACAGTTTGTAATAACATAAAACAGCTCTGCTGTCTTAAAGGGTTAGTTCATTCAAAAAACATTTTCTCACAAGAAGTCACACAGATAGTTTTGGTTTTATTTGGCCAAGTTTTGACATATCTGCCCTCACAATACAATGGAAACACTTAAATTCTATTCGATTTTCTCCACATGGAAAGATAAGATTTGAAAAGAAACAGTCGCAATTAAAACCTCTGACACGTCCTAGTTAAACTAACCATCTACTGTAAGTTCAAAACAGCTGAACGCTCAGAATGAATTTCCTCACCAGGAGTAAAGGATGGTGCCGACCACTGACGTTAACTTGCTGTTCTCCTGTTTCTGCTTAGCGAGGCCGAAGTCCGCTTCAAATGAAAGAAAGAAACGTTTATCTTTTTATTGAGACAAAGTGAGCGATTTGAAGGAAGATGAAGTGTGGAAAGCTGTGAACTGAAGCTCACTGATGGTGACTTTGTCTTTCTCCCCCAGCATGATGTTGTTTGGCGTGAGGTCACGGTGGACTATCCTCTTTTCCTTGTGCAGGTACCGCAACGCCAGACACATCTGCGGGAACAAGGAGAAGACTTAATAATCAAGTTATTAAAGGACAAGATGTTTCCATTCACCCATAATGTTTGGAATTTTCTTTTTGGCAATGGCAAATATTAATATTCATATTTTAGGTTACTGGCAATGAGCACACTGACTTTCCTAAACTGCTGGCGAATCAAACACACTCTGATCTTTTTGGAAACTGCCTCGTTCTGCAGTGGTTTCCAACATTTCCTGTCCGCATTCCCATCGGATGAGCTTCAGTAGCCCTCGACACAAATTCATGTTCCAGATGGGTTGCAGCTCAATGTTTTCGTCTTCACTTGTAGCTTATTAATAAATATGTTAAAGATCGGCTTTACAGTGCAGCTTTACCGCACTGCATTTTTTTAATCTTGAAGCTTCTTCTGAGGTTTCAAATGAAGCTAAGAATTATATTTTATGACATCATCACTGTAAAAAAAAAAGCTAAATATCCTGCAACAAAAACTTCAAATTGAATACAGTGATTCATCATCTTTGTCTTTTTTTATTAAATTGACTTTGATAAGGATCATTCTAGTCTGTTGTTGACTTTTAGCAGAGATCACCCCTACCATCTACAAATGGTGTTGTTAAAATCCAACCATGTGTGCATGTATATACTTTAGCAGATCTCTGACAGCATTTTTAAAGCCCATTTACATTCATGTCAAAACAGTTGATAGAAACACTATAGGACATGTGAAAGTTGCTAGGTATTGGTAATTCACCCTTTTTAAAGAGAACATCTGGATTTATTTGGTCAAAAATCACTGAGAGAGAGAGGAGCCGAGAGCCATAGAGACATAAGTCATTACGCCTGGAAAAATAGTTCCTTCCCAGCTGGAATATTAGCATGAGGAAGGATTTTGACACAGATGTTCTTTTTAATGAATGTCACACATTTTCAGGTACTTTCTGTAACATTTATTGATTATGGACAAAATGTGAACAAACATGATATCTCATAGATAAACTATTTTGGAAAAAATGGGTGGGGTTTAGGCAACCTATGTGGCCGATGACAAAGGACAATGACATGTATGAACACTGGTGTGGTCTTTTAAAGCTTATAACTAAGTCAGTTTCATCCACATAAATATGTGTAGCTAGTCGGCCGTGTCTTTACCGAAACTGTGCAGAAAAACTGAGTTCAGACAGAATGACGTGCAAATAAAGTATTTCAGCATTTCGTAGCAGCAGGGGCCTTTAATCACCTCAACTGCAGAGACTCTAACAGTCATCACAAAGTACAGATTTATTTCTCACGGATGATAATAATAAGACTTGTTACCTGTATGAAAATATTCCAAATTCTGTCCTCTGTGAACTGTTGCTGCTTCTCCCTCAGCGAGTTTAAATGTTCAGCCAGCGGCACTCCCTCGATTAGCTCCATGACAATGTACAGCTTCTCCCCTAAAATGAAAATTATGATTAGATGTTTCGGCTTTGATTTGTTGTTGTATTCCTTCCTCACAGCAGCTGGGGGCTGAAAGGGTCAGTGAAAAAAAAAATCCTCACCTTCCACAAATGTCTTGTAATATTTAACAATGTTTGGATGAGTCATCTAGAGAAAAACGTAGCAAAACATTAGCAACACAAAATTCAGCCACACTTGTTCAGGTAGACTTTAAAGTTATCTTTTGATGATTCAAAGTGAAACTTTGTGCCTGTTCCTTGATGATCGTGAGCTCTGAGATGATTTTCTCCACATCGCTGTCTCTGGCCTTCTTGTCTTTGCCGAATGCCGGGTTATGAAGGTTCACCTCCTTCAGAGCCAGAAGGTTCTGGCCACTCTGCTTCTGCACCTGTCATCAATTACATTTATTAGAACCAGTGACACTTGATGTGAACTGAAGTATGAGCTCAAACAGAAGAAACATCAACCCACACAAACAAACACTGTCAGTTATGAGGCTGCTGACCGCACCTTAAAGACACTTCCAAAGGCCCCGCTGCCCAGATGGTCCAGTACGGAGAAACCACTAACAACTCTCAGGGGAGGTCGGTTCTGATCCACAGCCTCGATGCTCTCTCTTAGACCGTCCAGTTCCTCTTCCTGCATTACAAAACAAAAAGTAAAGAATCCTCCCTGTCAATCTACATTGTTTTATTTTATTTATTATCATTTCTTTTTACTTTACAGTCCAAAACCAGCTGAATAAACACATGAATCCATTTGGAAGCTGTTCTCTTACAGTGTAAAGTGAAACTTTGGTTTGCAGTCCCTCATAGGCTGTGAGGTCCCGCACATAATGTCCAACATCAATAAACAACTCAAAGAGGTCTGTGGGAAAGAGTCTGAAAAGGATCAGAGATTACATAACAACACTGGAGCACATTTTTGAGAGAGTTAAAGTAAAAAACACACATCCAACAGTAGCCAAACTATGTGTAATATGTACATTATATGTGTTGTAACATCACCTCTTAAACAGACGTCTGTTTCTTTCCACGCTGAAGAGAAACCGGAGGGTGCGAAATGCGTAGCCCTGCCATTGTGCAAACAATAAACCAATGTGTTACTTTCCAGTTAAACCATCTTCATTTTCATTATAATGTTAATATATACATGAATGAAGTCATATACCTGCAGAGATGTGACCTTTGGTTCTGATTTCTTCGGTAAAATCAACTTTGCGATTATAAAAATCCCATTTTCCTACAAAAAAAAGAATGTCAAAATGATTGAAGCATTGAAAATATAGCAATTTAATATAAAGGTGGTATTGGCACTTCCTCTTGCCTAACATCTGAACTCTCCTGTTCTGTGAGTGACTTTTCCTCACCTGCACAATGTGGTGAGCAGTTGTATCATCCAAACTGAGCTCGGTCAGAACTGTACAGCAGGCTGGAAAAGAGGTTGAAGAGGAAATGACTTAGATTTTAAGACCTCTTACATGCAATCAGGCAAAATAACAGCTGAGAACATTAACAACTCACTCCCAAAAGCACAAGGAGAACAGAGACTGAAACACTGATGCCTTTAGATGGTACAATTCAAAGTTTTTCGGCAGATCTAAGTGTGTTTTCTCTGCAAACGTGTAAAGTTTTTGCCTTTTTGCCTGTCTTAACAAATTCAGAAACAGAATTTTTACACCCACTTCCTTCATAATCACAGATACAGTAAGTCTCAAGTTAAGTGGTCTGGATTCTCGCTTAAGGAAACAAAGAACTGTTTACATTCTCGGCAACTGACAAAACTCCTCTGGGGGAAGAATTTACTGTGCAGTAGCAGCACAAGTAAACATTTAGTGGCCTTTTTCACCACCTCACATTAGTAACAGCTCAGCGTCTTACTGGGTTATTTCTAATTTGCAGGAATCCATGCAGGAAACGCAGCATTTTAAGTGCAGAGTGTGATAAGCTGTGTAGTTTCTGACCTGACTGCAGGGCCGTGGTGTTTTCCACCTCCTCCTGCGGGCTCAGCTCCTCTCTGACGTGCTCTCTCTGGATGCGGCCGGCTGCATTGGCACTGCAGAGTGTCTCAATGGACGAACGGTCATTGATGTACTGCCTGTCACTGACGATTATTTTGTACAGCACCATATGAAATAACGTAAATATCATTTGTTTTTGTCTGAGACAAGGTGTGATAGCTAAAACTCGTCTTGTGATTCTGATTTCTCAGTTGTAGTTGCATCGATCCTCCTGCATCTTTAGCTGTAGCTGTTAAAATACTGGAGGGAGACTCTGACTGTGATTCAGATGGATGTGGAGCTTTTGTTTCAGAGGAGATAAAAGCCAGAGAGCTCAGCGACCACTTATCAACATCTTGAAGGTACATCATGGTACGTTTTGTTGTATATGGCAGCATAAAAATTAACTTTACAAATGCTTTGTTGCAGCAATTTAATTAATGTTGTACTTCCAAAAAGTTGGTGGACTCACATGCGATGGATTAAAAAAAGAAGAATGGTCAAAATTGATGCTACAGAGGCTGAAATATGCTGACTTTTATGCCTCTATTGTCATTATAAGCTTCTGCGTACAACTAAATGAAAAGTGCAGATCCACTTGGTGTAATATAAAAGACACGAGCCGTTTACTAATAACACAGGACATTCAATAGTAGGAATACAGGACATAAAAAAACAGTTAGATACAAGATAATGGAGATTATGGTATAAAATAAATAAATAAACAACGAAATTGCACATGACTGTAAATAAATAAAATGTAGGTGATACCAGCATGAGTCGGGTAAAGGGTGATAAATGGAACTCAGGTTTGTTTGTTTTTTGTGTTTAGTGTGGAGATGGCCTTGGGAACGAATCTGTTATATGGATCAAACTCTCTTGTCTTCCTCTTTTTGTAATCTGTAACTTGTGAGTCTTCCAACTTCACAGACATGCAACATAAATGACGTTTTGATCTGCTTTTGGAGCTTCTACCATTGATTTTTTAGGTAGAGAAAAGTGTAGATGGATAATGCTGAAAAAAGTAAAAGGTTTTCATAAAGTAAATTCATAAGTCTGTAAATGAAGAGGCTGTTTTTAACTTTGCCTACAGCTTTGAAATTACATAAATACAAAATACTCTTTTATTGTTTGCACTCGCGAACCTGTTGAGCAGCCGGAGAAGCTGCTGCACTGCGCCCCAGCTCCGGATCTCCGTCCTGCTGTCGGGATCCTCACAGAGCTGGACCAGGACCCAGGCGACGCTCCACAGCAGCTTCAGGTGCTGGCCGTACAGCAGGCTCAGCAGCACCGGCAGACCCTCCAGCTCCCTCAGCTGGTCCCTCACCTGCCACACCGGGGACAGCAGCCTCAGCAGCTCTGCACTCATTCTGGAGAAAACAGCAGGTTCAGTGCAGCCTCCATGTTTTTATTTTTAGAAATCTTATAAATTCTTTCTAGTGCTTTGGGAAATTAAGAGCAATAGATAAGTATTTAGTATCCAAAGGGTCATATTTTCAATTTGTTTGTGACTTGTAAATAAGAAGAGAAAATAAGCAATTAGTTAAGACGAGTTTTGCAACCTCTCGCAACAAAGAAGTGATTTCTAACCTCTTTGACAGCAGGTCATATTCCTGCAGTATCACAAGAAGGTTCTCCACTATCGGTAGCTCTCCAATCTCCTCCCTGCATTCTGGGCTGCAAAAAAAACAAAAAAACAAAACCATCTTGCAACAGATGAATTCTGAAATGTAATTAGTGCGATTAATGAAATATTTTCTTACCTCTCAGCCAAAGTGGTGAGTGCCAGCAGGGCTCCCAGCAGCACACTGCTATCTGCTGTGGAGAGGAGCTTCACCAGGGTCTAAAAATGGTTCATGAGAGCTAACTTCATTAGAAACCCAAAAAATCTTTCCACAAAGATGGAAAGGATATTTGTGATGATGGCTGAGAGCACAAAAGCACTCACTAGAGACCAATATGCAAAAAGAAAAGCACGATTTCATGATCTACACCTCACAAAGACAGTGAAACCCACTACAAGGGTTTTATGAGTTGAGAAACATCGCTAAACTCAGACCTACTGTGCCAAAACCTCAGTGGGAAATGATTATTCACCCGTTTATTTCTTCTCGTCCAGATCATTCCAACTCTTTTTTCATGTCTCTCAGCAAGACATCCATGAACAGTTTAAATTTGGTTCAAAATGCTGCTGCCAAACTTCTTAACAAATCCACCAAAAGATCTCATGTAACACCAATTCTCATGTCCTTACACTGGCTACCCATCAAATTCAGAATACGATTCAAAATCCTTGTAATCCTGTTTACAGCCATGCATGGTGAGGCATCTGCATACATAAAAGAGCTACTGCAGCCATACAACACAGGCAGGACTGTGAGGTTCACTGACCAGAGCCTGTTATTTGTCCCTCGCACCAGGCTCAAAACTAAAAAACACTGTGCTTTTGAGGTACTAGCTCCTACTCTCTGGAATGCTCTGCCCTTGGAATTACGATCGCGGAGCACTGCTGACACTTTTAAAGAGCAGCTAAAGACCCATTTATTTATTAAGACTTACTTTTACTCAATAATGTCTCTTTTGCATTGATGTTTGTTTGAAAGGTGCTATATAAATAAACTTGTTATTATCATTTTCATTTGGAGACTGTAAATAATTATTAATGCAAATTTTTGCACCCTTTAGACAACAACTATACTGTCAATTTTGGTTTTTTTGGAGCAACTATAGAGCTAAAAGCGTAAAGTCTGTCATGTGGGTGTCACTGTAGAAGCAGCTGTTATATCTGATTAATGTCTGCAGCAAATTTTATTGCTATCTGTCGATGAGATGTTAAGCGATCTTAAAAAAAAAGAATTAAACAAACTAAAGTCAAAAACATACATTATGATCCTTACAGTCTATAAAAATACATTTAATATTACCTATTCGACATGCAGTGAGTGACCCGTACTGCATCAACAGGAAAGACTTCCTCTTGTGGCATGAAGTTTAGCTTCGACATGAATATGATTCGAATAATCACAGATTATCTTGTCACAATTTATCACGTACCCCGTGGGCGCCGCTCTCGATGACCCACACCCTCTGATGTTCAACAACGGACAGCTTCTGAAACATGTCTGCAGAACAATCAGCAAAGACAGCTCTGATGATGATGAGGACGCACTCAAGGCTCAGACTATCACGGTCCTGACATTGTGTTCAGATTACTCACAGGTCATAGTGACCAGCTTCTGCACAGCAAGTGCCTGCTCGCCATGCGATATGTACATTGCAGAAACAGACTCCATGTACTAAAGGAGAAACAGAGCAGTGGTGAGGATGACATGAGATCTATGTGGATAAATAACAAAACAAAAGTGAGAGAGCATTTACCCTTGCCAGTAAGCTGACGCCTTGGAGCTGATGGAAGATTTTCTAAAGGAAAGTGGTTAACAAAGGCTTTTACGCAGGGACACATTCATACACTAAAAAAACACTAAAATAATGTGACAGTTGTAGGGATACCTGATGGCTGGGATCTCTGATCAATAATCGCAGGCAGATCAGAACTCTAAGTACAGACTCAGGCTGTGCGTGTTCAAGCCATTCACTTGAAAAAGAGCAAATATTCTCAATTACACCAGCCTCAAAAGATAAAGATATTTTTTAAAAAACTTTCAAAGATATGTTACCTGCAGAGTCGGTTCTTCACCAAAGACACAAGGATGTCGGAGAACAGTTTGTGCAGCGGGTGGCTGCTGAAACATCTTTGGTCTTTGTACGTGATGCTGAAATATAAATGTATCTATAATAAGCTCCAAAATGGTACAAACTGTATTTGATTCTTTAGAGAAACAGTTAT
>JAQFJA010000025.1:3760013-3771234 GCA_029874485.1 Naso brachycentron | reverse complement strand
CACAAATATACTGTTATGGTCCTTTAACGCACAGAAATTGCAAAGTTTCATCACCCCTTGATGCAAAAGCAGCTTAATGATTATTTAAACCATTACAAGACTTTCAGAAACACATACCAGTACAATTCTTTGGCTGAGCTGCCCCACATGCGGAGTGACCTACCTGATCTCATCTCTGTTAAAGTTATGGTGTCATTTACTCTCAATTTGTAATTTTTAGAATTGGTTATGAACAAGTGTACCTAAGAGATGGAGAGAATTTTAAAAAATAACTCTAAATTGGATGATGTTACATGTCAGCACCCAAGTATGAGAAAGTGGCTGCATTCTTTCAGTGCTCTCATCCAAATTGTTTTACAGTCACATTCACACACACAGATGGCAGCCAGCTACCATGCACAGGGCTGATCTGACTATCAGAGGCAAATTGGGTTTTCCAAAGAAATGACACTTTGACATATTGACAGGAGGAACTTAGGAACCATCAACCTTGTAATCAGTGGATGAGCAGCTCCTCCTGCACCACAGAAAGCTGTGAAGGTCTCACTGTCAGCAGTGAGCTCTAGATTATTGGGTTCAATCCGTGGCATTAAAAAGGCTTGAAAGGACCTCAGTTTTAGACTTGAACTGGGAGTTAAATCAAGGACTAAAGACACGAAGCTTAATGACCTGACTTTTACAATGCTGGCTGTTATCCTCCATTTATCAGTACTAGTTATCTGCTGTGTTACTCTGTCTCCTCCCTCACGCCACCCAGATAAACTCTTCTATAAATGAGGTGATTCTGACTCTGACTGTACAAATCTCAAGCTGTGCATATTTCTGTGTGATCCACCTACCAGGAGTTTGGTACACAGACAGAGTGACCGACCTCCCCCAACAACATGTGGATACTTCATATAAAGAATTACCATTTACTCCATCATCGTGCAGCTTGTAGTTGTTCCTGCGTCCTGTCCTTCTCTGGCCTGTGGCCTCATGTATGAGAGCCAACAGCAGCAGGCAGAGAGCCGCTCCTCTCCTCAGGTTTCCCCTCAGCAGCATTTCCATCCTAGCAGAGAAAGCACAAAGTAATGAAGTACATTAACTTCAGGCTATGCAAAGCAGAAAAAAAATATCTACCACTATTATTGGATTTACCTTTTCTTTAAAGTTGATGTCATGCATCCTATCAACCACACCCCAAAATGGAGCTTCAAAAGCTGCAGTTATTGACAGCAATGATATACTAACCTCATTAGTTCAAACATGACTGTCCTGATGTTTAGAAAATGCCTGCATTATTAGATTACCAAAATATATAAATATCTATAAATCTAGAATGATATATGCAAGTACTAATAAACTTAAAAAAATATCAAACATTGCAACTTTAAATATTAAATGTAACTGAGCTCATGCAGTCGAGATAATATTGAACAAACGAAGCTGTCATAAAACATTTCAACAGTTGAAACTCTGACATGACACAAAAATAAATACATATAGACTGTATGCTGTGTTGGCCGAGCAAGAAAGTTTTTAAATCTTTTACCTAGAATCTCATTTAGCTGCAGTCAGTGGTTGTTGTCCCGTCAGCTGCGGCTCTTTGGGGGGCATTTCGTAGCCGAAACTGGTCCTATCAGCCGGACTGAGATCAACTGAGGACCATCAGCAGGCTGATGTGCTGTGTACAGCCGGGGGCTCTGGGACCGCTCCAACAGCTGAGCCTGATGACTGACCGACAGGATTTTAATGTTCTGACTCCACTGTTCATTGACACATTGCATTCCTGCAGGAAAATATCTGGAATATTATAAGCTTGTAGTGAAGATAGACTACAATAGTTAAAAATGAGTACCAAATTAAATTAAATTAAATAGCCAATTATCTAAATAAAGCAGCCCATAATAGGTCGGGGGGCTGTCCATGGCGTTTAATTCCCAGTTGAGAGGTTTGATTCTGTTTTTGTTTGGCCTCACTGTTGTGCTTTGGGCTGTTGTGCATAGAGATTATTTGGATAAGCTACTGAGTCCCAAATGAGATGTTTCACTTTTCCACTGCTTTCCACTAATGCGAAAACCAGATGAGTTGTACTATTACTCCTACGTAAAGCACACATTTTAAACTTATTTTTAAGTAGATGTAGCCGGTGAAGTGCAGTTATTCTGACAAACCGTGGACAGTAAGATGATTAGGCTTACTTCCTGGGAGAAATGTAAATCGTCAAATAATCTGTTACATTTTATTCGATTATTAATATTCTGATAATAAGTGACTCAGTACGATGGAATCTCTTAGCCTTCTTCTCTGTGTATTGTCGTACACTTTGGTTACAGCTCCCTCTGGTGGTGAATTGCATGGATGACTTAACCCTAACCGGAACTCTTGAGCAGCTGATATTTGTAACTTCACGGACGTGTTTTGGTGTAACACACAACATCCAGAGCGAGTGAGCCTTCCCGACGTGTATAAGTGGAATCCTTATTCCCCAGATTTTAAAACTCTGTGTGTTTGTAAGTAACACGACGACGCTTATATTGTTAAATGTTAGCAAATGCATTGGACTGCTAGCTAAATTCGCGCGTGCTTAACGGTCATGTTTTAACTCGTCCTTCACTCGTTAGCATTAGCTTAACGTTAGGTACGTTAGCATGTCAACAAACTAGGAACTCCTGTTCTCACCTCTGTTACACTTCGGTTTGCCTTGAATTACCGACACTTTTATTTCGTGCAGCTCTTCTATTACATTAATTAAAACGAATACATTGCTTATTAGCAAGTAAGGATGAGTTTGCTTAGTCGTTTACAGCTTGGAAATTGACACCACAAAAGTTCACTTTCAAATTTTCCCAGTCAGTTGAAGTGTGGATCATCACTGTTCTGTCTCAAACATTTGTATATGTATTAATTTCTGTGCCTTTTTATCTAATTTCCAGGTTGTGAAAGGAGTTTCTTTTGATAACCTCAGTGCTGTCTCTGAAATATGAGTGGCTCCAAGCCGGATATTCTGTGGTCCCCTCACCACCCGGACCGCTATGTCATATGTGACTCTGAACTGGGACTTTACCGTATTGGACCTGTGGGCAGTGCAGAAACCAAAGCTGGCACTCTCCCACTCTCTGAAGAAACTGCTGCTACATTACTAGCTATTAACTCTGACACTCCTTATATGAAATGTGTGGCCTGGTACCCAAAGCACGAGCCTGAGTGTTTGCTTGCTGTTGGTCAGGCGAATGGCAGAGTGGTGCTCACCAGCCTTGGTCAGAGCCACAACTCCACATGTAAAGAGCTTGTGGGAAAAGAGTTTGTGCCTAAACATGCCCGTCAATGCAACACGTTAGCCTGGAACCCAGTGGACAGCAACTTGCTAGCTGCTGGGTTGGACAAGCACAGAGCAGACTTCTCTGTTCTCATATGGGACATTAGCAGTAAGTATTCCCCGGAGGCCAGTGTAGCTGCAGAGAAGATCCGTCTCTCATCCGTGGATTTGGACTCGAGCACAGTAGTGACCAAACCGTTGTATGAGTTAGGGCAGAATGATGCTTGCTTGTCCCTCTGCTGGCTGCTTCGTGACCCAAAACTGCTGTTAGCTGGCATGCACAGGAACTTGGCAATATTTGACTTGAGAAATACAAACCAGAAAACGTTTGTAAACACCAAGGCTATCCAGGGGGTGACAGTCGACCCACACTTTCACGACCGAGTGGCCTCTTTCTTTGAAGGCCAGGTGGCCATCTGGGATCTGAGGAAGTTTGAGAAGCCAGTGCTCACGCTCACAGAGCAGCCTAAGCCACTCACTAAGGTATGATGCCTTTTGGTTTTGGTTTTGATGATGTAATTTGCTAGTAGAATTTACAAGCAGAAAGTCGGTGGTTGATAACATGATGCTCTCCTCTCTCGTTTTTAGGTGGCTTGGTGTCCGACCCGTACTGGTCTGCTGGCCACACTGACACGTGACAGCAACATCATCCGCTTGTATGACATGCAACACACTCCTACACCCATCGGCGATGAGACGGAGCCCACCATCATCGAGCGAAGTGTGCAGCCCTGTGAAAGCCAGATCGGCAGCTTTGCCTGGCATCCGTCCTCTCAGAACCGCATGGTGGTCGTGTCAGCGGCCAATCGGGTCATGACTGACTTCACCGTGTTCGAACGCATCTCACTGGCCTGGAGCTCCACCACCTCTCTCATGTGGGCGTGTGGCAGACACTTGTACGACTGTGTTGAGGAGGGGGCTGAAGGAGTGGAGAGTGTGATTGAGAAGGACATCGCTACTAAGATGAGGCAGAGGGCTCTGTCCAGGTACGGGCACGATACCGTCCAGGTGTGGAGGAACCACCTGCTGGCTGGAGGGAAGGACCCCCAGCTCAGGTCTTTGTGGTATGATCTGTTCTATATCCTTTTTGACAATGATGTGATGGAAGCAGTCTTTTTGCCCTTGGTGGATTTAGATTTTACTCCTCTACATTTATAAAATCTATAGACATTTGTTTATACAATATTAAAGTTTCATTAAACAGATTATTATTAGAGTGACTGTTAAGAGTATTTTTGAGTGTAGCATTTTTTGATGATGCAATGCCTGATGCAATTAGTGGTGAAAGCCTCCCAGAAACCTTTTTTTTTTTTTGTAGGAAGAAAACGTTCAAAAGCTGAGTTGTTAAGGGACCCACAGAAAGCCTTCTTACTGGAAACACAGATGTTTGTCTTCAGTAGTTAGTGCTAATTCTTGTTTTGATAATAAATTGGAAAAAACGTCTGATGAATTTCTTGGATTCAGCAGCAGTTATCCTCACGATTTAAGATTGACTTTATTGTCCCACAAATAAAACAACATCAACAACATGATACAGTACAACAAACATTAATTTGACTCTGGTGTGTTCTACACAACGTGGTGCCAGGCCTTGTTTGTATCCGTGTACAAATGTTTGATGAATAGAATAGAGTCAGGACATTTCCAACAAATAAATATTGGTCCCAGATGTATTCGAAAAGATAAATAAACAACATTAAGCGCTAACCATGACAGTGCAAAAACACACAGCATTGTCAACTCTGGCCTTTTCTGGCTTTTATCTGCCACTATTTAAAAGCTTAACAGATGTAGAAATAAATGAATTTTTGAGTCTGTTTAGTCTGCAACGAGGAACTCTAAACCTCCTTCCAGAGGGCAGCAGCTCATACTGTGTGCAGAACATGAGACACGTTATTGACGATCTTACTGGCTTGTTGCAAAGTAGCCTGTTCTTAAATATTCTGCATGGATAAGTGCTCTTTAACACCAGTGATTTTCCATGCAGTATGAATCCTACTTTGGTCCAGCTTTACTGTGAGTAATGTGGTAAAGTTCTGCAGTAACTACAGTTTTTGTGCTCTGTTTTATGCTACCATTATGCTGTTTGAACTTGTTTATTCAGTTAAATTTCCTATAGAAGTATCACATATGAAGCAGTGTGCAGAGGATATGGAGCTGAAACTGCAGGGAAACAAACAGTCTGTGGTCTACTCTGGTATCAAGAACATTGTGAAGACCAGCTCAGGTAAGGCACTGACAAACTGTCCCTTGAAAATTTAACATGATAAAATACTGTTTGTGAAGAGGAATCAGGCTGTTGTTAACTTGTATTTGTAAACATTGTTAAGGTGTGTGTTATCAACTTACTGAATGTCTCGTCTTCCTGGTTCTCTTAGGCACAACAGAGAGCCGTCGGTGCTGGAGCGGCTCAGACCGGCAGACGGATGTACCGCGGTACCTCAGTGAGGAGCGCTGCCTTGCTTTGCGGCTCTGCGGCTGGATCAGCCGGGGTCCCGACATCGACGTGGAGACATTGCTGCGATCACTGGAGCAGGAGTGTGAATGGGAGCGGGCAGCAGCCGTGGCTCTGTTCAACCTGGACATCCGGCGGGCGATCCAGATCCTCAACAAGGGAGCCACTGCTGAGAAGGGTGAGTGCTGCAACACTGAGGGGGAGGATAAGAAGCCTGTGTGTATTTGATATGTTTACTGGAAAAAGGAATGATTCAAACTAAACACAGTTTTGTATGTATGTTTAAATGCTTGAAAATGTTTAAATTGACAAATTGTTGTGCATGAAGGCTGCAACGAGTGAGTATTTCTTTAATCTGCAGGTTACTTTCTGGATTTTAAGTTATGTTCGGTCCATAAAACACAGGAAACACTAAAAAGTAAACATCACAATATGTTAGAGTCAAGGTAGGACTCAACAATATAAAGATATTATATCGTTAATGAAATATTAGACTACATATTGTCTTGGATATCATATCGTGATATAGAATGAATGATGTTTTTTCCTGTTTTTCAGACTGCTTTACAGTCAAGTGATGTAATTTTCTCAACTTATTAGACCGTTTTACTTGTTTTAATACTTGCCTTTACCCATGACAACTATACCTACATTACAAATGATTATTGATTAAAAATGGAAATATGTTAATATTTTTTTAAATTGCCAGTAGTCATCCCTACAATATTGTCACATCAGAGAGAGACTTTGGTCAAAAAATTTGTAATGTTTGATTCTGTCTCCCAGTTCTAGCATTAATAAAGTACTTTTAAGGGGGGATTGAAAAATACAGAGATACATTGTGTACCGAGGTATGGCCTAAAAATATTGCAATATAATTTTCAGCCCATATTGCCCAGCGGTAAGTCAAGATGACATCAATAAATGTTTGATATTTCCTCCAACAGTCAAAAAAACATAAAAAATTTTAAGACCAAGAAAATCAACAAGATGTCACAGATAGCCAGAAACCAACAAACATTTGGCTCTTTCATGGACAACAAATCAGTTTTTTTAAATAGTTTCAAATTAATTTTATCCTGTCATACATTAATTAATAATCAAATCATTGTAGCTCTAACATACTTGGTCTTATGTATTGGCTAAAGTAAATTATGTGGTTCAAAATGAAGCAGCAATGGTAAAAATACCAACTAACTAAATAATCATCCATCTTGTAAATTTCCTTTTTTCTCTCACACTGACATTATTGATTTACACTTCACAGTTATCTTCCTCTATATTAATACGCATTTTAATGTAGAGCTGCTTCAACTGAAAATGATAAAAGCAATATTTGAAAAACTTATATCGCCAGTGATTCAGGTGTGCAGTGTCCATAAAAGCTTGAAAATCCAGTGTCTTCATTTTTTGGCTGTTCAGGTCAGAAATGGCTCAGATATGTGGTAAATATATTATTGTACTATTCTGACAAACGAAAGTGTTTTGTATTCAGAACCTTTTAACAAATGAATTTAAGGTCTGAGGGAATTCCAAAAATGTAACAGCAGGAGAAGCTTGTTTTTCCACACACCACCTCTCTTGTATCAGCTGCAGCACTTTTCACACTGAGCTTTAATGAAAATGGAGAGGGAAGGCTGTTGTTTACACACTTCTCTTGAGAAAGAAAAATTCCACCAATGTAGGTCAAACGTTTTTCTGCTGTGTGTTCTAATGAGTGTTTCCTGAGCATGACTGATGGGGTGATCCATTAGATAAAGAGTGTCAACAGAGCCATCACAACAGTTACAGTGTTCCTTTCCAAACAGCAGCTCTGGCTTAATGCATCGATCCTCATCTACACACTTAAACTAACACATGAACATTTTATTATTATTCTGGTTTGGCTTGTTTTCAGCCTCTTTTTCTAAATCTGTCATATAAAATCTGGTAGCCAACTAAAAATGGCCTCAGAAAGACAGTAGTTTTTTGTTTATTTTAGGGCTGGGTGATATGAACTAAAAATAAAATCCCTGTTTTTTGCAAAGCACATTTGATTTTAATCAGTTTTTTATAAAACTACAAAAGATAAAGGAATTATTTAAAGTACATTGTTAAAATTTCAAACAAACATGAATTTTCCTGTTGGGAATAAAGTGCAAACTGAGCTTTGCCAAACTAAACCTTTTTTAAATAAAGGTTTTGATCAAACAAAGATGAATCACCCAATGTGGTATTAAAGTGTCGGCCTAACTTTCACCAAACTTCACTCATAAAAAATAAGAGCCCAGAGCTGAGAGAGAGCATCGTTCAAACAAATAAATTTGAATTTCGATTTAAAATCAATTTACTGCCCAGACCTAATTCATTTAGTATTTTATCTTTTGGGAAAAATTGCTCAGTGGATCTCTTGCTAAGAGTTAGATGAGAAGATCAAAAACTTTTTCACACTTCACACATATTGAGAAGTCACTGAGTGCTTAGCTTAGCTTATCATAAAGCTACACCTGTCCAAAGGTTAAGAAATTTACCCTCTAGCACTTCAAAAGCTCACCAATTAAAATGCAATATCCTGTGGGTTTTAACTGTACAAAACTTTTAAGTGCTTCAGCATGTTAATTAGTGAGCTTCAGACAGTTGAGTGTTGATCTTATCATTTAAACCCACATTATTCAGCTATCTTAAAGTATCAGCTTTAAAATCGTTTTGATGGTACACTGACTCATAATAGGGACAGTAGTGCCTCTTTCAGTCCCATTCCAAGTTCAAAATACCTGTTCGTGCAGCTTTGGTTGAATGCTTAACAGCACTGCGTCACACACCACCAAATATGTGTTACAAAACTGTGCTGGCTCTTTCAGAACAGGCTGTAAGAAAATCCCTACTCGGTACTCAGTAGTAAAGAGCCCGAAGAGGACATTGACGACGGAGGAAGCTAAAAAGAGAAAACGAGAGAGGAACTGAGCAAGAAGTCACAGAAGAGTTAATCTCAGACTGCATTTAGTCGTTGAGAGTTTCCTGAAATAAAAGGCTGAAGGAAGACACTTGGCATGTAGCTGCACAAAGTCACAAAATTTTTTGCATAGTGTTGCTTTGGTGAATAAATGTTGGTACTCGTGTATATGTTGATGTAGAGTCAGTGATTGAACAAATTTTACGCCACTTTGGCCTTTGAAACCTTTTATAACAATAAACAACCACAAATTGTTTTCTTTAGGTATGTTTTGTAACTCTCTGATGGAGGCAGCAGCATAGCTAAAGAGTGATGGAGATGTTTTTGATGTGAGCTAAACATAAACCAAAGGGATTTTGAAAGTGATTCTGTGTCTTGCCTCAAAAACTTCAGCACAAAAGTGTCTCTTTTTGTTGTATCCAACCACAGTGCTGCACTTACAGAAAAAACTTTGCAGATATTAAATAAACTTGCTTGTTCTTATTCACAGGTGACCTGAACCTGAACGTGGTTGCCATGGCGCTGTCAGGCTACACCGACGAGAAGTCCTCCCTGTGGAGGGAGATGTGCAGCTCTCTGAGGCTGCAGCTGAAGAACCCCTACCTTTGCGTCATGTTTGCCTTTCTCACCAGTGAGCCTGGAGCTTATGATGGCGTGCTGGTAATGAATCTCTCACTATCATGGAATTTCATGGCTGTATTGAAACCATTATGAAAGTAAGTGAAAAGAAATTCTGACAGTTAAATTGAACAGTAGCTATTTAGTTACAACTCCCCACATATTCTCCACACTGCACACATAAATAGGTAGCTAATACTCCATTGGTTGTCAGGTGCAGAAGAAGAGATGTGTTTTGCATTTCTGTAATCAGTGCTGTTAGTCATAAAACACTTGACAGAAAATGAAGCTGTGCCAAGGACAGAGTGTATATTTCTGCTTTTTTTTTTCCTCCCTCAGTTGCATCAGATTCTGGCCGGCAGCTGCTGTGACATTTATTTATCTCTTCAGACCTTTTCCTGGCCAGAAGTGATGACTCCACAATAAGAGCATTTAGTCACTTTTAGTTTTTTTTCCTGCTATCTTGGCTGTCAGAATTTGTTAGGTGCTCCTGCAGAACTGTGTCAGAGAGCAGAAAACAAACTGCATATTGAAGCCTGGTTTTTTGCTAAATGTGGTCACAAAACATCTTTGTCTGTGTTTCAGTATGAGAGCAGTGTTGCTGTGCGGGACCGCGTGGCCTTTGCTTGTATGTTTCTCAGCGATGCCCAGGTAACACCATATAGAGCCAGTTTTAACAGAAGATTATATGCTGTCATACTCTGGAACAGCATTGCCTCTTGAATTTCTTCATCTGGATTCTATTTCATTCTCCTCTGAGTTCATCAAGTGAATTTCTCTCTGTGTTTGACTGCAGCTGCCTCGATACATCGACAAACTAACCAATGAGATGAAGGAGGTGGGCAACCTGGAGGGCATCCTGCTGACAGGTTTGACTAAAGATGGTGTCGACCTCATGGAGAGCTACGTGGACCGCACGGGAGATGTCCAGACTGCCAGCTTTTGCATGCTAAAGGTACACAGACACACGTGAGAATTGTATAAAACAAATATAGTTGTAGTATAGTTCTGAGTGCCCTGCTGTTCACCTGTTGACCCATGACTGCACTGCAAGACCAAGCACCAATCACATCAAGTTAGCTTACGACACACCAGAGTGGTCTTATCCATGACAATGATGAGTCTGCGCACAGGAAGGAGGTGGAGCAGCTAACATCCTGATGTAGGTCACACGGTCTCTCCTTAAATGTCAACAAAACAAAAGAGATGGTGGTTGACTTCAGGAGAGCCAACAACCATCATCACACACCACTGACCACCGGTGACACTGCTGTGGAGAGGTCAGTACCGTCGAGAAGAGATGCTCACAAGTCTTTGACCTCGAGTCTCAAGTCAAGTCTGAAGTCTCTTATGGCAGTAATGACTCATCTGCTGCATTCATGCCCGTTGGTCTGCTTAGACCACAGCATAGCTATATGTAAGGAATTCAAAGCACACATTGTATTACTGATAGTAGTAAAGATCGCACATGGGTAATGACACATGTGCATTAAGAAGGGAATGAGGTTTAGTTCATCAGACCTTGTTCCTGCACAAAAGAAAAAAGAAGATTGTCTACGAGTCCCAAACCTTGAGTCCAAGTTGAGTCTGACGCCTTTTGAGGTTGAGTCTCAAGTCAAGCTTCAAGTCACAAGCATCATTACAGCCATCATAACATGTGAGCGACTTGAGTGCAACTCAAGTCCAAGTCTCAAGTGCAAGTCCCCATCTCCCGCCCTTTAAGTTCTTGTGCGTCTACCAGTGGACGTCTTGACCTCCACCACTGACACCTTGGCCATCGTGAAGAAGGCATAGAAGGCACCCAATCGGGAGACTGGAAAAGGCAGGTCTCTCCCTCTCCTTACCTTACCATCTTTAACAGGGGCACCACTGAATCCGTCTGATCCTACGGCCTCTCTTCCTGTTTTGGCAGTTC
>JAQFJA010000025.1:3743184-3754348 GCA_029874485.1 Naso brachycentron | reverse complement strand
TCCTGTTTTGGCAGTTCCAAGGAACATGAGAAACACCAGCTGAACAGGATTGTGATAACAACCAGTCAAATCATTGGTGCCCCTCTACCATCTCTGCTGGAACTTTACAAACAACACTGTGCTCGTAGAGCCACAAGCAATGTGAGAGACCCTCACCACACCTCCCATGGCCTTTTTCCCTCCTGCCATCGAGGAAAAAGGTACAGGAGCATCAGTGCTAGAAGATTAAGATTAAGATGTTCCTTTATTAGTCCCACAGTGGGGAAATTTACAGTATTACAGCAGCAGAAGAGGGCATCAGTAAAAAAGACATTAAATAGCAAAATATAAACAATATAGAGAACCAGCAGGAACCAGCAGGATGCAGAATAGCTTCTTCCCACAGGCAGTGAGGCCACAAATGGACTGTGCCCCCTGGCAAAGCCCCCCCCCCCCCACCCTTTTTCTATGTATGCAAGTGCAAATAGAATTTGACAATAAATGAATCTGAATCTGAAAAAAAAAACCACCTCACACATACCTGTGCCTCCACCACACCTGTGAAACTACACTGCCCTCCCCATTGAACAACAATAGAGAAAACTGCTGCATGGTTGAACCCAATTACACGATCAGTTAATATGGTTGATTGCAAGAGGTGAGTAAAAATGTCATTTAAACTGATGGTGTGTCATGCCAACTGCACACTAGGCTCCTATTGTTAAAAGTACTGGGAACAGTCCCAGCCAAGTGAGGTAGGTGAACTTAAGAAACAAGTTTAAAAAGTAACTTAACTGAACAATTTATAAAACTGCAAAGAGAACAGGATGGAACTTCTGTTCGCACCTTTAGAGAGATCGAGGCACATGCTGAAACTTGCCCGTTCGTCTCTAAAAGGTCACAGTTTGTTATTCTTAACATGTTTGCCACTTCTTGGAATAATTTGAAACAAAACGCTTTGGAGTTGTTTGCTCTCATGCACATGTTTCTATAAGCAAATGCAAAACAAATACACTTGTGAAACATTTTTTATCTGCTGTAGAACAACTCTTGGTTGTCTTGTTGTTTTATCCTGTTCTAGCCTGCTGCTGAACCGAGCACTGCAGTATTCCAAGCATCCACCGCCTATGTAGTAATTTCATACACCTCATGCTCAAATACACAAACACTAGTTACACCAGAGGGTTGGGTGTATGAAGAGGCAGGAAGGGTGAAACTTCCAGAGGCTATTTGTTCAAGTGCTCTGACTGTTTGTTTTTTCATGCTGCACGTAAACTGAAATGATAATGTGAAAGAAGACTTTGAAACAAAATAAATCCTCTCAATAGGGTTCCCCCAGCGATGTGTTGAAAGACCCCCGTGTCCAGTGCTGGATTGAAAACTACCGCAATCTGCTGGACGCGTGGAGATTCTGGCACAAACGGGCAGAGTTTGACATCCATAGAGGCAAACTGGACCCGAGCTCCAAACCTCTGGCCCAGGTAACCAACAGTGAGCGATGATTTCATATTATTTATTTTCCTGTTTGATGTCATTGTAATGTGAATGTTTTGGGGTTTTGGACTGGTGGTCGAACAAAACAGAATTTTTAAGTCATCTTCTTTGACTACGCGAAATTGTCTTGAGCAATATCTACCATATTTATGACATTTTATGAAGTAAAGAATCAATCGGCAACATAATAAACCGAGTAATAATAATCAGAAATTGTAGCCATAAATACTTGCATTTGACGATGTCAGTCATCATAGGTTGTTGCTCAGGTTTGATCCTGTAATGTACTGTAGTTGACCTTTTGCTAAGCCACGCCCCCCTTAATAACTGTAATCCAACAAGCTTTCGGAGCCAGCATGGAGCTCATACTGTTACTAACTGCACTTACTGTAGAAATATTGTCTAATTTTTGGAAAAATGAAAAAGCGACTTCAGACAGAAGCAGACAGAAGGTCTGTAATATGCCTTTGAAGGATGAGTAAAGGATGTCAGACTCACTCAGCAGTGAAAACTGGGTAGAGTCATAGATATGAAGATACACGCCTAAGCATACAGACCACAGTGCAGTGGCTTCAACTTGTGTTTCACTTTGTTCGTAAACGATGCAGGACCTGTTTAGTACAAGGGGGTGACATGTCTCTTTTGATAAGTAAAGCTGGGCTGTTTGTTCGCGTTCAAGTTTGGGTTTAACACTGCAAACTGGAGAGCTGCTATTTACAGACTCCAGCCATAGACTTTAGCTTAGCTTCCCAGGCTTGCTAGCGCCCTGAATAGCTATAAGTAACTCCAATTAACCAGCTAGTATCTACTAATGACAACATAAGGTGGCCTTGATGTTTATCGAAGGGTTACTGAAGAAGATGTAACGTTAGTTGTGCTTGTTAAACTGTGCGGGGTTCAAGAGGGAATGAGGATGCCTGAATGGTTTTGTTCAAAGCATAACGCTACACGGCATTTGATTTTAAAAAAAGGTAAAGAACGTAAATCTCCTTTAAACCTCACTGAATGGCGAGCATCACTTTTAAAAGTGTCCCAGTCACAGCATTTAACAAGGACAAACTCGAAATCCACAGATCCAGCATGAAAATGATGAAAATCTGAAAAGATTGCATGAGTCTCAGTGGATCACAGCCGTGTAGTTGTTGAACCCTGGTCAGAGCTGGTAGATGACACGCTGTTATTGGCCGGTTTGCGTTAGAAGTCGAAGCTTAGTGAAGGGTGATTTGCTTGCAGCATTAGACTTAAACTTGGATGCACAGTTCTCTGTTGGTCCCAAATTACAGTGTCCTGCACAGTGACTCCTGGTTCTGATGTTATGGACTACAGGAGAACTTTGTTTTGTTTGTAACTGTCTTTAGACATGACCTCCCTCACAAATGTCACTCTAATTCATTATGAAACTTGTGTTCTAGAAAGTAATCTTTGTTGATCTCTCTACTATTTCTCCTTTCTCTTCTTGGGGGATATCTGTTTCAGACAGTTCACTCAGCATGCATTAAAAGACTCGTATGAAGCCCAATACTAAGTGTTTTCAGCACAGCCCAACTGCATCGCTGACATTCCAGCATTCACAGTTAAGCACGTTGGGATTGTGGCAATCTGCTGCTTATCTCCTTGTCCGTTAAAGTGAAAATCAGACAGCTGCTGAGCGAGTACGTGTTAGTTTCACCTTCATGTTCACTGTCTTATCAATCAACCTTTGTGTTTGTTCCTGTGTGACAGGTGTTTGTGAGCTGCAACTTCTGTGGGAAGTCTATTTCCTACAGCTGCTCGGCGATGCCTCACCAGGGCCGCGGCTTCAGCCAGTATGGTGTCAGCGGCTCACCCACCAAGTCAAAAGTCACCAGTTGCCCTGGCTGCAGGAAGCCGCTTCCACGTTGCGCCCTCTGCCTCATGAACATGGGCACACCTGTTTCTAATTGTCCAGGTAAACTGTCCTGTGTAGAGTGTGTAGACAGATGCTGAGCTGATATTTCCAGTGACAGACAGACATCCTGTAGGAGTTTAAGTGTCTATAATACTTAACTAAACATTTGTAGGAGACGTATGTGGACTTTGATCAGCATTTAAGGGCAGTTGCACCTGGGAGTTTAGGGGCCATTTCAGTTTCTTTATTGCTGTGATGTCTCTCATACCATCGTTGATAGTCAAATTTTCTGAATTGTCAATATTGACTTATGGGTAAATCTTTTCTGGCAGGAGCGGGGAAGTCAGATGAGAAAGTGGACTTGACGAGGGAGAACAAACTGGCCCAGTTTAACAACTGGTTCACCTGGTGTCACAACTGTCGACACGGCGGCCACGCTGGCCACATGCTCAGCTGGTTCAGGTGGGAGTCACAGGATGCTGCACATGCACATCATTTTCAGGAATGTGTGAACTTGGTTCCTGCTACAGCAGTAAGAAAAGAAAACGATTTTTAAGTAGTAGCTGAAATGAAAAAATGGATGGATGGACACAGGCGCACAAAGCATTTCATCTCTCTCAGAGTGATTCTACTGATGATTAAAAAGTCACTGCTGCTCGTAAAAATACCTGTCATTAAATATATAAGGCCAAGTGGTTTATTGGAAATGTACATGTTGGGATTACTCTCTTTCTCTGTATAAACTGGTGGTTAGAGGCCATCATGGTGTCCTCTGAGCTAATCATCCTGGTTTCCCTTTAATGGTAACCTTTACTTATCTGTCACCATTAATGCAAAATAAGTTAGAAATAATTTTTCTGTGGCTTAAACTCTCTTTATGTGCTTTATTTATTTCAGGGTGACTAAAGCAAGTGTATAATATAGGGGTGTAACGATACATAGATGTGTCGTTGCATTGATTTATATTCCTACGGTACAACTATATCGATAAGTAAATGACGTCCTCCTTCTAGTGTGACTTGTATCGATCTAAAATCATTTTTCAAAGCAAAAATTTATTGTATCAATACTAAGAGTTAGTGCCTTGTATTTAGCAGGTCAAATGTTATATGGATGTATTTTTCGCAGTTATAGTGGTAAATAGTTGTAAATTTTGCTTCAGTTCATTCTCAGACGTTCTGGGCATGTGTATTGTGTCAGCAGCATCGCTTCAGATAGTGGTGGATCATGGCAGGATGCATCAGGAGAACGAGACATTTTCAGTCAGCATTTGCACTCAACATAGATTGAATAGAGGCCTCGCACTGAATGTTTGTGTAGTTCAGTGTATCAAGCTTTCCCAGTGTTTTACCTCTATGAATGCATAGAAATAGGCATTTTCTTTTTCTCAAATTTTGGCAAAAAATTAATTACTGTATCAATTTCTAGTCATTGAATCATACCATATCGTATCGTTTTAAATGAGCCCATATCATTCTTGTATTGTATCGCTAACCATGTATCATGATGCACATCGAATCATTGTTAAAATGTATTGTTACACCCCTAGTGAAATATGTCAATAGTCGTATTTTTCCTTTTTTCTGTATTTGTTTCATAATCAAACATTCAATGAATGAAAGTCACACTGACCTGAGATTTTTCTCTTTGTCCACATGCTGTTGCTTTTTTAATTGACCGTCATATGTCTGTTGCAGAGACCACACAGAGTGCCCAGTGTCGGCCTGCACGTGTAAGTGCATGCAGCTGGACACCACAGGGAACCTGGTGCCTTCAGACAGCAGCTAAACAGGAGACACCTGTTGGAAACTGAAGCCAAACACCAGCCCAAAGCCAACCTGTTCATTTCAGTTCAGTTTTAGTTTATTCACTAAACAGTTACAATACAAGTTCAGTCATATAAGGCATAATGGGTATATGTGAAATGGGAAACCCTAATAAGCTATATGAAGCCTGAAAATGGGGCCCAGCGCAGGTTCATTGCTGCACCCGCCACACCGACAGCTGGGCAAGGGACAAAGGGTGCCAGCAGTGTTCTGCTCTGGGGAGGCTGCTTGAATAGAAAGACATACTGTTAAGTTATAGTCTAGTGAATGTAATGTCGTAACAGAACCCTATATGAAGAAGGGAGGCAATGTGTCTTACTGATCTCACTAACTGAATCAATGATAGAAAGGGAGCACATGCAAATTCGCTGCTTTGCTAGTGAACATCCTACTAAGGAGAAATACAAGAGGTTATGTTGTAGTCAACCTCTTCAAATCTAACGTGAATCAGGCTTATGCTTTTATTGTGTTCAACTTAAAAAAATAATAATAATAAAATGTCCACACACCCATTAGGCTGCCAACATGTGTGAGCTTTATTTTGCGACTTTTGCTTCAAAAATCTTTGTAATGTCTGTGTTTGTCTTATGAAAGGATCTCTTTACATACCTCATGAAAGCATTGTTCGGGGTGAAGGACGGTACCCCGGGTGACGGAGCGGAGTGTAGCGCATAATAACAACACTCTCTTGCTCTCTTCATGTTCCTGTGTGCCACTCTTCATCTGGCATTGTGCGGGAGGGCTTCCAGTGCGAGGGGCGGTTTTGGGGGCGACGATGAGGAATAGGAGAAGGTAGGGGTGGTGGTGGGTGATGAGGAGGATGAGGGTAGGAGGGTGCGTCTGTATTCACCAGCCCACTCCAGGCCTGTGGTCCATGAAAGAAGCTCGCCAGAAAACAGCAGCTGCTCGGCACTCTGACAAGACCCTCCAGATTGTTCCCCTCATAAAGAACCTCAGCTGCCGGAACACTATTGACGCAAAGAGAAGACGAGAGAACAGACAGCCTGAGCCCCTCACTCCCCCTCCGACACCCTCCGAGATACACAGACTTGCCCTCTCTTTCTTTCTCCCTCTGTCTGTTCCCCAAATTGCACCCAAAAAACTATGCATACCACACATCAATCCAAGGATGGGCGCCGTCTGTGGGGGGACGGCTGTGTGTAAGCTGCATTGTAAATGGGTTTTCTCTCTTTCTCTGCCACCCTCCCCGCTTCTGTCACTAACCTAGGGAGGCATTGTAAGTAAGAGGCAGCCTGCACCAGAGCTGGCTAAATCACTTAGTCATGGAGTAGGGAGGAGGTGAGGAGTGGTGAGGGCTCAGGAGCTACTGTATGCTGCTTTCACCAGGATTGCTTCCCGTTGTGGGAGGTTTTATAGGCCTACATGCCCTTTTGTGAACTGTTTTAGAGTAGAGCTGACAAATTGGCGAGCCGTGTAGCGTCCCAAAAAAAACAGGGTGGCTGGAATTTCATCCTTTCAGTGTTTTTTTGTGTTTTTCTTTTAAATAAATTCCGACTGACAAATTGGGGCGCTGCTGAATGGAGTGTTTTCTGTATGTTTACATGGTTTACTTATATTAAGTTTCATGGAAATAGATGCCATTGGTTTACTGTTGTGCATTTTTCAATCTTTGCTTAAAAAAATTGAGTCACATTATGATAGAGCATCAGTGCAAGCAAAAAGATGGGCAGCAGGGAAAAAGAAGAGATTTTAGCCCTTGGATCTAGAGCGATAGCCATAAACAGCCAAACCAATAAGTCTCCTTGTTCGAATTAAGTTCTTTCTTGACCTTGGAAACAGCAACTGACTCAACAGTCTCACCACAAGGTAATTTAGTAGAATTCACAGCAGATGAAGTATGCCCAGGTGTAAATTCACACTTTTAAAAGGATTTTATGTGCATGTTGTGGGAAACATTGAGACTGAAATTCACTCTTGGCCCAAAAATTGCAAAATTTCAATCTCATTCACAACCTGACTCATCTGTGTTGGACAAATATTTTTAAGCATATGAATACAGCATAGCATGGATGTACAGTAAGGTACACGCAGGCACAGCTCAAACAAGGACAACAAGGCTAAAAAAAAGAAAAACATAACTTACTGGTAAGTAGTTATAAAATAAACATGGGTATATACATTTGCATATTTGTAGATATGTAAATATACAACACGTGGACAATGACTAACAGTTTAGTTTTTATGTGCAGGTTAAACTTTTAGGCCTACTGTCATTAATTTAAAAAAAGCTAGAGCACATATTGCCTTAATGACATTCAGAGTCACTTTTCAAGTTCGTGTAAGTAGTGATCAAAGGAAAAACAAGAAACTGAACATTTATTTGGTAATTTGCACTGTATTATAGGGATTTAATTTCACAAATAAACTTATGTGTAGTACACGGGCGAATTTTATGATCCTACACAAGTTCATTTTATGATTTACACAAATTAATTGTCATAAAAAAAAAAACTTCACCAATACTCGGAATAACACATTTCTGATCTGATTGGGTAAAAGTACGATCCATAGACCAGTTTGCACCAATCAGCGACGTTACTGTACTACGCCACCATCCAATCACAAGCTCAGGAGTGGGCATAGTAGCCCGCCCACGCGCTTCAGCCAGTAGTCTGGTCGGACCAACTGTCATTTAGATCGAGTAGTCATGATGGGGAAGACAGAGCAAGAACTGGAAAACACGAATTAAACGTATCAAGAAGTATCGAAAAAAACTTTTAAAGTTACTGCTGTAATGGTCATAGCTTACGTCGGCATGTGTTAGTATCTTCCGGGTAAGTTATAAACAATTAATGCGTGTTGGAGCTTATTTTCCTCGAGCGCGTGTTGAAATTTTTATAAAAAAGGAAGCTAACGTTAACATTTTTTGCTAACAGGCTAATGTTTATCTTACCGCCCCCCTCCGCCTCCTCCTCCTTCTCCTCCTCCTCTAGAGAAGCAGCAGCAGCTTTGACAGTACGTCTTTCTCACTGCGACAGGAATTATAGCCAGTTTCGGAGGATGTCAGCCCCCAGCAACTCGCTTCAGCAGCCGAGAGTGAGACGCAGCAACGCGGGCTCCCCCGGCTCGTTCAACAACAGCTGCCGCTTGCACCCCATCCGTGCCACCGTGCCCTACCAGCTCTTGCGTGGGGGTCAGAGCAGCCCGACACGGGCGCAGACTCTCTACGGAGGAGCCACGAACAGCCGAGGCTCGAGTCCCCCCTCCAGTCCGACTCTCAGTTCAGGAAGTGCAAATGCTAAGCAAAGACTGTCTCCTGAAAACAAGGAATCCTCTTGCCCCCCAGACTCTCCAGTTTCTAGAGGTAAAAACCCATATTTTCAACTTTTTTTCCCCTTACATAGGCCAAGAAATGCCATGCCACCACGTGCTGTTGTCCACTGATAACTTGCCATGATAACTTTTTTTGTAATACTAACTGGTAGACAGTTACACAGATGCATTTTAATATTAAATGGTGCTAAAAGTGGGTCAGATATTATTTTTGAAGGATAACTCGTAAGTCTGGGACAAGGTTGGCACTTGATTTGCAGAAGGTTCATTCATTAACTATTTAGCCTAGTATCCACTTTCACAATTATGCACTCATAAAGAGAGCAGAGAGCCTGTTGGCTCTCTGGTTTCCTATGGACTCTTGACAAGAGAGGGGGACCGAAGAGAACTGGCAGAAAGACATGATTTCAGTTGTAAAAGGGGCCACGTCAGTCCCAGACTCCCAGTAGAAGCTGTGCTGAGCGAATAGTCAGGTGCTGAATTTTCTTACCTCACCCCATACATGCAGCATAGAGTATTCAGCATACTCAGAACATATGCTGAGCGTCTCCATGTTGCCTTCCACATGGCTAACATGTCCTGACATGTCACACTCAGCTGCTCCTTGGAGGTGATATGAAGACAAACCAAGCAGGACCTGAGAGTGCAGGCAGCAATAAATTCATATTTCCAAATAAATATGGCAGCTTCTCCTGCCAAATATTGTAACTGCAGTGACTTTTTCAGACTAGTAGTAGTATCAATTCTAAGGCCAGAACTGCATTCTTTGCTTAGCTATTTTTCCCTCAAAACCCTGTATTTTATGTTCAAAAACACACATAACCACACAGTATCTGCTTAGTGTTTGAGACACATTGTAAATTGAAAGTGTCTAAATACAGCTTGCTTTTCCTGTATCTGGAGACAGAAACAGACTCTTTCTAGTTCTTTTAACCTTACTGGTTATTTCTGACTCCATGAAAGGCATCAGGTATTTCCACCAAAATAAGTGATCTGTATTTACTGAGTTTTAAGTTACATATCGCTGCAGGCTGCTACACAACTGGA
The DNA here is from genome assembly GCA_029874485.1 of Naso brachycentron. NCBI lineage: Eukaryota > Metazoa > Chordata > Actinopteri > Acanthuriformes > Acanthuridae > Naso > Naso brachycentron. The sequence goes on along the minus strand of JAQFJA010000025.1, from coordinate 3,744,841 downwards.
TCACTGCTACCTTTATTAGTCACATTTGATGGCTTCCCCCTCTCACCTTTACCAAAATGGCAGCCCTCTTGTCTCAGGGTAGCATGGTAGTTATTGTGGAGTTGTGTGTGGAATTTGATGTTTGTGACGTGCTTCACATTCCTCAGTTCTTTGAATGAGATGACCTCCAACCTTGAGCAGTGTACCATGCGAGGCAGGAAATGAAGTCTCTTCCACAACAACGGAGTAGGCAGACTTACCAGCCACGACTAATTTCTCCCGTGTTTTGCTAGTGGTTGGTGTTGATTTACCACCCCAGTTGCATGCCACACATAACTCTGTCCTCTGAAAGAGACAACCTCTAACCCAGGCTAGTGTCCCATGTCAGTGGTGATGATGGAGACTTGACCCTCTTTCATTGCTGTGACCTCACAGCCCAAACATGCCTGAGAGGCCTCAGATAACGCCAGTGATCGTATCAGTGAGGGATTGGTGGCTACTAGTAGTCAAAAATGTAAACTGATGTCCATCTGTCAAGAGACAAACAAGCATTACAAATGTGTAGATGATTTAGTCGTCTCCATCTTTCATCACAGTTGCCCAGCTTGATGTGATTGATGCAAGTAAGCGAGGCTAGACTATTTATATAGCACCATTCAGAAACAAGGTAGTAGGCTTTGCGCTTTGTAATTTCTCATTCACTGTGGTACTTTGAACCCACTCACAGACATAATACTTTCCATTTGGTTAGGAAATTCAGTCTGAAGTGTCTCACAGTACCATCAGAGTTAGTGCCGGTCAATGTCACACAGGCAATGGACTGCACTCGTGTTAAACAGTTCAGATCATAGCCTGATGATGGAGCACAGTGTGAAGAGTATTATATTCCACTTCATGACCCTTTTAGCTTCACCAGCATGACATCATTCTCTTACCACACTGTCCCAACAATGAATGTCCTGCGCCCTGTCAAAGTGCCAGCTGTGCTGAAACAGCCCTGCTTCATTGTCACCCATTCAAACTGCAGACTAGGACCAAATTTGAAAATGAGAGTGTTGTCCAAATCAGTCGACTCTAGTAGAACTGTGTTGTGTTTTCTGTAGTTTAATCAGCATGCACATAATTGTCTGTGTGCCATCTGGTTGAACCTTAACTTTGATGTTAACTTAATGAGAGCTAGCATCGTTAGCATGGTTACCATACCTCCCTCATTGATTGTGATGCTCTTAAACTAGTCAAGGCAGCTTGTTGTGTGAGACACCTACTGCACTCAGTGACTGAAACTAATTAATGCTGACACACCATTTCCTCACCAACTGAGGGACTGATGCTGAAACTCATTACTTTACAAAATCATGGCCAATATTAATATCATAATTCATCATTTATATTGTACAAAACAAAGTCACTGCTGAAATTACTGCTTACAGTTAACACATTTTAAGCCTGCGCAACAAATGTCTAACATTAACACATCAAAAACTGCAAAGGGGCCTGGTGGTTAAAGAAATTCCCTCGTGATCAAGTGTTTCGCTCAGTCAGTCTTGATGATGTGTAATGTGCTTTATAATTATCATCTAGCGCATAAACACAGCATTGTAAGTACTTTTGAAGTACAAAACACATAATCATATCAGTTTCATCAGTAGTTTATATAATACAGTGAATAATATAACAA